>CM040241.1:38079321-38393365 GCA_022545495.1 Chrysanthemum lavandulifolium | reverse complement strand
CGCCATCGCCTAAAAGCTTCACACCGCCTGCGCAAACATAGCCAAGGAAAGGATGTGTGTGGCAGTGAGACAAGGAAGGGGATAATTCTTTTATGATGAGTGATTGAGTTTTTCTAACAGAAAATGAGCTTTTGGAGTGTATATTTGTAATATTGTTTGGTATTTTTATTAATTTTGGCATTTGATAAAATTTACTTAAGTTAATTTTGGAATTTTATAAAAGATAGTTTGTTTGTTTTTGTATCATGTGCATATTATTCAAAATTTAGAAGGAAATTTATGCACCTTTTAGAAAGTAAAGATATACCAAATCATCTACTATGCTAGAGTTTGCACTTTGCACTTTATCTTTTCAATATCATTTGCCAATGGTGAGAATATGCTTTGTTAGAGTAAAGCAATAGTTTATTAGTCATGTTTTTCATGAAACTCGGATTTTTGTAATTCTAATATTCAAGGAAATGTTAATTTAAGTGATTTCATGCATTTACTTATTGTATACGCCTTTTAAGGAAATATTAATTTTTACTATAAATTAGCAACGGATTTTCTCTATTTTCTTGTTTTATTAGTATATAAACTTCAAAAAATATAAGTAAATGTAGCAAACTTCAATTGGGTGTTCAAATATGCGCATTTTGATGTATTGTTCCGTTAAAAAAATATAGACACCGATCATATATTTTTGCATGTTAACACATCAAAATATGCATATTAAAATACTTTATGAAGATTTGTTGCATTTACTTATATTTTATGAAGTTTACGCAAAAACATGACAATGGGGAAAGTTAGTTGGTAACTTATAGCCTAAACTCTTGTTAACTTATAGCTTAAACCCTTGTATGTAACCGGTAAGTTATGGATTGAGATCTTTTCAAGTTGTAGTTAACATGATCTATCATGTTGAGTATTTTGTGAAAGGAAAAATACATGTAAGTCCATGATTTTTAAATGAAAGGAAAACTTCTATCTATTTTACTTATTTTTTATTGGTCAACATAATAGATCATGTTAAAACAAACTTGAGATGGTCTCAATTCGTAATATTTAATTATGCCCCGTCACTATAAATATTCGTGTAATAACATGTAATTTTAGAACTTATAGTATGTTTGACCAAAAAATTTATTGTTGGAATTGAAGATGAAGTTGTAGATGAAGATAGAGAGGGAGATTATAAAAAGTGATTATGTTTATAAGCTACATAAATCTCTTATAAGTTATAGAGTAAATTACACGGATGGTCCCTAAGGTTTGTCCAAAGTTTCACTCACAGTCCCTGAAAGTTTAAAGTTGCATGGATAGTCCCTATCTCCGAAAAGAATAACACTGTGGTCCCTTATTTAACCGGCGTTAAGTAAGCTCATATAATTTACATTTTAGCCCTTTTGGTTGAAGGTCGCCACCTTGTCGTCCATTATCATAACGGTCGCTTATAAGTTAAAGTTTTTCGACATTAGGTACGCTTGTATACATTTTCACGCTTTTTACGTTGCTCTGCTTTTTAACATTTTCGTCCGCTTTTATAGGTTTTCATCCGCTTTTTATATGTTTTCGCCCGCTTGCTTATATTTTGGTCCGTTTTTACACGTTTTGTCCGCTTTCTTCGCTTTTAACGTTATTACAAAATTTTTTGACATAAAATTTCAAAAAAAAATTTGAAAAATTTTTCGACATAAAAATTTTGAAAATTTTACTCCAATTTTTTCGAAATTTTTTCAAATTTTTTTCCAATTTTTTAGATTTTTTCCAAATTTTTTTCAAATTTTTTCATCCGCTTTTTCAAATTTTGAAAAGAATTTGAAAATAAAATTTTGAAAAGACTTTCAAAAAATAACCGAAAAAAAATTTCAAAAAAATTCAAAAGGAATTTCAAAAAAATTGAAAAAAATTTTGAAAAAGAATTTCAAAAAAATTTGGGAAAAAATTAACAAGAATTTTGAAAAGAATTTCAAAAAAAATTATTTTTGAAATTTTATGTCAAAATTTTTATGTCGAAACGTTAAAGAGAGAAGAAAACATATAAAACGGGCCAAAATGTAAAAATGTAAGCAAACGGGCGAAACGTATAAAAATGGGATGAAAACATAAAAAGCCAATGAAAACGTAAAAGCGGACTAAAACGATAAAACGGACCAAATGTAAAAATGTAAGCAAACGATAAAAATAGATGAAAACGTAAAAATGGACAAAACGATAAAACCGACGAAATTTTTCGAAAAAATTGGAGTAAAAATTTTCAAATTTATGTCAAAAAATTTTCGAAAAAATTGAAAAGAATTTCGAAAAAATTGGAGTAAAATTTTTCAAAATTTTATGTCGAAAAATTTTCAAATTTTTTTTTGAAATTTTATGTCAAAAATTTTATGACGAAAACGTTAAAAAAGTAAGAAAACGATAAAAACGGACCAAAATGTAAAATGTAAGCAAGCGGGCGAAACGTATAAAAACGGATGAAAACGTTAAAAATGTACGAAACGTAAAAACGTAGAAAATGTATAAAAACGCACCTAATGTCGAAAAACTTTGACTTATAAACGATCGTTATGATAATGGACCGACAAGGTAACGACCTTCAACCAAAAGGGCTAAAATGTAAATTATAACGGAGCTTACTTAACGCCAGCTAAATAAGGGACCACAGTGTTATTCTTTTCGTAGATAGGACTATCCATGCAACTTTAAACTTTCGTGGATCGTGAGTGAAAGTTTGACAAACCTTAGGGACCATCCGTAATTTACTCTAAGTTATATCTACCAAACAATTATTATATTTTAAATATATATATATATATATATATATATATTTTCTAAATAAGCATAAGATCTCAATAATTTCGTACAAACATACAAAAATTTCACGAGTTTGAATATATATGCAATGTAATCTAATGCATGCTTTAATAAACTTTTATGTACTAGACAGAATCCTAAAAGAAACATGAATGTTAATTAAAACAATATCGTATCAGTATGGATATATTATGATTCATGAAAACAAAATCTTTCTAAGTTTCTTGAAATCTCGTTGAAATGGAGAGGCTAACTGGCTAAAGCGTGTGTGTTGACCAATCCACCAACCATTCATTTGCTCTCGCCCCATTAGACCCGTAATAAGGGAACGACGACTCGATTTTGAACACTCAAGATGTGTCTTTTGCTATTAGGGCCACTCCGTTAGACGCGTCTTCAAGGAAAATTGGGAGGACTCAGTCGACTGCAAAATCGAGTCCTGAGAGAGTTTTTTGTTGGCTCAAGTGAGTTGTGTAAGTTATTATTTTTATGTATGTGGGGTATATTTATGTATAAGTGGAGGGTATATTTGAGTGATGAAGTTGATTCTTTTATTACACCAAATGTCTAAGCGTATTTGATCGATGTGACGGCGATGAATGTAATTTTGGAGTCTCCATGTTACACTTGGTCTTAGCTAAAACATATTCAGATAAAAAATTTGATGCTAATAAAACAAAATAATAATAGTTATTACTATATATATATATATATGTTTAGACGAAATAAGCCCGTTTGAATGGTTTAACTCAGTGGTCGGATTTCAAGTGTGGTATCGTTTTTTTTTTTCTAAATGTTTAGATGAAATAATTATTCAACGGTACATGAGAAACTTATAAAGAAAAAAAGTATAGGTTTAAATTGAAGAATTAGCCGACACGTTTTTGAAGCAAATTGACCATGAAAATTCTCACTTTGTTTTTCAGCCACTAAAGGGTCGTACTCTTATGTTCAGAATCCTAAAACATGAGATAACTTACTCCTCAATTATCATCTTTCTAATATAGGTCTTTAACTTATCTTATATATTCACGTTTTAATATAGATCATATGTGAAAACAATCAAAAAAGTATGTTTTACACACTTATTTGCTTTTGTCACGTGTCACATTCTAAGTTAAATAAATAACCACTTTTACAAATATGATCAAGCAAAAGCATCAAGCCTTTAAAGTTAAATTCATACATGATAAGTGCATTTGTAGTTTTAGTAAACGCGATATGCATGAAAATGAAATTGGAAAACTTTCGGCTGTAAATTAGTCATTGCATTCATTGAACCCAAACCCATTAAGGTGGTGTTTGTTTTTCGTTAAGAGCTCTTAATGATCTTTAATCTGAACCGCTCGACGCCGTCGACATTTTGGTCGCTCGATCGCTTATTTTTTTTTCTCGCTCGACGCTGCTCGGATGCAGAAGATCTTAATGGTCTGACTTGAGAGGAGGTCTGAACGCCTGTCATTCTCTTGCGACACAAAAAGACAAAAAAATTAGTACGAAGCAAGCAAATGTGCGGTTCAAACATGTTTTTTTCCCGCTCGATGCGGTCGATTCGACATTTACGCCTCGATTCGATTCGATGTGCGGTTCGATTCGATTCGAGCCTCTTAAAAAACAAACACCACCTAAGTCTTACATGAAACTACATGCTTCATGCTTGTTACTCCTTCCGTCCCAAAACATAAGTCTACTTTTGACTTTTTAAAGTCTTTTTCTTTAGATTTTGACCGTAATTATTTTTTCTCGTGTTATATAATACTTGATGAAAAATATATAAATAGATTTGTGTTTCAAATGTATTTGCATTAGTATATTTTTCATCAAGTATGATATAACACCAAAAAAAATAATTACGGTCAAATTCAGAAAAAGAAGACTTTGAAAAGTCAAACATGGACTTATATTTTGGGACGGAGGGAGTAAACAAAAGTTAAAAGCTTTCAAACAAGATCATATCTTTCTTGGATCCCGTTGCAAGATTATTAACTTTACAAAAAGAGTACTTGATTTGAAATAAAATTTAGCCCTTTACAAATTTTGTAATGGTGAAAGCATTATAGGCGCCTATGAGCTAAACGTGTTGCAATCTCATCACTTTTCATCTAATCCACAGTTTAACTCATACTTTTTCCGTCTTAAAATTTATGTGCATTTTAACTTTTTAAATTCAACTTTTACCTTAAATATGTTTGTTTGTATTATATAATAGTTGATGAAAACTATACCAACGAAAATATATTTAAAACACAATCTATTTATATATTTTGCATCAAGTATTATATAACACAAAAATAAATATTTAAGGTCAAAGTTGGATTCAAAAAGTCAATTTGGATTTATATTTAATTTTAAGACGAATGGAGTAACATATAACTTCACCTCAAAACATCATCCTTTCATCACTCAAGTTTTAAGCACCCCCTAGTCCACAATTTAACAAATTCAAAATGAATAAATAAATAAAGCCCTATAACTCGGCTGATGAGTTTGGTGCGAGGCCTTATGGCATGAGGTGGGGTGTCATGTGGCGTTATAAGGTCGCGTTATAAGACAATAGCGCGCCCTATAATGTTGCATATCGAGTACACAACTTTTTATTTAAAGGCGTTTGAATTTGAAAATCCCTAACAAGGAGCTAGAAAAGGCGAAATGATTGAAAAAGATTATACTTGTCACAATTTCTTTTTGTGTAGCTAACAAATTTTTACTTTTGTGGGTATTTTCTTTCAAATTTATCCTTTTAGGATATTTTCATAAATTTTTGACATTTTCGCCTCTTAGTTAAAAAGAATTTTTTTTTTCTCGAAGGCCACAAAAGCAAAAAAAAATTTCGCTACCCACAAAAGAAAATAGTGACAAGTATGATACTTTTTTCAATCATTTACCTTAGAAAAAAAAAGGTTACGTGGTACTCGTACAAGTTAGCACACTACATGGATCACAAAACCACTCGATCTAATTAAGTGAAGAGTTTGAGTCGTTAAGGATAAACTCTTAATTCGTTAGGCTTCTTGTCTTGAAAGTGATATCATTCTGAAAACGCCAAAAAATCCATAACGCGGAATGGACAATGGCATAAAAAAGGATTGAGAGGAGTTTTGCTAAACTTGACTGATTTACACTGTGATCGAATACATCATAGAGATTGTTGATACTAATGTTTTCGATGCTCCATCATTTTACACTATTAAGGCAAGAGCCATACCTTTTTTCTTTTTCTTTTTCGGATTATTTGAGTTTTCGACTCGACATTACGAACCAACTAATCTGGAACAACTATCCTTTGAATAGCCATACTTGAAATCTCCTAGGAGTTGAACTAAGAGAGAGCAGTCCGTTACTAAAAAAAACACAGAGTTGGATAATTATGAAATAAACACACAAGTCAGACCATTTAAATCGTGATATTAAAATAGCGGAGGGTGTGGGCTTGCCATAGCTCGCCGTGGGCTTGCGTGGCATCTCGCCGTCGGCCGCCACCACACCGGCCCCTTTCACCGTGCCTCGCCGTGGGATGGCTCGCCGTCTGCACGACGAGGTTAAAGATGTACTTTTTTTTTTCTCTCTTTTCTTTTTATAAATTGATTTTTAAGTTGAGTTTTTATAAGGTGAAGTGTTTTTATGAATAGATTGAAAGGTTCATGGAGGAAAAAAATGCAAACATAAACGCATAATGATGAAAAACATAAATTGAAACTTGAAAAATTAACTGAAAACATGAATACATAATACGCTTAAACATAAAAAACTACAACGATATCGATGGAAATAAAACTACTAAAACTTAAAAACGAATCATCTAAGACCCAACCCTCGAACTTGAAGGGAATTAAACTCGCCATTAACGAGCCGAGTCTCCATTATGTCAAGTAGTTGTCTTGGAGATACCGAGCTTCCTTGCTTGTTCACGACGAGCAGCCTTCCTCGGCTCGCTTCTTCCATAATCTCCTACCGCTTTCAATATTTTGTTCTAGTTGACGAAGGGAAGCCTCACTTAACCCGTGGGGGTTGTTTTGAAGATCCACCTGTGGACTGTTCACAGGTGGAGTTGGAACAATTGGGATGTTTTCAAGACCCACCGGAAAGACATTTTCAGGTGGTGTTGAGTAAACTTCAAGTTTAGGTGGAAAGCTAGTTAGAGGAAAATGTGGTGAAGTTGAAAAGCTAGTTGTAAGAAACTGTGGTGAAGTTGAAAAGCTTGTTTCCGGCAGCTTTTGTGGACTTGGGAATTGCTGAGAAAAATCTTTGCGAGACATTTTTGTGTGTGAATTGTGTGAGTTGTGTGTGTAACTTATGACTGGTAGGGTTGTATATATAGGCTCATATAATCCCGCTCAAAACTATACCGTTTGAATTTAAATTTTGAATTTGAATTTTAAAGTACCCCGCTCCTATTTGAATTTGAATTACCCCGCTCAAAAGTATACCGTTTTAAATTTGAATTTGAATTTGAATTTTGAATCTGATTTTTGAATTTGAATTTGAATTTTAAATTTGAATTTGAATTTGAATTTGAAAACCACACCTTTAAATAACAAACTATAACCACCGTTTTTTCACATCTACATCAATTCAAAAACACAATGTCTCAAAATCCGGTGGAACAAGTCTCGAAGAAATGTTGCTTGCGCAAGTTTGATAGAAATTTCGCAAGCTCTAGATATGGAAAATAACCGTTCGAAAATATTTTTGAACGACGTTATGGAGATGTTCAATGATCGACTCACCGATGACCATCGCATCCAAAATTCAATCACGGTAATCGGACGAGGATTAACGTCGATTGCAAAAATTCAACGCGATTTACAAACATTTGCGTGTCAAGTGGTCAAAATGACCACACTCATCTCGAGAATGCGAAACTAAACTTTCAACAACAATTTGGTGAAAAGGAGTTCAAGTATGTTCACGTTTGGGAGATTTGAAAAATTGCCCGAAGTGGGATGTCGAAGATCCGATCATTAGTATGTGTTGTATTTTTTTACTCGTGGCGTTTTTTTTTCGTATCGTGTTTATTTTTATTATTATTGTGTTATGTATTGTATTTTTATTTTGAATGAAATGAATTTAGTTTATTTGGAAAATTGAATAAAAGAAATAAAGTGGTAGTGGTTGACCCCAAATGAAGGGGTTGGGGTTTGTTATGAGGGAGGGAGTTTGTTATGGTTTGTTGTGAAGAAGTGAGATGCTGATGTGGCGCTGAGGTGACAGTGATAAAGAGGTTATGGTATATCACCATACCTTCCCCTCTAAAGTAGTCATGTTTGCAAATAGTAGTCTTGAGTAATGAGTAACTCTAGCAATTGCCAATTGGTCAAACTCATGTTTGTTTTAAAGAATAGTCATGTGCACGTATGTTGACCATATAAAGTCATTCCACTGATTTTGAAATTTCAACTTCGTATGACCAAGATATTCATACTTCACTTACGTACGAATTCTATCATCAACTTAACGACAAGAACTATTCGAGACGATGAAAGTTATAAATGAAAAGGTCAAGGATATGATTATTTTCGAGGGGACGAGGAGGTGATGCTAATCCATCCAAGAACTTTGTTCAAGTAAAAAGAGAATAGGAAACCATTATATAGATAAATTTGTTTTCTTTCAATTTTGAAAGAAACATTTTAACAAAATTTATCTTTCTCTTTTCTTATACTTTCTGCCAAGAGCATCGGGTGTGGCCACGCAATAAAAGTGCGCCATGATCCTATGATGCGGGCCTTTACAACGACCTCAACGTTGTTTATGGGGGCGCGTCATAGCGACCGTTGTCACCGCAACGTGCGCTTGAACCCAACGTCACAAAAACAAGCTTTGTGTTATAAGGGAGTATTCCCTTGGGTGTTGTGTTATACAAGTCCATCACGGAAAAAATTAAGACAAGTATCTCTGCAATATATAAAGAGAAAACACATTTATTTAAAAACTCTCAAATTGAAAACTATGAAATAACTAATCCACTTTCGCACCTTTTTTTTCAATAATATACTTTGCATATATATTTTCCCTCAATTACTACCTATAAGTCAAAATTTTGACCTTATAAATAATATTTATCCATTTCATACATAAAATACTTAATAAGAGTTTCATAATTATAATTATTTCCCCGCTTCAAATTTCCAATATATCATAAAGCATTTGAGACATTCCCAAAATGAAAGTCTTGAAATATTAAGTTTACACATTTACTTATTATGAAATTTTGTCTTAAACACTTACATTTAATTTAACTAATAAAACACAAAATACAATTAATAAAATAAATGGTACAAACGATGAAAGATACTAACTAATGCGGTCAGAATTTATTTGACATGATACAAACCAGTCATATGTTTTTTACAATCACTTATTTTAACCAAAGCGTAAAAATCATTTAACTGTCATAATATATTAGGCGTAAGACTCTAAAAGTCATATGTTTTATATTTTTCGCGTCATTTATGTCATCTTTCTTATCTTCATGTTATATTTTATCAAACGGCTTTTATTACATTTATTATCATAAGAAACAATGTCGAGTATCTATTAACTTCATATAATCAAAAAAGTTTGTCGCCAAAAATTTTAATTACAGATACCCGCTATCGTAACGCGTGGATACCCTACTAATTATATATAACATGTGTTATAACTTTATTAACTTTTTTTCTTTGGTATAGTAATTTCTAAACCGCCGCCATGTGGATCCAAACCTAACCCTACTTAGCTTTACTATAAATTAAATACAGCCACCTTTTATAAACCCTTCCATTCTTCACGTTATTTTCTCGTCAAAGACACACACATTCCACTACTTTTTCTCCATTATGGATAACCAGCTAGATGCAATGTTTCATTTTTCATCTTCTCCAGCTTCACAGCCACCACAAGCTGACGTCGTTTCTTCACATTTATCACTAAACATGGCGAACCAATACAATAATTCTCTTGCAGATAAGAATAATCACTACAGCAGCTACGAACAATCGGATGATGACCACGAGCTACATGTGTCTAGAAGTACTAATAGCTTTAGTACTGGAGAAAGTAGCGAGCTACATACGTCGGTTATGGGATCGGGAAAGGCTAACGTGAAAAAAGGAGAGAAGAAGATAAGAAAACCTAAATATGCTTTTCAAACAAGGAGTCAAGTTGATATACTTGATGATGGTTATAGATGGAGGAAGTATGGTCAAAAAGCTGTTAAGAACAACAAATTCCCTAGGTAATTATATATATTAATTTACATAATTCATATCATAAATTTACTTCATTTTTCTTTTTCTTTTTTTTTCTTTTTTTTTTTATCTGGGTTCCGACTAGATATTGCGAGCCGACTAATCCCAGAGCGACTACCTTTTTGGATAGTCCAGAGTCGGCGCATATGAACCTCCGTGGCTACAAAGGGATTTTTTTCTCCCAATTTACTTGGTGTTTGAGTTAGCTAGTTAGAGCTAATAATCATCCACTTTTGATTTTTTTAAGCATTAGATAAACAGTTTGCAAGTGTTTTAAATGATTTTGCTTATTTTATCATTTGATAGTGAATTGAGTAGCAGTTTTGAAAGATCATCTTAGAAGTAGTTAATTTCAAACTATTTTTGTCTGGTTAATTTTGTTAAAAAAAATAAAAAAATAAGAAAATAGAGAAGAAATTCTTAAATATACCCTTTGCTATAATGTTGATCAATCTTCAGAAAAGGATCATGTTTGAACCCTAATTAGTTGAGGGTAACAAAGTGTTCAACTATTTGATCAAGTACTATATACAATCTAAAGTTGTTTTAAGTTAATCCCTTTACCGAAAAAAGTTAATCCATTCGTGTCGATGCAAATAAAAGTAGATTTTGAAACTCAAATGATTTGATTGGATTTGTGATCCTAATTCTTCTTGTAAATCCTTGTTGTTGTTTTCTCAATTTGACAAACTTCATTAATATAGATCAAATTGCAAGTTTATTTAGCACAATTTTAATCTCACTTTGTTCCATTTGAATACTGTTTCCTATATGTTTGTGAATTTAGAGTGTATTCTAGTAACATGATGTCAAATTATTCGTATAGGAGCTATTATCGTTGTACACAACAGGGATGCAACGTAAAGAAGCAAGTTCAAAGGCTTTCGAAAGACGAAGGAGTTGTGGTAACCACTTATGAAGGAATGCATACACATCCAATCGAGAGATCTACAGATAACTTCGAACATATTTTGACTCAAATGCAAATATATTCTTCAAGCTAGTAGTATAAAAGGAGAAGATTTCGCTAAAAATAAGACTGATCGAAGTTGAATAATTAAAACACAACCATATGTATGTATCAAATATCATTCTGAATATATACCACAAAATTTAATGATGGGTTGCAAGTTTAGCCACTTTATGTTTATCTCTGAATTTTAAATGTATGGATTTGGTTTTTGTTTATCTATCATGTAAATACGAACCGAGATGAAATTAACCCTTTCATTTCTAGGATGATTATGTGGTTTTGTACTGTTTAACGTTTTAGCTCTAAATCTATATAAAAATTATGATTCGTACGAACATCTAAGAACGTTACATCTATCAGTTATGTACCTTCTATTTTACCTTGAATTATGATATATTAGCCCTAAAATTTATATATTATGTAATCATCTGGATGAGGTTGTTGTTTTTGATGAAAGGTCCGTTACTTGTTTATTGCCTTCAATTAGGCCATCGTACAGTAGCTAAAGTGACAGAAACATGGTTTAGAATTGGGTACAACGTGAAATAAAGTACATGCTCTGAGTAATTTAGTAAAATTAAAATGGTTTCTTAAAATTAAGTACATCTAATCATTTTTCCTGAGTATAAAAAGTTGATATAAACCTAAGACAATCTGTAATTGGAAAGATAAAAAAAACAAATGCTCGAAGGAAAATCATGCAATGATTAATGAATCATTCTATGTTTGTGAAGTAGCTGACCTGTTGAAGTAATGTAAGAACTAAACTTAGATTTACTATAACATCAAAATTCATAAATCGGTACGTAGATTAAGTTAAAAGAGAGAGGGGGCTAGCGCTGGCCTTCTTGAGACTAACCAATTCTAGACTCGTAAGTAACATATAAGCAGTGTCGGACTCAAAACTATAAATGATCAAGTGCAAAAATTTTGTTTAACAAAAATAATGAAGTAAGACAAGACATGCAACACAAAATTATAGAACCAGATTGAATTAAGAGAATCGGGATTTTTGACAAAAAGTTACACTACCCCGCCAAATTTTATGTGGTTCACAAAATCCTGTTAGGTCCGCCTCTGAATTTAAGTTAAGTATAATTTATTAACAAAGCACGTTTTGTACATGCTCTTGAACAAATTAGCATAATTAAAGATGTTAAAAGCTATTAAATAAAAGGTGAGGCAGCCATAGCTAGTGAATTAACCCAGCTCGAATTCGGGGGTGGGCTACGTACACAAGGCTGCATATATTGACCTCAAATGTCTCATTATCATTACTGTGTACAGTAACAACAATTGAAGTAAACATATAATGCATGTCATGTTTGATTTTAACAATACTTTTGAAACTTTTTATTACCATTATGTAAATCGTTCAACATGGCTTGATCGATTAGATTAATGATCCTAAACATGCTTGGACTATTCCATCGTAGTAATCGTATATATTTTGTCTACAGTTTCTTGTTAGAGTTGCTAATAAAACCGCGGCTCAAAAAATATGACATGTCAACTTTAGTATCTTTGAGCAACCTTTTACTTTTGCTTTCTATGATTGTGAGTTAATAGTAAATGGAAAAGAAAAAGCATTTTCTTCATGGTTAAAAAGATTAAACATTCGATCATAGTAGACGGATCAGCCATGTACACAATACATATAAACGGGCATTTAGCCGGATGAGCAACCATAGTTCTAGGCATGTCGTCGGACATGCTACTAGTCATGGGTGACATGGAAAGACTGATGTCTAACATGCTTTACATTATAGTTTGAACTACTATTTTTATCTAATTCTTTTGCTTAAACTATGTAAAATTGTTGTGATATCAATAAAATAAGAGTGTACTTGGTTATGGACCAAATTAAATGGGCCAAATTTGGATGTCGTGAGAATTAAATGGGCCAAACTTTTGTCACTAAAAAGTGTTTGTGACTAGCTGACCAAATATTCTTAGAATTCATGCAAAAGCTAATATAGTGTTGGTCATCTCTGGCTCAAGGATTATCAACTACGTAGCTATGCCCATTTCTTATATTAGCGCGTATGTATCCGCTGATATGAGGTGGCGAATAAGTTTGTATATTAGAGTGGATCCATATCTGTGATGTAAAACTCGGGTTAACTTGGCCGGTTCAACTTGCACCGGTGTACTGGTTCAATCAATGGAAGCCGGCTTTGATAAACAAACGGTTAAACTGCCCGTTAACCGGAAATCGAACACTCGGCCGAGTCTACTAAAAAGCTGGTTTTAAAATATGGTCAATACAAGCAACATGGGTGGTAGCTAGGTTCGGTTGACCTTGGTACGAGCGGTCTAATGATGCATCAAATTAAGGTGGTTGGGAGACATTGATGACATAAAAACAATGTTGTACTTCCATTGCTCAGACACTTTATACGGCAATGAATAAATAAAAGTAATGATTGAATGCAAGATTCAGGACACACATGGAACATATGTTGAGCTTGAACGCATCAAAATGAGTTAATGTATTTTACAAGTTTAAGTTATCAATGTAATAACAGGATATCAAGCTTATATATGGGAAACAAGATCGTGAACATCACAAATTATTTTAAAACTTTATATGAGAAACAAGGTATGCAAGGACCCAATAACACGTTATTGGTATGTCACCTCATTGACACATCATCCACTTCCAAATAACACACCAATCACTCAAACACTCTCCTCATAACACACCACTAACATGTTATTGGGTCCCACAAAATACCCCACTAAAAATACCCACCGACTCACACTACAAAAACAAAAAAAAAAAACAAAAAGACAAAAAAAACACACACACAAGTTTCATTTGGCTTGAGTTGATCGAGTGGCTCAAATGTATTTGCCATATTGGGATGGTATGGCAATGGCATGCCATTGGTCTAAAAAGAATGTGTTTGGCAGGATATAACATACCTATACCCTATGCTCTAAGTTAGAATTTAAATGAACATCACAAGAAAAATGGCCCGTAGTGACCAAAGAATATTTGGTCACTAACACTGTAAAGTTAGTCACAAACACTTTTTAGTGACAAAAGTTTTGGCCCATTTAATTCTCACAAGATCCAAATTTGGCCCATTTAATTTGGTCCATAACCAAGTACCAGCAATTTTACTTGGTTTAAGCAAAATAATTAGATAAAAATTAGTAATCCAAACTATAATGTAAAGCATGTTAGACATCAGTTTCCATGTCACCCGTGACTAGTAGCATGTCCGTCGACATGCCTAGAACTATGGTTGTTCAAGCTCAATATATGTCCCATGTGTGTCCTGATTCTTGGCATTCAATCATTAGTTTTATTTATTCATTGCCGTATAATTAAAGTGACTGAGCAATGGAAGTACAACATTGTTTTTTCTGTCATCAATGTCTTGTGAAAGTCCCAACCACCTTTGATGTATCATTAGTGACTGTAGTTTACTATTGGAATTTAACACCCTTAACTGAAGTAGCTATTTTGTTTGGAAGGTGAGGTGCACATGAGTGTTAAATTTGCATGCTCTAATGTACAATCAGTAAAATTAATATCTATTTACAATAAAACTGTTTAATACATGAATTGATTTGTACCGGTCAAAAATTATGTGTGCAAATTAATTCCGATTGTTTAAGGAGGTGATTTTTAAGTGAAAATTACGTGATGCACATAAAGTGTAGAGTGTATGTTGTATCATATGATAGATTGATAGGTACGTTTAATTGAGTTTATAATATATAAACATACAATAAAACATAAAACATCAAGAGTACACAATATGGAAGACTTAAAGATCATAACAAATAAATAATTAACGAAAGTATGCGAACGTACCTCTTGCGAATGTCGATCTCTAGAGCAAACCAAAGAAGTGGTTTAGAGAGTTGTCCTCACCGCTCTACAACTCAAACCAAATGGTGTAAGAATAATGTCTTACAACCACGCTCTTGTACACACGAATTAACCAACGAATCAAGCGATTGCTAGATCTAACACAAGTCCTCGCTTATGAAAAACGAAACCAAACTCCCTTACAAATGGGGTGTTCAAATTAAATGGGACAAGAGAGAGAGAGAGAGATCTAGGGTTAATTCAATGCACAAGTGTATGAAACCCTAGAACCTAACCTCTTTATATACTAGTAGGAAACTTTGGGAACAAGTTATGAATTAGGGCTTGGGAAAGCCCCTATGGCCGGCCATGTAGAAAGCCCAAAGAAAACCCATAACTTTTCCAAGTTTTCCATTTCTAGTCCTTTCTCTTTCATTTAACGGTCGTTAGTCATTTTTCCGTTAAATACTTAACGATCGTTAACCGGACTTAATGTGTAATAATTAATCGTAAACATAAACATTAATTATTAACTTTAATTCTCATTCGCTAATGTGTGCATCCGTGGTCACGAGTTCGAATCCGGACATTCACATGTTTGTAAATATATACATTTCCAACAGCCCCACTGGATATGTTTACAAAACGTGAAATGACATTGGTTAGCGTCTAGCAACACGCCAATGCCCCTGTACAACTCGTGTATGGTTTTCTGGAGAAAACCAAGTTTGATGATTCATCATCATATTCATCCTTTGTTTCTAATACCATGTTAATAAGAATATGGATCTCACTCATTTCTTAATTAACTATTCTGCTTCTCGCTTTATATGATTGATTAAGATTACCAATTCTTCCGAACATATTCCGAAGACCTTGGGTATGGCCATACAAACATCTTAACAATCCTACGAGGGCCCAAGAGTATTATACTTCAAAATAAATTTGAAGGAAACAAATCCCATTTTGACTACAAGCGAGATTCATAGATTTCGCAACATTTCGAAAACAACCCTTATAACTACCGCCACGATAGCGTTAGATTGCTTCACAGAAATGCACTACATCCATGACATATCTCTGGTATCTCAAGTCAGAGGATAAATATTCATGATATACTGAATGACTAAGATCCATAAAGTATCAACATGTGGGTGAGATAAGTCCTATACTCAATTCATTGAATATCATCCGAAATCAGTCATGCTACGCATCAATATACTTTCAAGTATATTCTAACTAATACTCAGATTTTTCGTAATTCAATATCATTCCCATGTTATTGATTGACAACGGACTATTTAGAATAACTTAAGTTATTCATGGATTTAAACATGCAAATATAGGACACAATATTATAAATGAAATTAAACGATACCGTACTTTAATTCATTATAAATAATAATTGTTTAACATCCTTTATCCAAATACTAAATAGATCAATGCATGATAATTTTAGTTAATGAATTTTTTCCACAAGTCATGCAACTCATACTTGTTGACAAGGCATAATTTCAACTAACTTTGATCTATAGGAATTTTGAGAATACTTATTTCAAGAATTCAATTTCTTGTATGTGTTTACACATATCTTGATATTGTCATATCATTCCATAAGGTGCGTGACAACATGAACCACCTTTATATGACAATCATCTTTCAAAACTTTTAAAGTTTAAAGTATTCTTTATTCTTTAATGTATAATGCAACTATGCTCTTAGATGAGCATAACTAGTCAACATGGTCATCATCAAGGATACCGTGACTAGAATTGAGTGTCATCTCAATTATACTAGCATCATTGTGTACAACAATATGCTCTTTAAATATCCGTAAACTTTTGAACAGCTTATAGTGTAATGTTGGTGCCTACCAAAACTCAAGTTTGTTGGCAATGACAATTATGAAACAATTGTCATATAATCATCCATAGAATCTAGGAGCATCTCCGCATGTGGAATGTGATTCTAAATCCAAACATATTCCTTTAAAATATTTATTACACTAACAACTTTCAATGTTGTCAAATCATCTTGTAATCAAGCATGACACAACAACTTTATACACAACATGATGTTCATGATGAATCTTCAAGTTAAACTTTAAGATCTCATCTATCTTGTCAAAGATATGTATTCATCATGTTCTATTAGACTCATTTATTTACCGCATATGTTTATAATAATAAACATATTTTTCAAGGTTATATATCTTATTTCCAAATCTTACAAACGAAGTTCATTCCCAACTAAAACTTAATTTAGGTGGAATGTAGTTGCCCATACAACATATAAGATTTAAAATAATACTCCCACTAGCTTTTAGGAATACTTATGAGCTATCTTATTTTAATTATTAAATCAAACATGGATTTAATATTAAACATAAGAAACATCTCTTAGATGCTTGCATATATCCATTCATGGATTCTTGCGCTTGTACATATCCAAGGATTATTTGAATTCATAAAACTTCTTTGTATTACTCATCGTCCTCGCAAAAGTAATTCCACAACAAAGAGTTATGACATTCATTGTCAAAATTTCATATCAATGAAACTAAGTATGACAATTATAATCTTTATACTTCTATTTAATGTATCTAGTAAAGAATATTCAATCATAGTTAATTGCTTAAATATGATTAATATTATTATCACTAGACATGCATTAAATATGTGTACAATATTGTCCATATGATTTCTACATAAAGATTTAAACCACTAGGGTTTCCATCCTTTGAAGAAACTCATATTCATTATTAAGATAAACCAAGTATCTAAAGTTGATTATCTTTATGGACAGCATCTCAACATTCATAGTATGATTGATTTACCACAATTCAACATTTGGTAAATTCATCATCATGATTAACAGGCTTACCATGATCCTCAGAACTCATAATCCTCAAAGATATTAAATATCCGAGATATCCTTACGGATCTATGAATGACAATTCCATCATAATGAGGTCTATCATTTACATGTTTAGCCTCATCATGATATTTGCTAGTGCATTTTAGAAGATTATGTATTTTGTAATTCAATCTTTCAAGATCTAACCAAAACTCCCACTTGCCTTTAACAATTTAAAGCTTACCTTTAAATAGTTTAGTAAGTAGAGCAACAATACATTGTTCTCTTTTGGGATATTACAAAAACATTGCCGCTTCGACATTAGTTTGTTACAACCCACTTTACAAGTAGTTTAACAAATTCAGAACTTCATTATAAGACTTAATGTGATTCATCACATTCCATAAACAAATGGTGTCTTATTAATCTTCTAGGTTGGAGTCTTATTGAGTATATTCAATCTATACTCAATCTACTAACCTTGATAACTTTTGGAAGAAACTATAGTTATCTTGAATCAAATAATGCCAACAGATTTTGATTCTTCTAACAGAACATACCATAAAACTATGGTATTTCCTTAGAATTAATATTGTAAGAAAATCTAACAATATTTTAGATAACCATCTACTCTATGGCTTACCTATTTACCAACAAAGTAAAACTTAATGGTACAATAGAATTACCAAATCAATTGCATGCATTATAACACAAGTATTTTTGACCAAGTCAAAAGACATATCACTTATAATCCCACTATACGTTATAAGTCATTGATCAACTCATTGACTTCATGCAAATGTCTTAAAACATAGCAAGTTAACGTCTTACTTTATATTGTAAGTCTTTAAAAGACTTTATGTTTGTGACTTTACAAAATCATAAACATTTATAATTAAAGTAATTATGAACACCACCTCGTGTTTCAATTAATATTTCAAGTTAATAATTACTACATATATTTAAGTCATTCAACAAATACTCAAATTCAAAGTAGTATTAGATTACTTCATTTAATTATGTCATTCCATGAAATGTTCCATGTAAGAAATCAGAATCATCCATGCTCGCTCACGACGCATGGATATTTTACCTGGGCTACAATCTAGTTCACGCTCACGTAACATAAATTGTAACTACAAGTGTTTCTTAAATATTGAATGACATAAATATTTAAAATAAAGTAGTCTTTGTTATCATCTTGACACATGTTCTTAATAGGGCAATCATACATATTTAAATGTATACTTCCTATTAGAACGTTATTCTCTTACTTTACAACAAGAGAATCCTTTTAAATCATATTAATATGTGTTGTACCTTGCACACAATAAGATTTCTCCCACTTGTGCATGGAACAACATCATGTAGCGATAAACAACACGATACACGCTCGCTTATTTGATTAATATGATTTGTGTCATAGATATAACAAGTAGATGTAGAACTATATTGTTTAGTAAGGAAACGCATACCACTATCCTTAAAACATAAGTGTCTACAATTGGAAAGTAATTATCTTTGCGATAACTGGGTTACTACACGGAAATAAGGTTACTACACAGAAATAAGGCTTGTAGCTCCCACCGAATTAGAAATCAATAAAACAACTTTTTATTCAAGAATGCAACACAAATGCTCCCACCGAATCGACAACATTGTAAGTGTTGCATAACCAAAGAAAACAACTTGCTTGCTTATTTACTTTCCTACACCTTTAAAGAACCATACGTAATCATTACTAAGGTACTAAAAGGTGTGTTCTACTCTATGAATGATGGGTTATCCATCAATGTTATTAACTCGAAAAATTGGGTATGCAATTTCTTCCTCAACAGCCTACCATCCCATACGGTATGTAGTACCTTTAAAGGCTAAAGCAAAACAACTAGATAAAATATGCTAGTTTGCCTTTTACCAATTTTTATGTAATTAGTCTAGCTTCTAACTGTAACTCATATAGATGTTTTCCAGCTTAACCAACATTCATGTTGTTACCAAGGATTCATTCACCAAATGAGGATAATGAAATCTTTATGGAAAATAAGATGTGCAATTCATTGCTAAGAGTTACATTAGAATTTAGACAATTCAAATGTTCCTATTATACCTTTCTCATTCATGAAAAGGAATAGGATTGAGTCTCATGCTTCTCCCATGGAAAAGAGACTTCGTTTGTCTTATCAAGAATTATTCTCGATCAAACATTTGTTTGAAAGCGAGTGGATCAATTTACTAATCCAAGACAAACCACGCTTACGGTTAAATGTTGCATTTATACATTCAAAAGAATTACAAAATTCAATTTTAGTATTTTCGATAATTAACCTTTTCAAGAAAATTAAATACCCATGGTTCATAAATATATAACCATTTAATTTTCATTGAAAACTAGGATCCAAATTGTCATAATTTCATTACGCCGCTTGATCCGCTAGTAATGAACCTTATACAAAATGGTAGAGCTTTTGCTCAATTGCCAATTTCAATTGCAATTCCTAGATTTATGGGATTTACATATAGCCAATTTCAATTGCCATGTAAACATGTTTTATCCCATCTTATGCCTTGAGTTGCCGCTCACCGCCTAACTCAATTAAGTTGTCCAACTTAAGAAACCGCAAAATCGTCCATGCCCGCTCACGACACGTGGACATTTTACCCTTTGATTACGATCTAAGTCACGGTCTCACGCAAATAAAAAATAATCTTAGGTGTTTCCGCTTCGTTGGATGGCATATAACTTAAATTAAAGGGTAATAATTTTGATGTTAAATCAAATATGTACAAAGATGTCATGCATTCATCTTGGTAGCATAGTTTTATTAAAACATTTATATCTTGTTTTAATGTATAAGCTTTTCATCATCAAACTTTAATTGAGGTATTGGATTCACCAATCAAGGAATTTAGTGTTAATTATCATCCATTATACCGCACTTTTGCATAAGTGTAAACACTTAGTGTTTCGGATAATTACCACCGGTGGCGCATGGAATTAAAACTAATTCGCCTTAAGATGAGCTTGCACATTTAATGGCTTACTAAGTAGCTCCATTCGAACTTACAGAGGGCGAGGACTGTGCACGCGCTAAAGCACAACCTTAGACATCCTTTCGGTGATTGCGCACTTCTTTATTAACCCTTTATAGTTCATTCTCATGGGTGAGCCGTTCGGACCATTTGTACCAAAGTCATCAATCAATTAAACGATTATGATTACTATGCTTATAAAATACATGTTTCACCATTGTTTAGGTCGGTTTATTTTCTTATAAAATACCCTTGTTACACATAACAAACAAGCAAGTATTTGTAAAATAAACAAGTAAACAATGAATGCATAACAAATAAAAGTCATGCATATCAAATAGCCACATGCAAACGGTTTTGATAAATCCTATTAATAACCAATTCTAGATCTGTCAATATGCATATATTTAATTAAGACTTTCACCCGTTTTCATCTATGTACAAGGTGAGCCACATGCATCGATTCATCGATTGCGTAAGTCAAAATTAAGTATATACCACATAGCACATAATTGATTAAATTAATAATTATTGAGGTCTTCCCCAATTTTAGATCTATCATAATTTAGTGTATATCACTTAAACAAGAAAGACATACAATAAAAGCAGATCCATGATAAAACATGCAGATAATTATCATGGACATAAAATTACACTTAACAATTAATGCAATTATACAGAGTTACGCATATACACATAAAGTTGCATGCATCTTAGGGTTTCTAATCCAATTAAAACTTTAGTTTACAAAACCCTAATTAGGGCACCAAAATAAACGCCCCCCTCAAAATTAGGGTTTAGGTTTTGCAAACCCTAGATCTACGCATACAAATAATAACACAATCATGTTTATTTTAATTATGTGTTTCAGTAATTAATTACTTGTTATACAAGGCTCGTGATGCCACTGTTGAGTTTATAATATATATAACATACAATAAACATGTAAACATCAAGAGTACACAATGGAAGACTTAAAGATCATAACAAATAAATTAATTAACGAAAGTATGCGTAACGCACTTCTTGCGAATGTCGATCTCTAGAGCAAACCAAAGAAGTGGTTTAGAGAGTTGTCCTCACCGCTCTACAACTCAAACCAAATGGTGTAAGAATAATGTCTTACAACCACGCTCTTGTACACACGAATTAACCAACGAATCAAGCGATTGCTAGATCTAACACAAGTCCTCGCTTATGAAAACGAAACCAAACTCCCTTACAAATGGGGTGTTCGGCCGAAATGGGACAAGAGAGAGAGAGGAGAGATCTAGGGTTAATTCAATGCACAAGTGTATGAAACCCTAGAACCTAACCTCTTTATATACTAGTAGGGAAACTTTGGGAACAAGTTATGAATTAGGGCTTGGAAAGCCCCTATGGCCGCCATGATGAAAGCCCAAAGAAAACCCATAACTTTTCCAAGTTTTCCATTTCTAGTCCTTTCTCTTTCATTTAACGGTCGTTAGTCATTTTCCGTTAAATACTTAACGATCGTTAACGGACTTAATGTGTAATAATTAATCGTAAACATAAACATTAATTATTAACTTTAATTCTCATTCGCTAATGTGTGCAATCCCGTGGTCACGACGTTTCGAATCCGGACATTCACATGTTTGTAAATATATACATTTCCAACAATGCATTTAAACCACAAATCTATTTATATATTTTGCATCAAGTATTATATAATACGGAAAAAATGATTAAGGTCAAATTCGGAATAAAAATAATTTGAAAAAGTCAAAATAGACTTATATTTTGAGACGGAGGGAGTATAACTTAACAACATTGTTATAAAAAAAACTAGACTAGATTGTGTTTGGTATAAAAGTTTTAGAATCAAGGAATGAGTTTGATATCTATTGTTATTGTTTGGTTAGTGGATATGTAATCAAAAAAAGTGAGTTTGAAACCCATAACCTCATTCATGGGTGGAGGGTGTGGTTTAAGCGTATATGGGATCAAATTTTATGTATTAAATCTCTTATTTCTATAATCTTTCTACAATAAATGTTTTACTAATGTGGGCTCAAACCAATGTTAGAGCAACGTTGGGGTGATATTCTTCACTCGCCATTCCTAAGTGGTGGCTTCCTAGCCACTTCTTGCCGCCATACCGACTGAGTTCGCCATTTCTTTTTCGCTGAGCAAATGAAGCACTAAAAGACAAGGTCTTTTGCAGAGAGTGTGTTTTGTGTTTGTGTATAAAATTGGGAGTGGGTGGGACCAAAATGAAGAGTTTGTTTTGTGTTATGATAGAGGGGGTATTTTGAAGTGGTAGTGTTAAGGTGATGTGACAACTTATGAGACCCAAATGAGCAAAGTTGTTTTACCACACCTTTTGCTCTTATACCCGTAACTTAAACTTTATACTACCAAACACAAACAATGTACTAGTAATTGATAGAATTCATTTCATTCACTTATCAAAACCATACCTATTGTGATTCCGAATTGCAAACTAAACACACCCTAAATAACATAATCTAACCAATATAAATTTTCATGAGTTAAAGAGCAATGTTAACTAAACAAACTATAATATAGAGCGTCTAACTCAAAACTATAATCATTATTTAGCCTACGGTTTTCGTAAACATGCAACAATGAAAGATAACCACACCTTGCTTCATTTGTACATCTAGACTTCTAAAGAAGTGCAAGAATAATAAACCATCAATAATGTCTCTTGTATGTATTTATTGCTGGTGATATAATGTGAAATGAAATGTACTTTCGTGACAATTATTAGCTGGTTGACAATTGTCACTATCGGGATGGGTTGTCCTCCGTTCTATTCAAAAAAATTGATATTTTGAAAGAAAACATTAAATTAGACAGTAAAGTACACATATCGCGGAACTTTTAGCTGTAGTAGATTAAAAAGAAAATATACATATTAATTTATAACTATCGGGATGGTCAATATAGTCTTATTAGTATTGTTGTAATTTCAACTTGCTATTATACCTATATAATATATTTGTTTTTCAAAATATCGTGCACATCCCTAACGTTAAGTACGTGTGACATAGAAAATATACATAGTGGTTAAACACGTATTTTCATTTTTATATTTTTTATTTTTTTTCTTAAAAAATACAAGAGATTTTGTAAAATATAATTTTTTAATATAACTTTCATGTTTTTTAATAATGTAAACATACTTTATACATAGAGAAAAAAAAGTTTAAAATGTGAAATGTCATATCACATCAAATGTCAATAGTGTCATGATGAGAGTAAGAGTATCAGTCAAAATTATTTTATTTTTTCTGAAATACCACGAAGTAGGTGTAAGCAGTCGTACAAGTGAAAGGTGTCGTATTTTTAATGTATGGAATTTAATAAAACGTGATCTATTTTCATGTGAGTCAGTTTGGCCAATGACCATCTTCTTGTGAGTTTATGTCAGAGAATGAATGGTTGAGAACCCATCTTTTTCTTCAACTCTCACCCCCTTCTCATATCTTCTTTGGTCTTTTACTCTTTACTTTTCTTTATATGGTCTCACTCTTCATTCATGATAGTCTTAATTGAATGTTGATGTTTTAAAGTTACTTTTTGAGAGACGATTTGCACACTCAATCAAATTTTGAGACACCCAATTTATTAGACATTTATACTCTCACAGTTACCCTTACACTTTCACCCATGTAAGGGCATAAATGTCCAAACACAATTAATTGAAGTGTCTCAATCATTCTATGAAGTGTGCAAATCACCTTCCTTACTTTATGGATATCAAATAAATGAATATGTTGAGAGCTTGGTATCATATATCTAAGAAATAGGGTTTAAGGACATGAGGACTATATTTGGAACAATTTGTTTCGATGATCTTATATCATACGTTGTACGGAATTTTTATTTGGATAATTCAAGAATGTTAGCACTAAGTACAACAATAATAAGCAAAACATAAATACTATGTAAATAGTCAACCTAGTGATAATGTTTTTGATGTGTTCAAAGGTCGAACATGTATCTTAGTATGTTAGATCGTCATCTGTTAATTGTTCATGATTTGTCCTAGTGTAGTAGCATGTTGTAGAGTCGGTTTGTCGGTATTTCTTTGCTCGGTATGGTGTTATTGGTGTGGTTGAAATTTATCACCTAGCTATTATATCTATATAATATATGTTTGCCTTTCAAAATACCGTGCTCATCCCTAACGCTGAGTATGTGTAAGAGAAAATATACATAGTGGTTAAACAAAGATTTTTATTTATTTGTCCTTAAAAAATGTTGTAAAATTTAATTTTTGAATACAACTTGCACGTTTTTAATAGAGTAAACATACTTTATGTATAAAGAACAAAAAGTTTAAAATGTGAAATGTCATATTACATCAAATGTTAAGAGTGTCATGATGGGAGTAAGAGTACATGTCAAAATTATTGTACTTTTCGTGAAATACTATGAAGTAAGGGTGTCAGACGTACAAGTGAAAGGTGTCGTGTTTTAGTGTATGGAATTGAATAAAACTTGATCATTTTTCATGTATGTCGGTTTGACCATTGACCATCTTCTTGTGAGTCTATGCTATAGAATGAATGGATGAGAACCCATCTTCTTCTCCAACTCTTACCCCCTTCTCATATCTTCTTTTATTTTTCCTTTTCTTTAGACGTTCTTAGTCTTCAATCATGCTAGTCTTAATTGAATGTTGATGTTTTAAAGTTACTTCCTGGATGTCAAATAAATGAATATGTTGAGAGATTAGTATCATACATCTTGGAAATAGGATTTAAGGATATGAAGACTATATCTGGACTAATTTGTTTCGATAATCTTATATCTTAAGTTGTATGGAATTTTTATTTGGATAATTCAAGAGATGTTAGCTCCAAGTACCACAATTCTAAGCAAAACAAAAATACTATGTAAATCGTCAACCAAGTGATAATGTGTTTGATGTGTTCGAGGGTCGAGCATAATATATCTTAGTATGTTAGATCGTCATATGTTGATTGTTCATGTTTGGTCCTCGGGTATTAGTATGTTGTAGAGTCGGTTTGTCGGTATTTGTTTAGTCGGTATGGTCTTATTAGTGTTGATGTATTATATCTATATAATTTATGTTTACCTTTCAAAATAATGTGCTCATCCCTAAAATTTTGAGTATGTGTGAGAAAGTAAATATACATAGTGGTTAAACAAGGATTTTTATTTTTATTTTATTTTCTTTCTATAAAAATATTGTAAATTATAATTTTGAATATAAATTGCAATTTTTTAATAGAGTAAAGATACTTTATGTATATAGAGAACAAAAAGTTTAAAATGAGAAATGTTATATCACATCACATGTCATGAGTGTCATGATGAGAGTAAAAGTACATGTCAAAATTATTGTATTTTTTGAAATTCTAGGGAGTAGGGGTAAGCGGGTGTACAAGTGAAAGGTGGTGTGTTTTTGTGTATGAAATTGAATTAAGCGAGATCTAATTTCATGTGTGCCAGTTTGACCATTCACCATCTTCTTGTGAGTCTACGCTAAAGAATGCATGGTTGGGAACCCATCTTCTTCTCCAACAGTTACCCCTTTCACAAATCTACTTTTGTCTTCTACTATTTCCTTTTCTTTATATGTTCTCACTCTTCAATCATGATAATCTTAGTTGAATGTTGATGTTTTAAAGTTACTTCATCGATGTCAAATAAATGAATATGTTGAGAGCTTGGTATAATATATATTAGAAATATGGTTTAAATACAAGAGGACTATATTTGGAATAATTTGTTTCGATGATATTATATCTTAGGTTGTACGGAATTTTTATTTGGATGATTCAAGAGATGCTAGCTCTAAGTACAAAATTCAAATGAAAACATAAATACTATGAAAATCGTCAACTTTGGTGATAATGTGTTTCTTTGTTTTCGAGGTCGAGCATATATCTTAGTATGTTAGATCGTCATCGGTTAATTGTTCATATTTGGTCCTCGTGTAGTAGCATGTTGTAGAGTCGGTTTGTCGGTATTTCTTTGGTCGGTATGGTCTTATTAGTGTTGTTGTATTATATCTATATAATTTATGTTTGCCTTTCAAAATACCGTGCTCATCCCTAACTTAGTATGTGTAAGAAAAATATACATAGTGGTTAAACAAAGATTTTATTTATTTGTCCTTAAAAATGTTGTAAAATTTAATTTTTGAATACAACTTGCACGTTTTTAATAGAGTAAACATACTTTATGTATAAAGAACAAAAAGTTTAAAATGTGAAATGTCATATTACATCAAATGTTAAGAGTGTCATGATGGGAGTAAGAGTACATGTCAAAATTATTGTACTTTTCACGAAATACTATGAGTAAGGGTAATCAGACGTACAAGTGAAAGGTGTCGTGTTTTAGTGTATGGAATTGAATAAAACTTGATCATTTTCATGTATGTCGGTTTGACCATTGACCATCTTCTTGTGAGTCTATGCTATAGAATGAATGGATGAGAACCCATCTTCTTCTCCAACTCTTACCCCCTTCTCATATCTTCTTTTATTTTTCCTTTTCTTTAGACGTTCTTAGTCTTCAATCATGCTAGTCTTAATTGAATGTTGATGTTTTAAAGTTACTTCCTGGATGTCAAATAAATGAATATGTTGAGAGATTAGTATCATACATCTTGGAAATAGGATTTAAGGATATGAAGACAATATCTCGGACTAATTTGTTTCGATAATCTTATATCTTAAGTTGTATGGAATTTTTATTTGGATAATTCAAGAGATGTTAGCTCCAAGTACCACAATTCTAAGCAAAACAAAAATACTATGTAAATCGTCAACCAAGTGATAATGTGTTTGATGTGTTCGAGGGTCGAGCATAATATATCTTAGTATGTTAGATCTTCATATGTTGATTGTTCATGTTTGGTCCTCGGGTATTAGTATGTTGTAGAGTCGGTTTGTCGGTATTTGTTTAGTCGGTATGGTCTTATTAGTGTTGATGTATTATATCTATATAATTTATGTTTACCTTTCAAAATAATGTGCTCATCCCTAAGGCTGAGTATGTGTGAGAAAGTAAGTATACATAGTGGTTAAACAAGGATTTTTATTTTTATTTTTATTTTTCTTTCTATAAAAAATATTGTGAATTATAATTTTTGAATATAAATTGCAATTTTTTTAATAGAGTAAAGATACTTTATGTATATAGAGAACAAAAAGTTTAAAATGAGAAATGTTATATCACATCACATGTCATGAGTGTCATGATGAGAGTAAAAGTACATGTCAAAATTATTGTATTTTTTTGAAATTCTAGGGAGTAGGGGTAAACGGGTGTACAAGTGAAAGGTGGTGTGTTTTTTGTGTATGAAATTGAATTAAACGAGATCTAATTTCATGTGTGCCAGTTTGACCATTCACCATCTTCTTGTGAGTCTACGCTAAAGAATGCATGGTTGGGAACCCATCTTCTTCTCCAACAGTCACCCCCTTCTCAAATCTTCTTTTGTCTTCTACTATTTCCTTTTCTTTATATGTTCTCACTCTTCAATCATGATAGTCTTAGTTGAATGTTGATGTTTTAAAGTTACTTCATCGATGTCAAATAAATGAATATGTTGAGAGCTTGGTATAATATATGTTAGAAATATGGTTTAAATACAAGAGGACTATATTTGGAATAATTTGTTTCGATGATATTATATCTTAGGTTGTACGGAACTTTTATTTGGATGATTCAAGAGATGCTAGATCTAAGTACAAAATTCAAATCAAAACATAAATACTATGAAAATCATCAACCTAGTGATAATGTGTTTGATGTGTTCGAGGGTCGAGCATATATCTTAGTATGTTAGATCGTCATCAGTTAATTGTTCATATTTGGTCCTCGTGTAGTAGCATGTTGTAGAGTCGGTTTGTCGGTATTTCTTTGGTCGGTATGGTCTTATTAGTGTTGTTGTATTATATCTATATAATTTATGTTTGCCTTTCAAAATACCGTGCTCATCCCTAACGAGTATGTAAGAGAAAATATACATAGTGGTTAAACAAAGATTTTTATTTATTTGTCCTTAAAAATGTTGTAAAATTTAATTTTTGAATACAACTTGCACGTTTTTAATAGAGTAAACATACTTTATGTATAAAGAACAAAAGTTTAAAATGTGAAATGTCATATTACATCAAATGTTAAGAGTGTCATGATGGGAGTAAGAGTACATGTCAAAATTATTGTGCTTTTCACGAAATACTATGAAGTAAGGGTAATCAGACGTACAAGTGAAAGGTGTCGTGTTTTTAGTGTATGGAATTGAATAAAACTTGATCATTTTCATGTATGTCGGTTTGACCATTGACCATCTTCTTGTGAGTCTATGCTATAGAATGAATGGATGAGAACCCATCTTCTTCTCCAACTCTTACCCCCTTCTCATATCTTCTTTTATTTTTCCTTTTCTTTAGACGTTCTTAGTCTTCAATCATGCTAGTCTTAATTGAATGTTGATGTTTTAAAGTTACTTCCTGGATGTCAAATAAATGAATATGTTGAGAGATTAGTATCATACATCTTGGAAATAGGATTTAAGGATATGAAGACTATATCTGGACTAATTTGTTTCGATAATCTTATATCTTAAGTTGTATGGAATTTTATTTGGATAATTCAAGAGATGTTAGCTCAAGTACCACAATTCTAAGCAAAACAAAAATACTATGTAAATCGTCAACCAAGTGATAATGTGTTTGATGTGTTAGAATCGAGCATAATATATCTTAGTATGTTAGATCTTCATATGTTGATTGTTCATGTTTGGTCCTCGGGTATTAGTATGTTGTAGAGTCGGTTTGTCGGTATTTGTTTAGTCGGTATGGTCTTATTAGTGTTGATGTATTATATCTATATAATTTATGTTTACCTTTCAAAATAATGTGCTCATCCCTAAGGCTGAGTATGTGTGAGAAAGTAAATATACATAGTGGTTAAACAAGGATTTTTATTTTTATTTTTATTTTTCTTTCTATAAAAAATATTGTGAATTATAATTTTTGAATATAAATTGCAATTTTTTTAATAGAGTAAAGATACTTTATGTATATAGAGAACAAAAAGTTTAAAATGAGAAATGTTATATCACATCACATGTCATGAGTGTCATGATGAGAGTAAAAGTACATGTCAAAATTATTGTATTTTTGAAATTCTAGGGAGTAGGGGTAAACAGGTGTACAAGTGAAAGGTGGTGTGTTTTTGTGTATGAAATTGAATTAAACGAGATCTAATTTCATGTGTGCGGTTTGACCATTCACCATCTTCTTGTGAGTCTCGCTAAAGAATGCATGGTTGGGAACCCATCTTCTTCTCCAACATCCCCTTCTCAAATCTTCTTTTGTCTTCTACTATTTCCTTTTCTTTATATGTTCTCACTCTTCAATCATGATAGTCTTAGTTGAATGTTGATGTTTTAAAGTTACTTCATCGATGTCAAATAAATGAATATGTTGAGAGCTTGGTATAATATATGTTAGAAATATGGTTTAAATACAAAGAGGACTATATTTGGAATAATTTGTTTCGATGATATTATATCTTAGGTTGTCGGAACTTTTATTTGGATGATTCAAGAGATGCTAGCTCTAAGTACAAAATTCAAATCAAAACATAAATACTATGAAAATCATCAACCTAGTGATAATGTGTTTGATGTGTTCGAGGGTCGAGCATATATCTTAGTATGTTAGATCGTCATCAGTTAATTGTTCATATTTGGTCCTCGTGTAGTAGCATGTTGTAGAGTCGGTTTGTCGGTATTTCTTTGGTCGGTATGGTCTTATTAGTGTTGTTGTATTATATCTATATAATTTATGTTTGCCTTTCAAAATACCGTGCTCATCCCTAACGCTGAGTATGTGTAAGAGAAAATATACATAGTGGTTAAACAAAGATTTTTATTTATTTGTCCTTAAAAAATGTTGTAAAATTTAATTTTTGAATACAACTTGCACGTTTTTTAATAGAGTAAACATACTTTATGTATAAAGAACAAAAAGTTTAAAATGTGAAATGTCATATTACATCAAATGTTAAGAGTGTCATGATGGGAGTAAGAGTACATGTCAAAATTATTGTGCTTTTCCTGAAATACTATGAAGTAAGGGTAATCAGACGTACAAGTGAAAGGTGTCGTGTTTTTAGTGTATGGAATTGAATAAAACTTGATCTGTTTTCATGTATGTCAGTTTGACCATTGACCATCTTCTTGTGAGTCTATGCTATAGAATGAATGGATGAGAACCCATCTTCTTCTCCAACTCTTACCCCCTTCTCATATCTTCTTTTATTTTTCCTTTTCTTTAGACGTTCTTAGTCTTCAATCATGCTAGTCTTAATTGAATGTTGATGTTTTAAAGTTACTTCCTGGATGTCAAATAAATGAATATGTTGAGAGATTAGTATCATACATCTTGGAAATAGGATTTAAGGATATGAAGACTATATCTGGACTAATTTGTTTCGATAATCTTATATCTTAAGTTGTATGGAATTTTTATTTGGATAATTCAAGAGATGTTAGCTCCAAGTACCACAATTCTAAGCAAAACAAAAATACTATGTAAATCGTCAACCAAGTGATAATGTGTTTGATGTGTTAGAATTCGAGCATAATATATCTTAGTATGTTAGATCTTCATATGTTGATTGTTCATGTTTGGTCCTCGGGTATTAGTATGTTGTAGAGTCGGTTTGTCGGTATTTGTTTAGTCGGTATGGTCTTATTAGTGTTGTTGTATTATATCTATATAATTTATGTTTACCTTTCAAAATAATGTGCTCATCCCTAAAATTGAGTATGTGTGAGAAAGTAAATATACATAGTGGTTAAACAAGGATTTTTATTTTATTTTATTTTTCTTTCTATAAAAATATTGTGAATTATAATTTTGAATATAAATTGCAATTTTTTAATAGAGTAAAGATACTTTATGTATATAGAGAACAAAAAGTTTAAAATGAGAAATGTTATATCACATCACATGTCATGAGTGTCATGATGAGAGTAAAAGTACATGTCAAAATTATTGTATTTTTTTGAAATTATAGGAAGTAGGGGTAAACGGGTGTACAAGTGAAAGGTGGTGTGTTTTTTGTGTATGAAATTGAATTAAACGAGATCTAATTTCATGTGTGCCAGTTTGACCATTCACCATCTTCTTGTGAGTCTACGCTAAAGAATGCATGGTTGGGAACCCATCTTCTTCTCCAACAGTCACCCCTGCTCAAATCTTCTTTTGTCTTCTACTATTTCCTTTTCTTTATATGTTCTCACTCTTCAATCATGATAGTCTTAGTTGAATGTTGATGTTTTAAAGTTACTTCATCGATGTCAAATAAATGAATATGTTGAGAGCTTGGTATAATATATATTAGAAATATGGTTTAAATACAAGAGGACTATATTTGGAATAATTTGTTTCGATGATATTATATCTTAGGTTGTACGGAATTTTTATTTGGATGATTCAAGAGATGCTAGCTCTAAGTACAAAATTCAAATCAAAACATAAATACTATGTAAATCGTCAACCTAGTGAAAATGTGTTTGATGTGTTAGAATTGAGCATATATCTTAGTATGTTAGATCGTCATCATTAATTGTTCATATTTGGTCCTCGTGTAGTAGCATGTTGTAGAGTCGGTTTGTCGGTATTTCTTTGGTCGGTATGGTCTTATTAGTGTTGTTGTATTATATCTATATAATTTATGTTTGCCTTTCAAAATACCATGCTCATCCCTAACGCTGAGTATGCGTAAGAGAAAATATACATAGTGGTTAAACAAAGATTTTTATTTATTTGTCTTTAAAAAATGTTGTAAAATTTAATTTTTGAATACAACTTGCACGTTTTTTAATAGTGTAAACATACTTTATGTATAAAGAACAAAAATTTTAAAATGTGAAATGTCATATTACATCAAATGTTAAGAGTTTCATGATGGGAGTAAGAGTACATGTCAAAATTATTGTACTTTTCCTGAAATACTATGAAGTAAGGGTAATCAGACGTACAAGTGAAAGGTGTCGTGTTTTTAGTGTATGGAATTGAATAAAACTTGATACATTTTCATGTATGTCGGTTTGACCATTGACCATCTTCTTGTGAGTCTATGCTATAGAATGAATGGATGAGAACCCATCTTCTTCTCCAACTCTTACCCCTTCTCATATCTTCTTTTATTTTCCTTTTCTTTAGGCGTTCTTAGTCTTCAATCATGCTAGTCTTAATTGAATGTTGATGTTTTAAAGTTACTTCACGGATGTCAAATAAATGAATATGTTGAGAGATTAGTATCATACATCTTGGAATTAGGATTTAAGAATATGAAGACTATATCTGGACTAATTTGTTTCGATAATCTTATATCTTAAGTTGTATGGAATTTTTATTTGGATAATTCAAGAGATATTAGCTCTAAGTACCACAATTCTAAGCAAAACAAAAATACTATGTAAATCGTCAACCAAATGATAATGTGTTTGATGTGTTCGAGGGTCGAGCATAATATATCTTAGTATGTTAGATCGTCATATGTTGATTGTTCATGTTTGGTCCCCGGGTATTAGTATGTTGTAGAGTCGGTTTGTCGGTATTTGTTTAGTCGGTATGGTCTTATTAGTGTTGTTGTATTATATCTATATAATTTATGTTTACCTTTCAAAATAATGTGCTCATCCATAAAATTTGAGTATGTGTGAAAAGTAAATATACATAGTGGTTAAACAAGGATTTTTATTTTTATTTTATTTTTCTTTCTATAAAAATATTGTGAATTATAATTTTGAATATAAATTGCAATTTTTTAATAGAGTAAAGATACTTTATGTATATAGAGAACAAAAGTTTAAAATAAGAAATGTTATATCACATCACATGTCATGAGTGTCATGATGAGAGTAAAAGTACATGTCAAAATTATTGTATTTTTTTGAAATTCTAGGAAGTAGGGGTAAACGGGTGTACAAGTGAAAGGTGGTGTGTTTTTTGTGTATGAAATTGAATTAAACGAGATCAAATTTCATGTGTGCCAGTTTGACCATTCACCATCTTCTTGTGAGTCTACGCTAAAGAATGCATGGTTGGGAACCCATCTTCTTCTCCAACGATCACCCACGCTCAAATCTTCTTTTGTCTTCTACTATTTCTTTTCTTTATATGTTCTCACTCTTCAATCATGATAGTCTTAGTTGAATGTTGATGTTTTAAAGTTACTTCATCGATGTCAAATAAATGAATATGTTGAGAGCTTGGTATAATATATATTAGAAATATGGTTTAAATACAAGAGGACTATATTTGGAATAATTTGTTTCGATGATATTATATCTTAGGTTGTACGGAATTTTTATTTGGATGATTCAAGAGATGCTAGCTCTAAGTACAAAATTCAAATCAAAACATAAATACTATGTAAATCGTCAACCTAGTGAAAATGTGTTTGATGTGTTCAAGGGTCGAGCATATATCTTAGTATGTTAGATCGTCATCTGTTAATTGTTCATATTTGGTCCTCGTGTAGTAGCATGTTGTAGAGTCGGTTTGTCGGTATTTCTTTGGTCGGTATGGTCTTATTAGTGTTGTTGTATTATATCTATATAATTTATGTTTGCCTTTCAAAATACCATGCTCATCCCTAACGCTGAGTATGTGTAAGAGAAAATATACATAGTGGTTAAACAAAGATTTTTATTTATTTGTCTTTAAAAAATGTTGTAAAATTTAATTTTTGAATACAACTTGCACGTTTTTTAATAGAGTAAACATACTTTATGTATAAAGAACAAAAAGTTTAAAATGTGAAATGTCATATTACATCAAATGTTAAGAGTGTCATGATGGGAGTAAGAGTACATGTCAAAATTATTGTACTTTTCCTCAAATACTATGAAGTAAGGGTAATCAGACGTACAAGTGAAAGGTGTCGTGTTTTTAGTGTATGGAAATTGAATAAAACTTGATCTGTTTTCATGTATGTCAGTTTGACCATTGACCATCTTCTTGTGAGTCTATGCTATAGAATGAATGGATGAGAACCCATCTTCTTCTCCAACTCTTACCCCCTTCTCATATCTTCTTTTATTTTTCCTTTTCTTTAGACGTTCTTAGTCTTCAATCATGCTAGTCTTAATTGAATGTTGATGTTTTAAAGTTACTTCCTGGATGTCAAATAAATGAATATGTTGAGAGATTAGTATCATACATCTTGGAATTAGGATTTAAGAATATGAAGACTATATCTGGACTAATTTGTTTCGATAATCTTATATCTTAAGTTGTATGGAATTTTTATTTGGATAATTCAAGAGATATTAGCTCTAAGTACCACAATTCTAAGCAAAACAAAATACTATGTAAATCGTCAACCAAATGATAATGTGTTTGATGTGTTAGAGGTCGACATAATATATCTTAGTATGTTAGATCGTCATATGTTGATTGTTCATGTTTGGTCCCGGGTATTAGTATGTTGTAGAGTCGGTTTGTCGGTATTTGTTTAGTCGGTATGGTCTTATTAGTGTTGTTGTATTATATCTATATAATTTATGTTTACCTTTCAAAATAATGTGCTCATCCCTAAAATTTGAGTATGTGTGAGAAAGTAAATATACATAGTGGTTAAACAAGGATTTTTATTTTATTTTATTTTCTTTCTATAAAAATATTGTGAATTATAATTTTGAATATAAATTGCAATTTTTTAATAGAGTAAAGATACTTTATGTATATAGAGAACAAAAAGTTTAAAATGAGAAATGTTATATCACATTACATGTCATGAGTGTCATGATGAGAGTAAAAGTACATGTCAAAATTATTGTATTTTTTTGAAATTCTAGGAAGTTGGGGTAAACGGGTGTACAAGTGAAAGGTGGTGTGTTTTTTGTGTATGAAATTGAATTAAACGAGATCTAATTTCATGTGTTCGAGTTTGACCATTCACCATCTTCTTGTGAGTCTACGCTAAAGAATGCATGGTTGGGAACCCATCTTCTTCTCCAACATCACCCTGCTCAAATCTTCTTTTGTCTTCTACTATTTCCTTTTCTTTATATGTTCTCACTCTTCAATCATGATAGTCTTAGTTGAATGTTGATGTTTTAAAGTTACTTCATCGATGTCAAATAAATGAATATGTTGAGAGCTTGGTATCATATATATTAGAAATATGGTTTAAATACAAGAGGACTATATTTGGAATAATTTGTTTCGATGATATTATATCTTAGGTTGTACGGAATTTTTATTTGGATGATTCAGAGATGCTAGCTCTAAGTACAAAATTCAAATCAAAACATAAATACTATGTAAATCGTCAACCTAGTGAAAATGTGTTTGATGTGTTAGAATTGAGCATATATCTTAGTATGTTAGATCGTCATCATTAATTGTTCATATTTGGTCCTCGTGTAGTAGCATGTTGTAGAGTCGGTTTGTCGGTATTTCTTTGGTCGGTATGGTCTTATTAGTGTTGTTGTATTATATCTATATAATTTATGTTTGCCTTTCAAAATACCATGCTCATCCCTAACGTTGAGTATGCGTAAGAGAAAATATACATAGTGGTTAAACAAAGATTTTATTTATTTGTCTTTAAAAATGTTGTAAAATTTAATTTTGAATACAACTTGCACGTTTTTTAATAGTGTAAACATACTTTATGTATAAAGAACAAAAATTTTAAAATGTGAAATGTCATATTACATCAAATGTTAAGAGTTTCATGATGGGAGTAAGAGTACATGTCAAAATTATTGTACTTTTCCTGAAATACTATGAAGTAAGGGTAATCAGACGTACAAGTGAAAGGTGTCGTGTTTTTAGTGTATGGAATTGAATAAAACTTGATCTGTTTTCATGTATGTCAGTTTGACCATTGACCATCTTCTTGTGAGTCTATGCTATAGAATGAATGGATGAGAACCCATCTTCTTCTCCAACTCTTACCCCCTTCTCATATCTTCTTTTATTTTTCCTTTTCTTTAGACGTTCTTAGTCTTCAATCATGCTAGTCTTAATTGAATGTTGATGTTTTAAAGTTACTTCCTGGATGTCAAATAAATGAATATGTTGAGAGATTAGTATCATACATCTTGGAATTAGGATTTAAGAATATGAAGACTATATCTGGACTAATTTGTTTCGATAATCTTATATCTTAAGTTGTATGGAATTTTATTTGGATAATTCAAGAGATATTAGCTCTAAGTACCACAATTCTAAGCAAAACAAAATACTATGTAAATCGTCAACCAAATGATAATGTGTTTGATGTGTTCGGTCGAGCATAATATATCTTAGTATGTTAGATCGTCATATGTTGATTGTTCATGTTTGGTCCCGGGTATTAGTATGTTGTAGAGTCGGTTTGTCGGTATTTGTTTAGTCGGTATGGTCTTATTAGTGTTGTTGTATTATATCTATATAATTTATGTTTACCTTTCAAAATAATGTGCTCATCCATAAAATTGAGTATGTGTGAGAAAGTAAATATACATAGTGGTTAAACAAGGATTTTTATTTTTATTTTTATTTTCTTTCTATAAAAATATTGTGAATTATAATTTTGAATATAAATTGCAATTTTTTAATAGAGTAAAGATACTTTATGTATATAGAGAACAAAAGTTTAAAATAAGAAATGTTATATCACATCACATGTCATGAGTGTCATGATGAGAGTAAAAGTACATGTCAAAATTATTGTATTTTTTGAAATTCTAGGAAGTAGGGAGTAGCAGGTTGTACAAGTGAAAGGTGGTGTGTTTTTGTGTATGAAATTGAATTAAACGGGATCTAATTTCATGTGTGCTAGTTTGACCATTCACCATCTTCTTGTGAGTCTACGCTAAAGAATGCATGGTTGGGAACCCATCTTCTTCTCCAACAGTCACCCCTTCTCAAATCTTCTTTTGTCTTCTACTATTTCCTTTTCTCTATATGTTCTCACTCTTCAATCATGATAGTCTTAGTTGAATGTTGATGTTTTAAAGTTACTTCATCGAAGTCAAATAAATGAATATGTTGAGAGCTTGGTATAATATATATTAGAAATATGGTTTAAATACAAGAGGACTATATTTGGAATAATTTGTTTCGATGATATTATATCTTAGGTTGTACGGAATTTTTATTTGGATGATTCAAGAGATGCTAGCTCTAAGTACAAAATTCAAATCAAAACATAAATACTATGTAAATCGTCAACCTAGTGAAAATGTGTTTGATGTGTTCAAGGTCGAGCATATATCTTAGTATGTTAGATCGTCATCATTAATTGTTCATATTTGGTCCTCGTGTAGTAGCATGTTGTAGAGTCGGTTTGTCGGTATTTCTTTGGTCGGTATGGTCTTATTAGTGTTGTTGTATTATATCTATATAATTTATGTTTGCCTTTCAAAATACCATGCTCATCCCTATTTGAGTATGTGTAAGAGAAAATATACATAGTGGTTAAACAAAGATTTTATTTATTTGTCTTTAAAAATGTTGTAAAATTTAATTTTGAATACAACTTGCACGTTTTTTAATAGAGTAAACATACTTTATGTATAAAGAACAAAAGTTTAAAATGTGAAATGTCATATTACATCAAATGTTAAGAGTGTCATGATGGGAGTAAGTACATGTCAAAATTATTGTACTTTTCATGAAATACTATGAGTAAGGGTGTCAGACGTACAAGTGAAAGGTGGCGTGTTTTAGTGTATGGAAATTGAATAAAACTTGATACATTTTCATGTATGTCGGTTTGACCATTGACCATCTTCTTGTGAGTCTATGCTATAGAATGAATGGATGAGAACCCATCTTCTTCTCCAACTCTTACCCCTTCTCATATCTTCTTTTATTTTCCTTTTCTTTAGGCGTTCTTAGTCTTCAATCATGCTAGTCTTAATTGAATGTTGATGTTTTAAAGTTACTTCTGGATGTCAAATAAATGAATATGTTGAGAGATTAGTATCATACATCTTGGAATTAGGATTTAAGAATATGAAGACTATATCTGGACTAATTTGTTTCGATAATCTTATATCTTAAGTTGTATGGAATTTTATTTGGATAATTCAAGAGATATTAGCTCTAAGTACCACAATTCTAAGCAAAACAAAAATACTATGTAAATCGTCAACCAAATGATAATGTGTTTGATGTGTTAGAATTCGAGCATGATATATCTTAGTATGTTAGATCATCATATGTTGATTGTTCATGTTTGGTCCCGGGTATTAGTATGTTGTAGAGTCGGTTTGTCGGTATTTGTTTAGTCGGTATGGTCTTATTAGTGTTGTTGTATTATATCTATATAATTTATGTTTACCTTTCAAAATAATGTGCTCATCCCTAAAATTTGAGTATGTGTGAGAAAGTAAATATACATAGTGGTTAAACAAGGATTTTATTTTTATTTTATTTTTTCATTCTATAAAAATATTGTGAATTATAATTTGTGAATATAAATTGCAATTTTTTAATAGAGTAAAGATACTTTATGTATATAGAGAACAAAAGTTTAAAATGAGAAATGTTATATCACATCACATGTCATGAGTGTCATGATGAGAGTAAAGTACATGTCAAAATTATTGTATTTTTTGAAATTCTAGGAAGTAGGGGTAAGCAGATTGTACAAGTGAAAGGTGGTGTGTTTTTGTGTATGAAATTGAATTAAGCGAGATCTAATTTCATGTGTGCTAGTTTGACCATTCACCATCTTCTTGTGAGTCTCGCTAAAGAATGCATGGTTGGGAACCCATCTTCTTCTCCAACAGTCACCCCTCTCAAATCTTCTTTTGTCTTCTACTATTTCCTTTTCTCTATATGTTCTCACTCTTCAATCATGATAGTCTTAGTTGAATGTTGATGTTTTAAAGTTACTTCATCAAGTCAAATAAATGAATATGTTGAGAGCTTGGTATAATATATATTAGAAATATGGTTTAAATACAAGAGGACGCATTTGGAATAATTTGTTTCGATGATATTATATCTTAGGTTGTGCGAATTTTTATTTGGATGATTCAAGAGATGCTAGCTCTAAGTACAAAATTCAAATCAAAACATAAATACTATGTAAATCGTCAACCTAGTGAAAATGTGTTTGATGTGTTCAAGGTCGAGCATATATCTTAGTATGTTAGATCGTCATCATTAATTGTTCATATTTGGTCCTCGTGTAGTAGCATGTTGTAGAGTCGGTTTGTCGGTATTTCTTTGGTCGGTATGGTCTTATTAGTGTTGTTGTATTATATCTATATAATTTATGTTTGCCTTTCAAAATACCATGCTCATCCCTAACGCTTTGAGTATGTGTAGAGAAAATATACATAGTGGTTAAACAAATATTTTTATTTATTTGTCTTTAAAAATGTTGTAAAATTTAATTTTTGAATACAACTTGCGTTTTTAATAGAGTAAACATACTTTATGTATAAAGAACAAAAGTTTAAAATGTGAAATGTCATATTACATCAAATGTTAAGAGTGTCATGATGGGAGTAAGAGTACATGTCAAAATTATTGTACTTTTCCGAAATACTATGAAGTAAGGGTAATCAGACGTACAAGTGAAAGGTGTCGTGTTTTAGTGTATGGAAATTGAATAAAACTTGATACATTTTCATGTATATCGGTTTGACCATTGACCATCTTCTTGTGAGTCTATGCTATAGAATGAATGGATGAGAACCCATCTTCTTCTCCAACTCTTACCCCTTCTCATATCTTCTTTTATTTTCATTTTCTTTAGACGTTCTTAGTCTTCAATCATGCTAGTCTTAATTGAATGTTGATGTTTTAAAGTTACTTCGTGGATGTCAAATAAATGAATATGTTGAGAGATTAGTATCATACATCTTGGAATTAGGATTTAAGAATATGAAGACTATATCTGGACTAATTTGTTTCGATAATCTTATATCTTAAGTTGTATGGAATTTTTATTTGGATAATTCAAGAGATATTAGCTCTAAGTACCACAATTCTAAGCAAAACAAAAATACTATGTAAATCGTCAACCAAATGATAATGTGTTTGATGTGTTCGAGGGTCGAGCATAATATATCTTAGTATGTTAGATCGTCATATGTTGATTGTTCATGTTTGGTCCCCGGGTATTAGTATGTTGTAGAGTCAGTTTGTCGGTATTTGTTTAGTCGGTATGGTCTTATTAGTGTTGTTGTATTATATCTATATAATTTATGTTTACCTTTCAAAATAATGTGCTCATCCCTAAGGCTGAGTATGTGTGAGAAAGTAAATATACATAGTGGTTAAACAAGGATTTTTATTTTTATTTTTATTTTTCTTTCTATAAAAAATATTGTGAATTATAATTTTGAATATAAATTGCAATTTTTTTAATAGAGTAAAGATACTTTATGTATATAGAGAACAAAAAGTTTAAAATGAGAAATGTTATATCACATCACATGTTGTGGAGTTTAATAGAACTCCTTGAGATCGTTTTGAGCCTTAGGGTTTAACAATAACATAGACAAACAATCATGCACAGCGGAATAGAACAAACAACTATGTTATTGACACAAGATTTTCATCATTATCTCCCCAATTATATATTGATCAGAATATAACGTGTTACCTAACTGTAACATGGATCTAAGCCATCTCAGATCTTAGGGATAAACAAAACAAACACTAACCCTAGACGTTTATAGAAACATGTCTAGGTTACACACACACCATCTACTAGACGTCTACATTGTGAAAGACTTATATATTAAACCTACACCCATGTCCTCTTTATATACTAGAGGATTAGGGTTTACAAAATACTACGAATGACTAATAAGTAAATCTTCTTTTGCAAGCAAGTCCTTCCATCTTTTTGTAGATTTATTCTCTTTCTCTTTAAGCCCTTGATGTTTCGTTCTTCTATTTACTTTGTCTCATCAAATCCAAGGAACCTAAAACCCAACAATCTTCCCCTATTTGATGATGACAAAACAAACAAAGTCGTGTACGAACTTCCCTAGACGAAGTAGCAGAAGTTGAGATAAAATCTCACCATGAATGAAACATTCTTGTCTTCTTTTGTCTTCCCTTAATCCATGCTACGCCACTCAATATTTCTTCCCTTTTGTTATCAACAAATAGAAAATGTAGCGATAAAAACTTCCCTTGAGTGGTGCATGAAAATGATTCTTCAATCGATAAGCTCTATGTAATGATCACTTGTGAAGAAAACTAAGTATAACGAATTTGATGAAGAAGTAAAATAACCCAAACTTGTGTCTTATGTCTTGTACTATCCACGTGACTCCAAACTTATACTAACACCATATAAGTAGACCGCAATCTCTTGACAAAATCCTCATCTTCAATGAGACACTGAGCACTACAATGTAACTCCTTTAAGTGATAGTTAACTAGGTCTTCATCCATCCACCCCTTAACCTATGAAAACTAGATTTTGCAAGTCTTCGTCAACATCTTTTAAGCACGAACAAGTTATCTACAAAGTGTAACACCCACTTTGAGATATGATAAGAACACAAACACATGAAACTCAACTACAACATCAAATTAGTGATATTCAACCGTCTTCGTAATCAACTAGTCCAATAAACCAAATACGAGCTTTTTAAATCCTTTAAGAACAAATAACCAAAAACCAAACTCCTTGTGTGTGTGAATCAATCTCACATGTGTGTGCCAAAATTCTCGTACAAAAAACATGTACGGCTTCCCTCAATTCCAAAACCTCATCGGTGAGAACAAATAGCATAAGAAACACCAGCAGTGGAATTGAGATAACACTAGCAGTGGTTTCGAGAAAATACTATCAGTGGTTTTGAGAAAACACTATCAGTGGTTTCAGAAAACACTATCAGTGGTTTCGAGAAAACACTATCAGTGGTTTCAAGAAAACACTATCAGTGGTTTCAGAAAACACTATTAGTGGTTTAGAGAAAACACTATCAGTGGTTTCAAAGCTGCGTTCTTCCATAAAGTAAAGACACCACACAACATATAACCAACTTCCATAATGAATTAATTCAAAGAAACACGGATTTAGGAAGTTGAATATCTAAGAAAACCAAAAAATTCGAATTATTAAACTGTTTACGCAAACCCTTCGCACCAACTTCGACAACGAATAACTTTTCTTTGGAAGCTCGGATCGAAAATCCTCCGGTAGAAAATTAGATGAATATATAGAAGCTCCACCAAAAATTTCACCCGATCCAACGGTTAACGAAAAAGTTATCGCCGTTTCAAAGCAGTCTTTATGAAACATATCTGAAAATTTCGACTTGAATTTTTTTTCTTCTTCTTTTCGCCATTCTTGACCAATAAAACCTTGCGAATCCCTAGGTAACGAGCTCCCCAAGCTCGATACCAATTGTTGAGTTTAATAGAACTCCTTGAGATCGTTTGAGCCTTAGGGTTTAACAATAACATAGACAAACAATCATGCACAGGAATAGAACAAACAACTATGTTATTGACACAAGATTTTCATCATTATCTCCCCAATTATATATTGATCGAATATAACGTGTTACCTAAGCGTAACGAGGATCTAAGCCATCTCGGATCTTAGGGATAAACAAAACAAACATTAACCCTAGACGTTTATAGAAACACGTCTAGGTTACACACACACCATCTACTAGACGTCTACATTGTGAAAGACTTATATATTAAACCTACACCCCATGTCCTCTTTATATACTAGAGGATTAGGGTTTACAAAATACTACGAAGGACTAATAAGTAAATCTTCTTTTGCAAGCAAGTCCTTCCATCTTTTTGTAGATTTATTCTCTTTCTCTTTAAGCCCTTGATGTTTCATTCTTCTATTTACTTTGTCTCATCAAATCCAAGGAACCTAAAACCCAACACATGTCATGAGTGTCATGATGAGAGTAAAAGTACATGTCAAAATTATTGTATTTTTTTGAAATTCTAGGAAGTAGGGGTAAACGGGTGTACAAGTGAAAGGTGGTGTGTTTTTTGTGTATGAAATTGAATTAAACGAGATCTAATTTCATGTGTGCTAGTTTGACCATTCACCATCTTCTTGTGAGTCTACGCTAAAGAATGCATGGTTGGGAACCCATCTTCTTCTCCAACAGTCACCCCTTCTCAAATCTTCGTTTGTCTTCTACTATTTCCTTTTCTCAATATGTTCTCACTCTTCAATCATGATAGTCTTAGTTGAATGTTGATGTTTTAAAGTTACTTCATCGAAGTCAAATAAATGAATATGTTGAGAGCTTGGTATAATATATATTAGAAATATGGTTTAAATACAAGAGGACTATATTTGGAATAATTTGTTTCGATGATATTATATCTTAGGTTGTACGGAATTTTTATTTGGATGATTCAAGAGATGCTAGCTCTAAGTACAAAATTCAAATCAAAACATAAATACTATGTAAATCGTCAACCTAGTGAAAATGTGTTTGATGTGTTCGAGGGTCGAGCATATATCTTAGTATGTTAGATCGTCATCTGTTAATTGTTCATATTTGGTCCTCGTGTAGTAGCATGTTGTAGAGTCGGTTTGTCGGTATTTCTTTGGTCGGTATGGTCTTATTAGTGTTGTTGTATTATATCTATATAATTTATGTTTGCCTTTCAAAATACCATGCTCATCCCTAACGCTGAGTATGCGTAAGAGAAAATATACATAGTGGTTAAACAAAGATTTTTATTTATTTGTCTTTAAAAAATGTTGTAAAATTTAATTTTGAATACAACTTGCACGTTTTTAATAGAGTAAACATACTTTATGTATAAAGAACAAAAAGTTTAAAATGTGAAATGTCATATTACATCAAATGTTAAGAGTGTCATGATGTGAGTAAGAGTACATGTCAAAATTATTGTACTTTTCACGAAATACTATGAAGTAAGGGTAATCGATCGTACAAGTGAAAGGTGTCGTGTTTTTAGTGTAAGGAAATTGAATAAAACTTGATCATTTTCATGTATGTCGGTTTGACCATTGACCATCTTCTTGTGAGTCTATGCTATAGAATGAATGGATGAGAACCCATCTTCTTCTCCAACTCTTACCCCTTCTCATATCTTCTTTTATTTTCCTTTTCTTTAGACGTTCTTAGTCTTCAATCATGCTAGTCTTAATTGAATGTTGATGTTTTAAAGTTACTTCCTGGATGTCAAATAAATGAATATGTTGAGAGATTAGTATCATACATCTTGGAATTAGGATTTAAGAATATAAAGACTATATCTGGACTAATTTGTTTCGATAATCTTATATCTTAAGTTGTATGGAATTTTATTTGGATAATTCAAGAGATATTAGCTCTAAGAACCACAATTCTAAGCAAAACAAAAATACTATGTAAATCGTCAACCAAATGATAATGTGTTTGATGTGTTAGGGTCGAGCATAATATATCTTAGTATGTTAGATCGTCATATGTTGATTGTTCATGTTTGGTCCCCGGTATTAGTATGTTGTAGAGTCGGTTTAGCCATTATTTGTTTAGTCGGTATGGTCTTATTAGTGTTGTTGTATTATATCTATATAATTTATGTTTACCTTTCAAAATAATGTGCTCATCCCTAAGAATTTGAGTATGTGTGAGAAAGTAAATATACATAATGGTTAAACAAGGATTTTATTTTTATTTTTATTTTTCTTTCTATAAAAATATTGTGAATTATAATTTTTGAATATAAATTGCAATTTTTTTAATAGAGTAAAGATACTTTATGTATATAGAGAACAAAAAGTTTAAAATGAGAAATGTTATATCACATCACATGTCATGAGTGTCATGATGAGAGTAAAAGTACATGTCAAAATTATTGTATTTTTTTGAAATTCTAGGAAGTAGGGGTAAATGGGTGTACAAGTGAAAGGTGGTGTGTTTTTTGTGTATGAAATTGAATTAAACGAGATCTAATTTCATATGTGCCAGTTTGACCATTCACCATCTTCTTGTGAGTCTACGCTAAAGAATGCATGGTTGGGAACGCATCTTCTTCTCCAACAGTCACCCACTTCTCAAATCTTCTTTTGTCTTCTACTATTTCCTTTCTTTATATGTTCTCACTCTTCAATCATGATAGTCTTAGTTGAATGTTGATGTTTTAAAGTTACTTCATCGATGTCAAATAAATGAATATGTTGAGAGCTTGGTATAATATATATTAGAAATATGGTTTAAATACAAGAGGACTATATTTGGAATAATTTGTTTCGATGATATTATATCTTAGGTTGTCTGAATTTTTATTTGGATGATTCAAGAGATGCTAGCTCTAAGTACAAAATTCAAATCAAAACATAAATACTATGTAAATCGTCAACCTAGTGATAATGTGTTTGATGTGTTCGAGGGTCGAGCATATATCTTAGTATGTTAGATCGTCATCTGTTAATTGTTCATATTTGGTCCTCGTGTAGTAGCATGTTGTAGAGTCGGTTTGTCGGTATTTCTTTGGTCGGTATGGTCTTATTAGTGTTGTTGTATTATATCTATATAATTTATGTTTGCCTTTCAAAATACCATGCTTATCCCTAACACTGAGTATGTGTAAGAGAAAATATACATAGTGGTTAAACAAAGATTTTATTTATTTGTCCTTAAAAAATGTTGTAAAATTTAATTTTGAATACAACTTGCACGTTTTTAATAGAGTAAACATACTTTATGTATAAAGAACAAAAGTTTAAAATGTGAAATGTCATATTACATCAAATGTTAAGAGTGTCATGATGGGAGTAAGAGTACATGTCAAAATTATTGTACTTTTCCGAAATACTATGAAGTAAGGGTAATCAGACGTACAAGTGAAAGGTGTCGTGTTTTAGTGTATGGAATTGAATAAAACTTGATCATTTTTCATGTATGTCGGTTTGACCATTGACCATCTTCTTGTGAGTCTATGCTATAGAATGAATGGATGAGAACCCATCTTCTTCTCCAACTCTTACCCCCTTCTCATATCCTCTTTTATTTTTCCTTTTCTTTAGACGTTCTTAGTCTTCAATCATGCTAGTCTTAATTGAATGTTGATGTTTTAAAGTTACTTCATGGATGTCAAATAAATGAATATGTTGAGATTAGTATCATACATCTTGGAAATAGGATTTAAGAATATGAAGACTATATCTGGACTAATTTGTTTCGATAATCTTAAATCTTAAGTTGTATGGAATTTTTATTTGGATAATTCAAGAGATATTAGCTCTAAGTACCACAATTCTAAGCAAAACAAAAATACTATGTAAATCGTCAACCAAATGATAATGTGTTTGATGTGTTCGAGGGTCGAGCATAATATATCTTAGTATGTTATATCGTCATATGTTGATTGTTCATGTTTGGTCCCCGGGTATTAGTATGTTGTAGAGTCGGTTTGTCAGTATTTGTTTAGTCGGATGGTCTTATTAGTGTTGTTGTATTATATCTATATAATTTATGTTTACCTTTCAAAATAATGTGCTCATACCTAAGGCTGAGTATGTGTGAGAAAGTAAATATACATAGTGGTTAAACAAGGATTTTAATTTTTATTTTTATTTTTCTTTCTAAAAAAAATATTGTGAATTATAATTTTTGAATATAAATTGCAATTTTTCTAATAGAGTAAAGATACTTTATGTATATAGAGAACAAAAAGTTTAAAATGAGAAATGTTATATCACATCACATGTCATGAATGTCATGATGAGAGTAAAAGTACATGTCAAAATTATTGTATTTTTTTGAAATTCTAGGAAGTAGGGGTAAACGGGTGTACAAGTGAAAGGTGGTGTGTTTTTTGTGTATGAAATTGAATTAAACGAGATATAATTTCATGTGTGCCAGTTTGACCATTCACCATCTTCTTGTGAGTCTACGCTAAAGAATGCATGGTTGGGAACCCATCTTCTTCTCCAACAGTCACCCCCTTCTTAAATCTTCTTTTGACTTCTACTATTTCCTTTTCTTTATATGTTCTCACTCTTCAATCATGATAGTCTTAGTTGAATGTTGATGTGTCACAATTCTCAATTTCCGGTCATTTCTCAAACTCCATATTCATCATTTCATATTAATTTATGCATGGGTTTTGCATTTTTCATTAAACGTTTATTTTCTTATTAAATAAACGCTATCGCGTAAATAATCGTTTTAAACAATTGATCCGATACTTCCAAAATTTATCACAATATATTTTTATACTCATATTAAGTCTATAAAAATAATATTATGAGTTTACCCAATGTTTTAAATTTATTTCGTATATAAATTGTTATGTTTATATAAATTACTGACGTTTTCTTAAATTCAACCCGATAAATATTTATTCACTCTAATCTTTCAAGAAATGTATTTTATAATTTTATGACCTCAATATATTTTATCTTGACCCGTTAAAAGTTATTTTTATCGGACGCTACTCTAAATACTCAAATGTGTATACAATTTACCACATGTCTTCAATTAACTTACACTTAATTACACTTATACTTTATAAAAAAAAAAAAAAAAAAAAAAGGTAAACACTAGCTAACTCATACCCTTGTCGACAAGGGGAATGAGTCACTTCATTATTTCACAAATATCTATTACATACACATATAATTGTATATACTATAACCATTTACTCATACAACTAAAATATCAAGGTGAAATAAGCTCTCATCCTCTCCTTTCTTCTCCAAGTGAACCGGCCACCCATAGAAGACCATAGGTGATCACCAAAATATTTTCAAGACAAGTATATTTCACTCTAGTTACACTCTTGATTAAGGTTGTGCAATAAAAACCTTGGGTGATTAGGAAAAACCTTTGTTCATTAACCTCATCAAGTTTACTAGTAAGCTTTTCATATTCATCATCATATTTCATATTCATGGTTATATTCATTACATCATATTTGAGAAAACATGCAAGTCATATGATGTTGTACCACTTTTTCATTGATTTTTAAGAGTTATGAATATATAAGTCATCCTATAATTACTCCTTGTTATATATTACTTTTGGTGATGTCTAGGAACCCATGACACCCTAAGAAGGTGTATGGTAGGATTAGAATAGCCCGAGTTGTTTTGAATGGGTTAGAATAGGTTTGGCGAGAAAAACTCATTTCAAGACGTTTTAAAAGGGTATGACCATATTTTGAAAATCTGGAAAATCCGACAGTGGGTATAATATTTTGGGCTAGATATTTAGAAAATACACTTTAAAAGCAACGTGGCCGCTTGAGCGGATTAAAGCGAGCTATAACGAAGAAGTTATGAATTTTTCAAGTTGGCGAAAACTATAATTTTCTCGAAATTTCAGCATGAAAATGTCACCATTTACGAGTCAAAAATGAAACTTAGGTGTTATAAATTATGTCGACTTGTCAAAATATATTAGTATACTTTGATACGAAGCTAAGGACATATAAAACGTGAAAACGGTTTGTAACGATTAAATTATACACGTTTCACAAAGTTGCCGTAACTTTATTATATAAGAAAACTATATTAATTCTAATAGGCAAGTATTACGGCAAAACTAGAGACCATGTTGGAGGACGTTTTTAACAATGATGTAGAACTTTTTATAAAGAGATGTCTTCTAGTAAAAGTAAGTTCGCCTAGCCTATTTTCCAAAATGTCCAACCGTTTGTAAAGCGGAGTTATAACGAATAAAATATAGTCACTCAAACTTGGCCGAAAACCATCCTTTAAACTATATTTTTTTTTGACTAAAGTACAATACTTAACCAATATTTTTCTTTGTGATCGAGACTTTTAGGATGGAAACTTAAATACTACAACTTTGAGATAATGATACAAGCTTTCCAAAACTGTTGGGTTCGTTTTCTAACACTCGATGTGCACCATTTTGCGACTATCGTAGGAGGTTGTTTCAACGTAACTACTTGTAGAGTATTTTTTTTTATACGACGGGATGTCATAAACATATATTTTGACGATAAACATTATTTCCAAAACGTACAAGTGGTATGAATATCATATGAAGTTTGCATTCACGACAACATATCATAACTCAAGTCATAACATTCATTTTAGGTCGCGGATAGTTTCCGAGCCTCATTTTCGTGCACTTCATTTTGTTAGCATATCAATCATACCAGGTGAGTTCGTAGCCCACTTTTATTCGTTTAAATTCTTATAAACTATTTGGGGCGAGATACATGCTTATTTATCAAAAACATATAAACTCTTTTGCCAAACAACATTACTTATACTTTGGACTTGGTGCGTTTAGTGACTAGACTTAAACAAACATCCCATCATTTATATGTTGGAAGGCCATTTATTTGATACACCAGCGTGAGTCGTTGGAGGAACATCCCATCATTTATATGTTGGAAGGCCATTTTATGGATACGACCCAACGTGAGTCGTTGGAGGAACATCCCAACACGAGTTGTTGGAAGACCCTTGTGATGACATTTATATTTTTAACTATCTTAATGCGCATATTCATGATTGTCATTCTATTTTAGGCAATGGGTTGTGAACACACAGGTTGCAAGTTTTGTATGGGCGGAACTTGGGCCGAGTGGATTTACAATACCTTTCTTTGTGTGAACATTCTAAAAGTATTTGGATCATTTTATCACAAACTTATGAACTCACCAACCTTTGTGTTGACACTTTTAGCATATTTATCTCGGTCATAAGGCGATAGCATTTCATGGAGCTTTTGGGTCACATGGCATACATTGGAGTCTTGTGCTTTTAACAATTACCATTCGATATGTTTTGTAAACCTTTATGTATTGTCAAACTTTGGAATCTCATGTGTTGTAAACTTTAACTTATTTAATCGAATGGTAAACTCTTTAAAACGTCTCATTATAGAGGTCATTTTCTTTATCCATACTTTGTGCTATGACGTCATACCCCAATGACACTATCGTTCATTGCGATATTTTGGGGTGTGACATGATTGGTATCGAGCCTTGGTTATAGAGAACTAGGTTGCATTTAGTTCCTAGACTATAACCGCTTTCACGTCGATCCTTTCTTTTCCTATCGCCTACACACTTTTCGTGCGCATATGTTTTCTTAAATATTTCTTCTAGAACCACCTCATTGGATAACGTGGTTTCCTTGTACCGATAGGGAGTCCCAAAATCTAGTCAAGTCATTAAAAATATGGAGCTCGATGTGAGCACTTATCTAACTTGATCTCGTGACAGTTCTTGTTTGATGAGACACGAGATCGAGCTAAATAAGTGTTACTATAAAGCTGTATAGATTTGATGATTTTGCCCGAGGATGGGAGTTCTCTTAAGGATATTTTGGGAACTGCTGGCGACCAAACCTCATAGTGACTTTAGCACCTAAAGGAATTTCCTATACACCAAGTGCGACTCTCCATAGATACCTACCCTAAATTCCTCCTCCACCGTTTAGAATCGGATTATAGAATGGCTACCTATTTCAGTAACACCAATCGCCGAGACATGTATGCTTGGTGGTATGTACACGTGTGAAATGAGGCAATTATAATTATGGTGGCCAACATAATTATAAATGCGTCACAACCCACGTGGACATATGCGACCACGCATCGTGATCGATGGGCACACATTAGGAACCAATTTGTGGCGTGTTATTATGTTTGAGGGCGTTAAGTATAGACATTGGGCATTCAACGGTTCTTTCCTGCAGATCATGGCATCAAAGAGGTAACACGCAAAGACCGGCCGAGGTGGTGCGCAGCAGAGGTGGAAGGACGGTGGCGTGGAGGTAGAAGGCGATGCGACATGGGTAACAATGACAACAACATCAAGGCGGAAACCACGACTTTGCCGCCATCATCGCCAACAACTTCAAATCTTGCTTCCACTATTGTCACACAAGTTGGAAACCATATGAATAACTCGGAAACCGGGGACGGAATGGCGACGCCAACAATGTAATTGGCGAATAACAACAACAACACCAATAAATACAACAACAACAAAATTGGATGCACATATAAGGAATTTTCGGCATGCAAACCGGTGGAGTTTGATGGTATAGGAGGTGCCTTGGCGTATACCGATGGGTAGAGAAGCAGTCGTGATCGACATCGCGAATTGTGCCACATCGAGGGTAAAGTATGTTGCTTGCTTGCTATCGGGAAGGCATTGACATGGTGGAACACACACTGAGCTAGGGCGGGAAGCACTACATGTATGACATGGGACCAATTTAAGGCGTTATTGAAAGAGGAGTCTTGCTCGGACAATGAAATGAAGAAGCGGAAGATGAATTTTATCACCACTCCATGATAGGGGGTCACGCAGCCTACAGACCGATTTCATGAGTTAGCCGACTGGTTCTCATCTAGTTACCCCGAGTCTAAGAGAATCTCGAGGTACATATATGGTCTTGTCCTCGAAATCCGTGGAACCGTGAAAACTCTTGAGCCGTCTACAATACAAAGTGCAATATTGAGGCGGGAACCCTAATAGATGAGATGGTGAAATGGGACTTTGAAGAGCAAAGTGACAAGAGGAAAGAATCGAGTGGATCGAGTGAGCGGATGGATGTGGTAGCGAGACAACAAGAGAGCAAGAGTTTTTGTGGCAACCGATGCGAACAAAGAGAGTATGCGGTACACATCCCAAATGTGCCAAATGTGCTTATCATCACCAAGTCCAAGCCTTGCCGCTTATGTACAATTTGCAATCGGTCAAACCATTTTTCAAGCCAGTAGAGGCGTGCAAGACCGATAACAACGGTTAACGTGGGCAACATGAGGAATAACCAAAGGACTTGCTTTGAATGTAACCCGAATCACTTCCTAATAATTGTCCTCGCTTGAATAAGCCACCAATGTAAGCTAATCTAGCATGTGGCAATTGAAGGAAATAACCCAAACCACATACTCAATATCATCCACCCGACCTCGAGCATTTTATTTAGGACCGAGGCAGCCGTAATGCATAACCGGTACGTTTCCTAGACCATTAAGTGATCCACCGCATTATTGATTCAGTGAGTCTCATTAGATAAGAAACCTAGACGTGTAAGTTTTGGCATAAGCACTTTGACCATACACCTTGATTTCGCGAAACCTAAGGGTAGACCTTTATGTATCATCGATTGAATCACGAGGACGTGATTCCTCTGACATGGGAAGAATGTCACAATTCTCAATTTCCGGTCATTTCTCAAACTCCATATTCATCATTTCATATCAATTTATGCATGGATTTTGCATTTTTCATTAAACGTTTATTTTCTTATTAAATAAACGCTATCGCGTAAATAATCGTTTTAAACAATTGATCCGATACTTCCAAAATTTATCACAATATATTTTTATACTCATATTAAGTCTATAAAAATAATATTATGAGTTTACCCAATGTTTTAAATTTATTTCGTATATAAATTGTTATGTTTATATAAATTACGACGTTTTTCTTAAATTCAACCCGATAAATATTTATTCACTCAAATCTTTCAAGAAATGTATTTTTATAATTTTTATGACCTCAATATATTTTATCTTGACCCGTTAAAAGTTATTTTTATCTGACGCTACTCTAAATACTCAAATGTGTATACAATTTACCACATGTCTTCAATTAACTTACACTTAATTACACTTATACTTTATAAAAAAAAAAAAAAAAAAAAAAGTAAACACTAGCTAACTCATACCCCTTGTCGACAAGGGGAATTATTTCACAAATATCTATTACATACACATATAATTGTATATACTATAACCATTTACTCATACAACTAAAATATCAAGGTGAAATAAGCTCTCATCCTCTCCTTTCTTCTCCAAGTGAACCGGCCACCCATAGAAGACCATAGGTGATCACCAAAATATTTTCAAGACAAGTATATTTCACTCTAGTTACACTCTTGATTAAGGTTGTGCAATAAAAACCTTGGGTGATTAGGAAAAACCTTTGTTCATTAACCTCATCAAGTTTACTAGTAAGCTTTTCATATTCATCATCATATTTCATATTCATGGTTATATTCATTACATCATATTTGAGAAAACATGCAAGTCATATGATGTTGTACCACTTTTTCATTGATTTTTAAGAGTTGTGAATATATAAGTCATCATATAATTACTCCTTGTTATATATTACTTTTGGTGATGAATAGGAACCCATGACACCCTAAGAAGGTGTATGGTAGGATTAGAATAACCGGAGTTGTTTTGAATGGGTTAGAATAGGTTTGGCGAGAAAACTCATTTCGCACGTTTAAAAGGGTCTGTCCATATTTTGAAAATCTGGAAAATCCGACAGTGGGTATAATATTTTGGGCTAGATATTTAGAAAATACACTTTAAAAGCAGCGTGGCGGCTTGAACGGATTAAACGGAGCTATAACGAAGAAGTTATGAATTTTTCAAGTTGGCGGCGAAAACTATAATTTTCGGAAATTTCGAAGATGAAAATGTCACCCTTTACAAGTCAAAAATGAAACTTAGGTATTATAAATTATGTCGACTTGTAAAAAATATATTAGTATACTTTGATACAAAGCTAAGGACATATAAAACGTAGAAAACGGATTTGTAACGATTAAATTATACACGTTTTCACAAAGTTGCCGTAACTTTATTATATAAGAAAAACTATATTAATTCTAATAGGCAAGTATTACGGCAAAATTAGAGACCATGTTGTAGGACGTTTTTAACAATGATGTAGAAATTTTTATAAAGAGATGTCTTCTAGTAAAAGTAAGTTCGCCTAGCCTATTTTTCAAAATGTCCAACCGTTTGTAAAGCGGAGTTATAATGAATAAAATATAGTCACTCAAACTTGGCCGAAAACCATCCTTTAAACTATATTTTTTTTGACTAAAGTACAATACTTGACCAATATTTTTCTTTGTGATCGAGACTTCTAGGATGGAAACTTAAATACTAAAACTTTGAGATAATGATACAAGCTTTCCAAAACTGCTGGGTTCGTTTTCTAACACTCGATGTGCACCATTTTGCGACTATCGTAGGAGGTTGTTTCAACGTAACTACTTGTAGAGTATCTTTTTTATACGACGGGATGTCATAAACATATATTTTGACGATAAACATTATTTCCAAAACGTACAAGTGGTATGAATATCATATGAAGTTTGCATTCACGACAACATATCATAACTCAAGTCATAACATTCATTTTAGGTCGCGGATAGTTTCCGAGCCTCATTTTCGTGCACTTCATTTTGTTAGCATATCAATCATACCGGTGAGTTCGTAGCCACTTTTATTCATTTAAATTCTTATAAACTATTTGGGGCGAGATACATGCTTATTTATCAAAACATATAAACTCTTTGCCAAACAACATTACTTATACTTTGGACTTGGTGCGTGTGGTGACTAGACTTAAACAAACATCCCATCATTTATATGTTGGAAGGCCATTTATTTGGATACACCAACGTGAGTCGTTGGAGGAACATCCCATCATTTATATATTGGAAGGCCATTTTTATGGATACGATAGCGTGAGTCGTTGGAGGAACATCAACACGAGTTGTTGGAAGACCACTGTGGTGACATTTATATTTTAACTACCTTAATGCGCATATTCATGATTGTCATTCTATTTTAGGCAATGGGTTGTGAACACACGGGTTGCAAGTTTTGTATGGGCGAACTTGGGCCGAGTGGATTTACAATGCCTTTCTTGTGTGAACATTCTCAAAGTATTTCAGATCATTTTATCGCAAACTTATGAACTCACCAACCTTTGTGTTGACACTTTTTAGCATATTTATCTCCGGTCATAAGGCGATAGCATTTCATGGAGCTTTTGGGTCACATGGCATACATTGAAGTCTTGTGCTTTTAACAATTACCATTCGATATGTTTTGTAAACCTTTATGTATTGTCAAACTTTGGAATCTCATGTGTTGTAAACTTTAACTTATTTAATCGAATGGTAAACTCTTTAAAACGTCTCATTATAGAGGTCGTTTTCTTTATCCATACTTTGTGCTATGACGTCATACCCCAATGACACTATCGTTCCGCTGCGATATTTTGGGGGTGTGACATGATGTTTTAAAGTTACTTCATCGATGTCAAATAAATGAATATGTTGAGAGCTTGGTATAATATATATATTAGAAATATGGTTTAAATACAAGAGGACTATATTTGGAATAATTTGTTTCGATGATATTATATCTTAGGTTGTACGGAATTTTTATTTGGATGATTCAAGAGATGCTAGCTCTAAGTACAAAATTCAAATCAAAACATAAATACTATGTAAATCATCAACCTATTGATAATGTGTTTGATGTGTTTGATGGTCGAGCAAATATCTTAGTATGTTAGATCGTCATCTGTTAATTGTTCATATTTGGTCCTCGTGTAGTAGCATGTTGTAGAGTCGGTTTGTCAGTATTTCTTTGGTCGGTATGGTCTTATTAGTGTTGTTGTATTATATCTATATAATTTATGTTTGCCTTTCAAAATACCGTGCTCATCCCTAACGCTGAGTATGTGTAAGAGAAAATATACATAGTGGTTAAACAAAGATTTTTATTTATTTGTCCTTAAAAAATGTTGTAAAATTTAATTTTTGAATACAACTTGCACGTTTTTTAATAGAGTAAACATACTTTATGTATAAAGAACAAAAAGTTTAAAATGTGAAATGTCATATTACATCAAATGTTAAGAGTGTCATGATGGGAGTAAGAGTACATGTCAAAATTATTGTACTTTTCCTGAAATACTATAAAGTAAGGGTAATCAGACGTACAAGTGAAATGTGTCGTGTTTTTAGTGTATGGACTTGAATAAATCTTGATATGTTTTCATGTATGTCAGTTTGACCATTAACCATCTTCTTGTGAGTCTATGCTATAGAATGAATGGATGAGAACCCATCTTCTTCTCCAACTCTTACCACCTTCTCATATCTTCTTTTATTTTTCCTTTTCTTTAGACGTTCTTAGTCTTCAATCATGCTAGTTTTAATTGAATGTTGATGTTTTAAAGTTACTTCCTGGATGTCAAATAAATGAATATGTTGAGAGACTAGTATCATACATCTTGGAAATAGGATTTAAGGATATGAAGACTATATCTGGACTAATTTGTTTCGATAATCTTATATCTTAAGTTGTATGGAATTTTTATTTGGATAATTCAAGAGATGTTAGCTCTAAGTACCACAATTCTAAGCAAAACAAAAATACTATGTAAATCGTCAACCAAGTGATAATGTGTTTGATGTGTTCGAGGGTCGAGCATAATATATCTTAGTATGTTAGAACGTCATATGTTGATTGTTCATGTTTGGTCCCCGAGTATTAGTATGTTGTAGAGTCGTATTGTCGGTATTTCTTTAGCCGGTATGGTCTTATTAGTGTTGTTGTATTTTATCTATATAATTTATGTTTACCTTTCAAAATAATGTGCTCATCCCTAAGGCTGAGTATGTGTGAGAAAGTAAATATACATAGTGGTTAAACAAGGATTTTTATTTTTATTTTTATTTTTCTTTCTATAAAAAATAGTGTGAATTATAATTTTTGAATATAAATTGCAATTTTTTTAATAGAGTAAAGATACTTTATGTATATAGAGAACAAAAAGTTCAAAATGAGAAATGTTATATCACATCACATGTCATGAGTGTCATGATGAGAGTAAAAGTACATGTCAAAATTATTGTATTATTTTGAAATTCTAGGAAGTAGGGGTAAACGGGTGTACAAGTGAAAGGTGGTGTGTTTTTTGTGTATGAAATTGAATTAAACGAGATCTAATTTCATGTGTGCCAGTTTGACCATTCACCATCTTCTTGTGAGTCTACGCTAAAGAATGCATGGTTGGGAACCCATCTTCTTCTCCAACAATCACCCCCTTCTCAAATCTTCTTTTGTCTTCTACTATTTCCTTTTCTTTATATGTTCTCACTCTTCAATCATGATAGTCTTAGTTGAATGTTGATGTTTTAAAGTTACTTCATCGATGTCAAATAAATGAATATGTTGAGAGCTTGGTATAATATATATTAGAAATATGGTTTAAATACAAGAGGACTATATTTGGAATAATTTATTTCGATGATATTATATCTTAGGTTGTACGGAATTTTTATTTGGATGATTCAAGAGATGCTAGCTCTAAGTACAAAATTCAAATCAAAACATAAATACTATGAAAATCGTCAACCTAGTGATAATGTGTTTGATGTGTTCGAGGGTCGAGCATATATCTTAGTACGTTAGATCGTCATCAGTTAATTGTTCATATTTGGTCCTCGTGTAGTAGGATGTTGTAGAGTCGGTTTGTCGGTATTTCTTTGGTCGGTATGGTCTTATTAGTGTTGTTGTATTATATCTATATAATTTATGTTTGCCTTTCAAAATACCGTGCTCATCCCTAACGTTGAGTATGTGTAAGAGAAAATATACATAGTGGTTAAACAAAGATTTTTATTTATTTGTCCTTAAAAAATGTTGAAAAATTTAATTTTTGAATACAACTTGCACGTTTTTTAATAGAGTAAACATACTTTATGTATAAAGAACAAAAAGTTTAAAATGTGAAATGTCATATTACATCAAATGTTAGGAGTGTCATGATGGGAGTAAGAGTACATGTCAAAATTATTGTACTTTTCCTGAAATACTATGAAGTAAGGGTAATCAGACGTACAAGTGAAAGGTGTCGTGTTTTTAGTGTATGGAATTGAATAAAACTTGATATGTTTTCATGTATGTCAGTTTGACCATTGACCATCTTCTTGTGAGTCTATGGTATAGAATGAATGGATGAGAACCCATCTTCTTCTCCAACTCTTACCCCTTCTCATATCTTCTTTTATTTTTCCTTTTCTTTAGACGTTCTTAGTCTTCAATCATGCTAGTCTTAATTGAATGTTGATGTTTTAAAGTTACTTCCTGGATAAATGAATATGTTGAGAGATTAGTATCATACATCTTGGAAATAGGATTTAAGGATATGAAGACTATATCTAGACTAATTTGTTTCGATAATCTTATATCTTAAGTCGTATGGAATTTTTATTTGGATAATTCAAGAGATGTTAGCTCTAAGTACCACAATTCTAAGCAAAACAAAAATGCTATGTAAATCGTCAACCAAGTGATAATGTGTTTGATGTGTTCAAGGGTCGAGCATAATATATCTTAGTATGTTAGATCGTCATATGTTGATTGTTCATGTTTGGTCCTCGGGTATTAGTATGTTGTAGAGTCGGTTTGTCGGTATTTGTTTAGTCGGTATGGTCTTATTAGTGTTGTTGTATTATATCTAATAATTTCTGTTTACCTTTCAAAATAATGTGCTCATCCCTAAGGCTGAGTATGTGTGAGAAAGTAAATATACATAGTGGTTAAACAAGGATTTTATTTTTATTTTTATTTTCTTTCTATAAAAATATTGTGAATTATAATTTTGAATATAAATTGCAATTTTTTAATAGAGTAAAGATACTTTATGCATATGGAGAACCGATCGGTGCAAACCGCTGTTATCTCACGTGAGCTAGCCACTTGTGAATGACCAACCGTAAGAAACTCAAAACAAATTTCACACACAAATACAATTTAGATCGAGAGGAATATAGGAATTCTCGGTCGTTAAGTCCCACGGAGGATGAATTGGTGTAATAAACAACTTCATTTGATAGAAGAATCACTAAGGATAGTGATCAGTAAGGATTTGTGAGAAATTTATACCTAAAGAAAAAATCTACAAATTAAAGCGACTTAAATGCAAATTAAAAGAAATAAAAAATAAAATCTATTAAATAAACGCTATCACTATTTTTACAGATCGATGAACGTTTATGATTTTATAAAACAAAATAACTTAAATAAACTATTTTAACTAAAACGTAAACTCAAATTACTTAAAAACGTTATTTAAAACTAAAACGAGCGTTATTTACGAAAATGGCGCTGGAGCGCAAGATAAAACGTAAATTTTAAGAAATAAAAGGCCTACAAGTGTAAAACTAATTTTCTTACAAAATATATGATAAAAGAAAATTTTAGAAAAAGATTTATATTTTTTTGACTTTTATATTTTTATTATGATTTAAATAAGTTTTACACTAATTAAATGTTAAAAATACTAAAACTATTTAGAAAAATCTAAAACTTTTTATAAATTACTTTATACTAATACAAAGACAAGAAAAATACAAAACATGAAAAGCTTGATTCAATAAGCTAGAAATAAGCTAATAAGTTCGTATAAGCTTAAATGGAAAAGAAAAGGGTAAGTATTTAATTGTGCAAACAATGACAAGAAAGATCCAAGGGCGCAGATGGTTAGAGGTGTGTGTATCATGGTGCATAAGTGCGGAGGTCACGTGTTCAATTCCCACCTCCCCTTTTTTGCAACTATTTATTTTTGGATTTTTATTTTACAAATCTTTAAACACAAGAAAATAAGCATATTTTATAACTACAACATTTTATGAAAATCACTAATAAGCTCAAAGCACAATTATCTCAACAGTTGAGCTTTTATATGAAATGAACAAAAGTCTTAAGTTAAATTGATTAATAAGCTATTGAATAAGCTAAAGATAAACCGAGATAAGCTAAGTAACTATAAATAAGCTATTATGAACACCGAGAATAGACACTATAACCACTAATAAGCTTTTAATAAGCACAAATAAGCAAAAACTCACAAGCACCTTTCACTTGTTATGCACTTATATAAGCTAGAAAATGGAAATAAATCACTAGGCAAGTTCTAACTTATTTTTAAGCACTAGATAAGCTATAGATTAAAACAAAGACTTGGATTAACAAGGTGACCTATTAAGCTATCCAAAAGCCAAAAAACTAAAGCCATGAGAGTTTACTAGAGGGCTTTTAATGAGCTTATGAAAATGGGACCATTTCTAAATTGCGAGTATGCAACTAAGGAGCTTAAGACCAAAATGGGACAAAATACAAATCACATGCACCTATCTAATAAGCTAGAAAATGGAAAATGAACTTGGGACATCAAGGTGGCTTGGTTGGCTTGCCAAAGAACTAAAAATCATAGGCTAAGATTAACTAGTGAGCTTTTAGAAGCTTATGAAAATGGCATCAAAATCGCGTACGCAGGCACATTTTGAAATGATGTTTAAAATAAGCTAATGAAAAGCTATTAAACAAGCTTTATAGAAAATATAAAAAACACTAATGTAAAGCTAAGCAGCTATATTTTAACATCCTATAAGCTCAAGACTTGAAAACTAATATTAAACCCTATGCAACTTATTCTATTTTATCCAAAAACTATAAAACTGATATTTTGACTTTTTATAAAAACTAAACAAGTTGACTTTAGTGAACTTGTAATCAATCCTAGTGACTGATTGTGTTGTTTTAAGATGAAATAAGGCTAATTTGGGCAATACTAACAACTTATGAATTCAAAATCATGATCTAGGATCATGAAAATCCAACGATGGTCGAACTAGATGAGATTAAAATGTTTTGACTTTTGTCAGTAATAAGGACAGTTTTTCTTCTTGAAATAAGTTATTAGGATCTAGTGCAACATGTACCAACAACAAACATTAACACAACTGGTCTTTAGCACGCTTAACTGTTTAACCAAACAGTCCTTTATGGATCATTATGAAAATTTTAGTACTAAACTAGCTTTTAGACCAAGAAATCTAGAGATTATCTTCTATTAATTATATTGAGACTATATTAAACTGAAATTAACAAGAGTTAAACATATAAACTATAAAATGCAAATTCTTAGAAAATGGCTTACAAGTGAGTTTATGCACAGACAAAGTACCAAGGTCCGAGATCACTCCTATTGCTTACCACTAAGCTCTATAACCTAAAGCAATCCATTTTCAACCTTGCTTCAATCTTTGGCATCCTCTTTCTTGATTTTTTATTTTTAATCTATTTTTGGAATTTTTGGGAATTTTTCTATTTTAACTAGAAACTAACTTCTTTGGATTCTAAAAGCTTATAAAAGCTTTATAAGAGCTTATGTGAGCTTTTACAATACTTGGTAAACACTAATAACAACAGTTGGAGAATTTGAGATTCTTATGAAATTTGAAACTTAGCATAAACTTAAAACTTGCATTAAAGATGAAATTGATGTTTACAAAAGTTTGATTATACATAAAAAACATGAAATACCAAGCTTAAAAGTTAATTAATACATTGGAATTAAAACGACATATTCTACACTAAATTATACTACTTCTAACTACTGCTCCCTCATCTCTGCTTCTTCCCTTCTTTATAATGACTTCTAGGGTTCTGTGGGTCCCACTTGGTCTTTCCCATCAACAATCCAAGCCTTTGGATCACTGCAACATATCCTAGCCATCAAATTTGCTTTTGGCGGAAAAGTCTTTGAGGTGTATTTTCATTAAATGGGCTTTGGTTGTTTGTGTAGGTGGAGGGGACAGATGTGAAGTGGATAAGCTGGGGATGAGGTGGAGATGAGGTGGAGATAAAGGAGTGGTAGCAGGTGTCGATGGGGGAGAAGGAAGGTGAACAGTGGACTGGCGCTCTTATCTGATTTAAAAATCTGGCCGGGTTATGTATTGGGCTTAGTTTTGGGCTTAGTGTTAATAAAGGATCCGTTTGGTTTGGTATTAATAACAAGCCCAAGGACCATTTGTGTAATATGCTGAATTTTCAAGGACTGATCCTGCAAATATTCCAAAGCTAATACAAGGTCCATTCCCGCCATTATTAATTAGTACAAGGATAATTTTGAATATTTTCCATTTTAAAACATCCAAGGACTATAATTGCCATTTTGAAACTTAAAGGACCTAACTTGTAATTTTCCAAAATTTCACTATAAGGACCAATTTTGTCATTAATGAATAGTATAAGGTTTATTTTGATTATTTTATTATTTTAAAACCTTAGGGACTAATTTTGACACTTTTGCAAAGTTGAGGACCAAAGTTGTCAATTTGTGATTTTAAACTTGGAAGGGTTTGTTTTGACAACTTTTGAATTTCATGGACCTAAAATGATACTTTACAAGTTTTTGAATTACTGTGGACTGTTTTTGACAAATTTTGTAACTGGGGACTAAAGCGCCAATTATGCAAACTTGATACGTTTTTCATCGATTTTGATGTTTTGCATTTAAAACATATAAAACACTTGTTTGTGATATTTTTATCATTTTGAAGCATTTCGAGTGTTTTCGGATGTTTTGGCGTTTAACAAGATAAAAATGATGAGTATTTAGACACTCATCAATCCCCTTACTAAGATATTGCTAGTCCCTAGCAATGATTTGAGAAAAGTTAATGGATTTTATCTCTTTACCAAAAGCCATTACTCGGAGTAGCCAATTGTTTCAGTTCAAGTAAGAACTTTGGTACAACGATAACCATATGATTTTGAGCAAATCATAAGCTGTCAACGGATTTGATTTGTCTTTACCAGAAGCCGTACCCTTCTGGACTAGCCAACTCTTAGATAAATTATCAATATTATCTTTGGTGAGTCGATTACCAATTATGGATTTTCAACTGCCTTTACCACAAGCCATAACCTTGCGGGCTAGCCAACTCTTCACTTTTTAGGATATGGTGAGTTGAGAACCATACAATTTTGGGCAAATTGCTAGCCATAAACGGATTTGATATATCTTTACCAAGAGCCGTTTGCTCCTGGATTAGCCAATCCTTATGTGGGTTAGACATGGTGGACTGATTACCATTTGTTGTGTTTAGTACATAGTACTTCCACTAAATAAAAATTTTAAAATTTGGCCATTTTGGGAAAAAGGGACTAAAAGGGTACATTTATGATCAAAATTAGCGAAATTTCCCCACACTTAGAAATGAATATTGTCCTCAATATTCAAAGTACCGGCTGTAATGCCGAAACTTAGAACGAAAAGATAACATTTACTAACTAAGTGTAGAAACACAATGCTTATTCTCTTTTTTTAATATTTACAATTTTCATTCATTTTAAGGTCTATATACAACATGTGGGGCATCTCCCCACACTAAGGTGGTACACACGGGTGAAAACCCATGTTTAGCTAATTTTTTTGATTACCGAGTCGTTAGCTTGACTCGACCCTGAATTAATTTGTTCATGGGGAAGTAAGTGGAAGAGACAATCTCCATCGGACTTTCGTTCAAAATGTTTGTATAAACATTGAAGTACTTGAAAGTTCCACACCGATGAGATATACATAGAACCGGCTCATAATTGATAAATGAAAATGCCGGGGTCAAAGATAATGTCTTCATTCCCGAAGGAGTGAAGAACAGGAGAAGCTACGGGATAGGTGAAAAAGAGAAAGAAAGTCATGATAAAGATCATGATTAACTCATCATTACTCACAGGAGAATTCATGGTTTCTGGATCATGAATCTCATCATTTAAGCTCATTTGATCAAGACATATTCTGGGTGGGAGGGATGGGATTTTGATATCAAGCCAGTTCTCATGATTGAGAACATTTTCCTCCGGAACACAAAAATCATTTATGTCTAGATCAAAGTGGAAGTTATCATACTCTGGTAGAGATATGATATGAGTGAGTTCAAAGGAGAACTCCTCGTAAAGAGAATCATTCACATGAAGTGAATTTGTGAACTCTTGTTCCATTGTGGGCTCATCACTATTCTCGATCTGAGTATCAAAGAGTAGATTCTCGAAATTAAAGTGAATTCAGTCGAATTCAAATAGAGGATTGGTGAAAGTAGCTTTGAATGCTTCGGGAACAAGGTGATTAACATTCTCTATTGGATTGTTAGGGTGAGAAGTGAGTGAACGATCATTATAAAGAAGACTTTCAATTTCTCCCATTGGATTTGAAATTAAAGAGATCATCATCACTTTCGATGAAAGTGGAATGAAATCGAATGATCTTTTGAACACTCAAAGGAAAGGGATATCACACATATGCTCAAAGTTCCTGTGACTCTCTCGGATTGGGACAAGGTCCTCAACACTAGACTTTATGAATTCGTCCGATTCCTTTTCGTGAACAAGTGTCAAGATGCTCGTCCCCATGTTCGAGAGAGTGAGTGGGAGCTTGGTGTGATGGCGCTTACATGAGAATGAATCTCAATCTGCTGAATATCCATCGATGAATCGATGAATCTTCATGTATCATCATCATCACTATCATCGTGAATAAAATCGAATCTAAAGCTAGATCTGGCCGCTTTTTTGCAATTGATTCCCTAATAGATTTTCAAAGGCAATTTGGGAATTTATTTTAGCACTGCTTCTTGACTAACAAAACTTCCATGGATTTCTCATGAGAGTTTTGAAATGACATAGCCGACTCCTCCTTAAGTTCTTTTAATAACTCCGCACCCTTCAAAAAAAGTCTGTTGTAGTTTCATGAGGAGTTGCTTGAATCATTTGGTCTTGTGGAGGTTGGTCTTGAAATGATGTGTCAAAATTGTCACAAGGAAATGGGTTCCTGTTTGACAATCGAGTGAAATGGGGACCTCCACAGTTCACAACAAGAAACTGTTGATCTGGATTGGTGAATCATATGGATATTGGTCATACCCAAAGTTCGAGCATCACCGAAAACTGCTCATATACAAACGTGTTTCGGGTTGACACTCAAATCCTTGGTGAGGACCTCCACAAAATTCACAGCAGATTGTTGATTATATGAAGATATGTCGGTGTGGTGGGTAATTAGAAAATTTGAGGGTCGTTAAATGAGTTCGATTAGGATCATAATCAAATGAATTCCTCGAACCACAAAACAAACAACTCCCGTTCAGAATATCATTACCACACTGTACACACGTACACCAGCGACATGGTGAACCATAAAGAGGCTCACCACAACCGACACAAGGAATAAACGATTCTATGTGAGAGTTATGAGAAGGAATCGGTTCATTCAAAGAATCAACAAAACCAACATGGTGATCTGAATGACTAATAAGACTCAAAGAACATTTTGAAAAATCCGGAGGTGGGACAAGTGGTGTGCTCTGAGAGCTAGCAATTTCCATCACTTCCGTTATGGTCTCCGGTTTTGGTTCTTGAGAAATGTGAAGATTAGGTAAGTCATTCTTGCTAGTCACCGGACTGAATTCTGCATGTTTGCTTTTAACCGTAAATCGTGAAAGTTTATTATCAATTCTAGACGACTTAGGAGCAATCGAGGGATTAGATCTTTGAATAACCGTAGGTTGGACGATTTAGTACCTCCATTATCGATGAAAGTACCGGTCCTTTGTCACCTCGGTTTTCTTTCCATTTCCTGAGCGTAATTAATGGATCTTTACTGAACAACACGAATTCTAGACATTTGTGATAAAGTCTCAAGCTTTTCACCGTCCCGAATTCATTCTCAAGAGATTCCATGAGAATAGAAGTTTAGAATCAAATGTATAGAGGGTTAAGGATAAAGAATCAAAAGGGTAGGAGGTTAAAGATGAATATTTTTGGATTTTTGAAAACATGCCATAAAAATAAAGAATGAAAATATTTTTGGTTTTGTGTTTGTTGAAAACTTAAATAATAAAAAAAATGTTTTGGTGTTGTTAACACTTTAGGAAAAGTGTTAATGAACTTTTGGTTTTGAAAAACTTTACGAAAACTGCTTACAAACGATGGTATATGTGCAAGTACGGTCCGAAATGCTTAAAACACGCTTTCGACCTCCCGGCGGCGCCAAAATTTGATCGGTGCAAAACCGCTGTTATCTCACGCAAGCTAGCCACTTGTCAATGACCAACCGTAAAAACTCAAAACAACTCACACACCAAATACAATTTAGATCGAGGAATATAGGAATTCTCGGTCGTTAAGTCCCACGGAGGATGAATTGGTGTAATAAACAACTTCATTTGATAGAAGAATCACTAAGGATAGTGATCGGTAAGGATTTGTGAGATAATTATACCTAAAGAAAAATCTACAAATTAAAGCGACTTAAATGCAAATTAAAAGAAATAAAAATAAAATCTATTAAATAAACGCTATCACTATTTTTACAGATCGATGAACGTTTATTATTTTATAAAACAAAATAACTTAAATAAACTATTTTAACTAAAACGTAAACTCAAATTACTTAAAAACGTTATTTAAAACTAAAACGAGCGTTATTTACGAAAATGGCGCTGGAGCGCAAGATAAAACGTAAATTTTAAGAAATAAAAGGCCTACAAGTGTAAAACTAATTTTCTTACAAAATATATGATAAAAGAAAATTTTAGAAAAAAGATTTATATTTTTTTGACTTTTATATTTTTTATTATGATTTAAATAAGTTTTTACACTAATTAAATGTTAAAAAATACTAAAACTATTTAGAAAAATCTGAAACTTTTTTATAAATTACTTTATACTAATACAAAGACAAGAAAAATACAAAACATGAAAAAGCTTGATTCAATAAGCTAGAAATAAGCTAATAAGTACGTATAAGCTTAAATGGAAAAGAAAGGGTAAGTATTTAATTGTGCAAACAATGACAAGAAAGATCCAAGGCGCTATGGTTAGAGGGTGTGTCCCACTGTGCATCCCATAAGCAGAGGTCATGTGTTCAATTCCCACCAGTCCCCTTTTTTTGCAACTATTTATTTTTTGGATTTTTATTTTACAAATCTTTTAAACACAAGAAAATAAGCATATTTTATAACTACAACATTTTATGAAAATCACTAATAAGCTCTGAAACAGCTTAATTATCTCAACAGTTGAGCTTTTATATGAAATGAACAAAAGTCTTAAGTTAAATTGATTAATAAGCTATTGAATAAGCTAAAGATAAACTGAGATAAGCTAAGTAACTATAAATAAGCTATTATGAACACTGAATAGACACTATAACCACTAATAAGCACTGAATAAGCACAAATAAGCAAAAACTCACACTGTTATGCACAGTACACTGTTTTAAATCACTAGGCAAGTTCTAACTTATTTTTAAGCACTTGAATAAGCTATAGACTGAAAACAAAGACTTGGATTAACAAGGTGACCTATTAAGCTATCCAAAAAGCCAAAAAGCTAACTGTAGAGTTTACTAGAGGGCTTTTAATGAGCTTATGAAAATGGGACCATTTTACTGAGTATGCAGTTAAGACCAAAATGGGACAAAATACAAATCACATGCAAAGACAACTAAGGATCTAATAAGCTAGAAAATGGAAAATGAACTTGGGACATCAAGGTGGCTTGGTTGGCTTGCCAAAGAACTAAAAATCATAGGCTAAGATTAACTAGTGAGCTTTTTAGAAGCTTGTGAAAATGGCATCAAAACTGTGCACAGAGCACATTTTTGAAATGATGTTTAAAATAAGCTAATGAAAAAGCTATTAAACAAGCTTTATAGAAAATATAAAAAACACTAATGTAAAGCTAAGCAGCTATATTTTAACATCCTATAAGCTCAAGACTTGAAAACTAATATTAAACCCTATGCAACTTATTCTATTTTATCCAAAAACTATAAAACTGATATTTTGACTTTTTATAAAAACTAAACAAGTTGACTTTAGTGAACTTGTAATCAATCCTAGTGACTGATTGTGTTGTTTTAAGATGAAATAAGGCTAATTTGGGCAATACTAACAACTTATGAATTCAAAATCATGATCTAGGATCATGAAAATCCAACAGTGACTGAACTAGATGAGATTAAAAATGTTTTTGACTTTTGCTGTAACAAGGACAGGTTTTTCTTGCTGAAATAAGTTATTAGGATCTAGTGCAACATGTACCAACAACAAACATTAACACAACTGGTCTTTAGCACGCTTAACTGTTTAACCAAACAAATCCTTTATGGATCATTATGAAAATTTTAGTACTAAACTAGCTTTTAGACCAAGAAATCTAGAGATTATCTTCTATTAATTATATTGAGACTATATTAAACTGAAATTAACAAGAGTTAAACATATAAACTATAAAATGCAAATTCTTAGAAAATGGCTTACAAGTGAGTTTATGCACAGGACAAAGTACCAAGGTCTGAGATCACTCCCTATTGCTTACCACTAAGCTCTATAACCTAAAGCAATCCATTTTCAACCTTGCTTCAATCTTTGGCATCCTCTTTACTGATTTTTTATTTTTAATCTATTTTTTTGGAATTTTTGGGAATTTTTCTATTTTAACTAGAAACTAACTTCTTTGGATTCTAAAAGCTTATAAAAGCTTTATAAGAGCTTATGTGAGCTTTTACAATACTTGGTAAACACTAATAACAACAGTTGGAGAATTTGAGATTCTTATGAAATTTGAAACTTAGCATAAACTTAAAACTTGCATTAAAGATGAAATTGATGTTTACAGAAGTTTGATTATACATAAAAAACATGAAATACCAAGCTTAAAAGTTAATTAATACATTGGAATTAAAACGACATATTCTACACTAAATTATACTACTTCTAACTATCGCTCTCTCATCTCGCTTCTTCCTTCTTTATAATGACTTCTAGGGTTCGTGGGTCCCACTTGGTCTTTCCCATCAACAATCCAAGCCTTTGGATCATCGCAACATATCCTAGCCATCAAATTTGCTTTTGGCGGGAAAAGTCTTTGAAGCAGGTATTTTCATTAAATGGGCTTTGGTTGTTTGTGTAGGTGGAGGGGGACAGGATGTGAAGTGGATAAGCTGGGGATGAGGTGGAGATGAGGTGGAGATAAAGGAGTGGTAGCAGGTGTCGATGGGGGAGAAGGAAGGTGAACAGTGGACTGGCGCTCTTATCTGATTTAAAAATCTGGCCGGGTTATGTATTGGGCTTAGTTTTGGGCTTAGTGTTAATAAAGGATCCGTTTGGTTTGGTATTAATAACAAGCCCAAGGACCATTTGTGTAATATGCTGAATTTTCAAGGACTGATCCTGCAAATATTCCAAAGCTAATACAAGGTCCATTCCTGCCATTATTAATTAGTACAAGGATAATTTTTGAATATTTTCCATTTTTAAAACATCCAAGGACTATAATTGCCATTTTTGAAACTTAAAGGACCTAACTTGTAATTTTCCAAAATTTCACTATAAGGACCAATTTTGTCATTAATGAATAGTATAAGGTTTATTTTGATTATTTTATTATTTTTAAAACCTTAGGGACTAATTTTGACACTTTTGCAAAGTTGAGGGACCAAAGTTGTCAATTTGTGATTTTTAAACTTGGAAGGGTTTGTTTTGACAACTTTTGAATTTCATGGACCTGAAATGATACTTTACAAGTTTTTGAATTACCAGGGACTGTTTTTGACAAATTTTGTAACTTGGGGGACTAAAACTGCCAATTATGCAAACTTGATACGTTTTTCATCAGATTTTGATGTTTTTGCATTTAAAACATATAAAACACTTGTTTGTGATATTTTTATCATTTTGAAGCATTTCGAGTGTTTTCGGATGTTTTGGCACTCTAACAATATAAAATGATGAGTATTTAGACACTCATCAAGAACAAAAGTTTAAAATGAGAAATGTTATATCACATCACATGTCATGAGTGTCATGATGAGAGTAAAAGTACATCTCAAAATTATTGTATTTTTTTGAAATTCTAGGAAGTAGGGGTAAACGGGTGTACAAGTGAAAGGTGGTGTGTTTATTGTGTATGAAATTGAATTAAACGAGATCTAATTTCATGTGTGCCAGTTTGACCATTCACCATCTTCTTGTGAATCTACGCTAAAGAATGCATGGTTGGGAACCCATCTTCTTCTCCAACAGTCACCCCCTTCTCAAATCTTCTTTTGTCTTCTATATTTCCTTTTCTTTATATGTTCTCACTCTTCAATCATGATAGTCTTAGTTGAATGTTGATGTTCTAAAGTTACTTCATCGATGTCAAATAAATGAATATGTTGAGAGCTTGGTATAATATATATTAGAAATATGGTTTAAATACAAGAGGACTATATTTGGAATAATTTGTTTCGATGATATTATATCTTAGGTTGTACGGAATTTTTATTTGGATGATTCAAGAGATGCTAGCTCTAAGTACAAAATTCAAATCAAAACATAAATACTATGTAAATCGTCAACCTAGTGATAATGTGTTTGATGTGTTCGAGGGTCTAGCTTATATCTTAGTATGTTAGATCGTCATCTGTTGATTATTCATATTTGGTCCTCGTGTAGTAGCATGTTGTAGAGTCGGTTTGTCGGTATTTCTTTGGTCGGTATGGTCTTATTAGTGTTGTTTTATTATATCTATATAATTTATGTTTGCCTTTCAAAATATTGTGCTCATCCCTAAGGCTGAGTATGTGTGAGAATGAAAATATATATAGTAGTTAAACAAGGATTTTTATTTTTATTTGTATTTTTCTTTCTTTAAAAAATGTTGTAAAATATAATTTTTGAATATAACTTGCATTTTTTTAATAGAGTAAAGATACTTTATATATAGAGAACAAAAAGTTTAAAATGTGAAATGTCATATCACATCACACGTCAAGAGTGTCATGATGAGGGTAAGAGTATATGTCAAAATTATTGTATTTTTTTTTAAATCTAGGAAGTAGGGGTTAACAGATGTACAAGTGAAAGGTGCTGTGTTTTTTTGTGTATGGAATTGAATAAAACGTGATATGTTTTCGTGTGTCTCAGTTTGACCGTTGACCATCTTCTTGTGAGTCTGTGCCAGAAAATGAATGGTTGGGAACCCATCTTCTTCTCCAACTCTCACCCCCTTCTCATATCTTCTTTTGTCTTATGTTATTTCCTTTACTTTATGTGTTCTCACTCTTTAATCATGATAGTCTTAGTTGAATGTTGATGTTTTAAAGTTACTTTATCGATGTCAAATAAATGAATATGTTTAGAGCTTGGTATAATATATATTAGAAATATGGTTTAAATACAAGAGGACTATATTTGGAATAATTTGTTTCGATGATATTATATCTTAGGTTGTATGGAATTTTTATTTGGATGATTCAAGAGATGCTAGCTCTAAGTACAAAATTCAAATCAAAACATAAATACTATGTAAATCGTCAACCTAGTGATAATTTGTTAGATGTGATCGAGGGTCGAGCATATATCTTAGTATGTTAGATCGTCATCTGTTAATTGTTCAAATTTGGTCCTCGTGTAGTAGCATGTTGTAGAGTCGGTTTGTCGGTATTTCTTTGGTCGGTATGGTCTTATTAGTGTTGTTGTATTATATCTATATAATTTATGTTTGCCTATCAAAATACCGTGCTCATCCCTAACGCTGAGTATGTGTAAGAGAAAATATACATAGTGGTTAAACAAAGATTTTTATTTATTTGTCCTTAAAAAATGTTGTAAAATTTAATTTTTTAATACAACTTGCACGTTTTTTAATAGAGTAAACATACTTTATGTATAAAGAAGAAAAAGTTTAAAATGTGAAATGTCATATTACATCAAAAGTTAAGAGTGTCATGATGGGAGTAAGAGTACATGTCAAAATTATTGTACTTTACCTGAAATACTATGAAGTAAGGGTAATCAGACGTACAAGTGAAAGGTGTCGTGTTTTAAGTGTATGGAATTGTATAAAACTTGATCTGTTTTCATGTATGTCAGTTTGACCATTGACCATCTTCTTGTGAGTCTATGCTATAGAATGAATGGATGAGAACCCATATTCTTCTCCAACTCTTACCCCCTTCTCATATCTTCATTTATTTTTCCTTTTCTTTAGACGTTCTTAGTCTTCAATCATACTAGTCTTAATTGAATTTTGATGTTTTAAAGTTACTTCCTGGATAAATGAATATGTTGAGAGATTAGTATCATACATCTTGGAATTAGGATTTAAGGATATTAAGACTATATCTGGACTAATTTGTTTCGATAATCTTATATCTTATGTATGGAATTTTTATTTGGATAATTCAAGAGATGTTAGCTCTAAGTACCACAATTCGAAGCAAAACTAAAATACTATGTAAATCGTCAACCAAGTGATAATGTGTTTGATGTGTTCAAGGGTCGAGCATAATATATCTTAGTATGTTAGATCGTCATATGTTGATTATTCATGTTTGGTCCTCGGGTATTAGTATGTTGTAGAGTCGGTTTGTAGGTATTTGTTTAGTCGGTATGGTCTTATTAGTGTTGTTGTATTATATCTAATAATTTATGTTTACCTTTCAAAATAATGTGCTCATCCCTAAGGCTGAGTATGTGTGAGAAAGTAAATATACATAGTGGTTAAACAAGGATTTTTATTTTTTATTTTATTTTTCTTTCTATAAAAAATATTGTGAATTATAAATTTTGAATATAAATTGCAATTTTTTTAATAGAGTAAAGATACTTTATGTATATAGAGAACAAAAAGTTTAAAATGAGAAATGTTATATCACATCACATGTCATGAGTGTCATGATGAGAGTAAAAGTACATGTCAAAATTATTGTATTTTTTTGAAATTCTAGGAAGTAGGGGTAAACGGGTGTACAAGTGAAAGGTGGTGTGTTTATTGTGTATGAAATTGAATTAAAAGAGATCTAATTTCATGTGTGCCAGTTTGACCATTCACCATCTTCTTGTGAGTCTACGCTAAAAATTGCATGGTTGGGAACCCATCTTCTTCTCCAACAGTCACCCCCTTCTCAAATCTTCTTTTGTCTTCTATATTTCCTTTTCTTTATATGTTCTCACTCTTCAATCATGATAGTCTTAGTTGAATGTCGATGTTTTAAAGTTACTTCATCGATGTCAAATAAATGAATATGTTGAGAGCTTGGTATAATATATATTAGAAATATGGTTTAAATACAAGAGGACTATATTTGGAATAATTTGTTTCGATGATATTATATCTTAGGTTGTACGGAATTTTTATTTGGATGATTCAAGAGATGCTAGCTCTAAGTACAAAATTCAAATCAAAACATAAATACTATGTAAATCGTCAACCTAGTGATAATGTGTTTGATGTGTTCGAGGGTCGAGCATATATCTTAGTATGTTAGATCGTCATCTGTTGATTATTCATATTTGGTCCTCGTGTAATAGCATGTTGTAGAGTCGGTTTGTCGGTATTTCTTTGGTCGGTATGGTCTTATTAGTGTTGTTGTATTATATATATATAATTTATATTTGCCTTTCAAAATATTGTGCTAATCCCTACAGATTTGAGTATGTGTGAGAATGAAAATATATATAGTAGTTAAACAAGGATTTTATTTTATTTGTATTTTCTTTCTTTAAAAATGTTGTAAAATATAATTTTGAATATAACTTGCATTTTTTAATAGATTAAAGATACTTTATATATAGAGAACAAAAAGTTTAAAATGTGAAATGTCATATCACATCACACGTCAAGAGTGTCATGATGAGGGTAAGAGAATATGTCAGAATTATTGTATTTTTTTTTGAAAATCTAGGAAGTAGGGGTTAACAGATGTACAAGTGAAAGGTGCTGTGTTTTTTTGAGTATGGAATTGAATAAAACGTGATATGTTTTCGTGTGTGTCAGTTTGACCGTTGACCATCTTCTTGTGAGTCTGTGCCAGAAAATGAATGGTTGGGAACCCATCTTCTTCTCCAACTTTCACCCTTTCTCATATCTTCTTTTGTCTTCTGTTATTTCCTTTTCTTTATGTGTTCTCACTCTTCAATCATGATAGTCTTAGTTGAATGTTGATGTTTTAAAGTTACCTCATCAAAATCAAATAAATGAATATGTTGAGAGCTTGATATAATACATATAAGAAATAGGGTTTAAATACAAGAGGACTATAGTTGGAATAATTTGTTTCGATGATATTATATCTTAGGTTGTACAGAATTTTTATTTGGATAATTCAAGAGATGCTAGCTCTAAGTACAAAATTCAAATCAAAACATAAATACTATGTAAATCGTCAACCTAGTGATAATGTGTTTGATGTGTTCGAGGGTCGAGCATATATCTTAGTATGTTAGATCGTCATCTGTTGATTGTTCATGTTTGGTCCTCGTGTAGTAGTATGTTGTAGATTTGGTTTGGCTGTATTTCTTTGGTCAGTATGGTCTTATTAGTGTTGTTGTATTATATCTATATAACTTATGTTTGCCTTTCAAAATACCGTGCTCATCCCTAAGGCTGAGTATGTATGAGAAAGAATATATATATAGTGGTTGAACAAGGATTTTTATTTTTATTTGTAATTTTCTTTCTTTAAAAAATATTGTAAAATACAATTTTTGAGTATAACTTGCATTTTTTAATAGAGTAAAGATGTATAGAGAAGAAAAAGTTCAAAATGTGAAATGTCATATCATATCAAATGTCAAGAGTGTCATGATGAGAGTAAGAGTACATGTCAAAATTATTGTACTTTTTCTAAATACTATAAAGTAAGGGCAAGTAAGCGTATAAGTAAAAGGTGTCGTGTTTTTTGTGTATGGAATTGAATAAAACGTTATCTATTTTCGTGTGTTAGTTTGACCATTGACCATCTTCTTGTGAGTCTACGCCAGAAAATGAATGGTTGGGAACCCATCTTCTTCTCCAACTCTCACCCCCTTCTCAAATCTTCTTTTGTCTTCTACTCTTTCCTTTTCTTTATATGTTCTCACTTTTCAATCATGATAGTCTTCATTGAATGTTGATGTTTTAAAGTTACTTTATGGATGTCAAATAAATGAATATGTTGAGAGCTTAGTATCATATATCTTAGAAATAAGGTGTAAGGATATGAGGAATAAATTTGGAATAATTTGTTTCGATGATCTTATATCTTAGGTTGTACGGAATTTTTATTTGGATAATTCAAGAGATGCTAGCTCTAATTACAAGAATTCTAAGCAAGACATAAATACTATGTAAATCGTCAACCTATTGATAATTTGTTTGATGTGTTCAACGGTCGAGCATGTATCTTAGTATGTTAGATCGTCAACTATTGATTATTCATGTTTAGTCCTTGTGTAGTAGTATGTTGTAGAGTCGGTTTGTTGGTATTTCTTTGATTGGTATGCTCTTATTAGTGTTCTTGTAATTTATCACCTTACTATTATATTTATATATTATATAATATATGTTTGTCTTTCAAAATACCGTGCACATCCGTTACTCCGAGTATGTGTGAGATAGATAGTATACATACAAGTTAAACATGAATTTTTATTTTATTTTTGTTTAGAGTGTCATAATGAGAGTAAGAGAACATGTCAAACTTATTGTAATTTTTCAAAAATACTTGGAAGTAGGGGTAACTAGGCATACAAGTTAAAGGTGTCGTGCTTTTATTGTATGAAATTGAATAAAACGTGATATGCTTTCATGTGTGTCAGTTTGACCATTGACCGGCCATCTTCTTGTGAGTCTATGCCAGAGAACGATTGATTGGGAACGCATCTTGTCCTTCAACTCTCAACCCCTTCTCATATCTTCTTTTGTCTTATACTCTTTTCTTTTCTTTATATGTTCTCACTCTTTAATCATGATAGTCTTAATTGAATGTTGACGTTTTAAAGTTACTTTATGGATGTCAAATAAATGAATATGTTGAGAGCTTGGTATCATATATCTTAGAAATAGGTTTTAAGGACATGAGGACTATATTTGGAATAATCTGTTTCGAGGATCTTATATCTTAGGTTGGGTCTTTGACCTTTTACCCTAAAAAAACAACAATTCTAAGCAAAACATAAATACTATGTAAATCGTCAACCTAGTGATAATATGTTTGTTGTGTTCAAGGGTCGAGCATGTATGTTAGTATGGTAGATCATCATCTGTTTATTATTCGTTTTTGGTCTTAGTGTAGTAGTATGTTGTAGAGTTAGTTTGTCGGTATTTCTTTAGTCAGTATGGTCCTATTAGTGTTGTTGTAATTTATCACCTTACTATTAAATCTATATAATATATGATTGCCTTTCAAAAGAGTGTGCTCATCTCTAACGGTGAGTATGTGTGAGAGAGAAAATATATATAGTGGTTAAACATGGATTTCTATTTTTATTTTTATTTATTTATTTATTTCCTTTAAAAAATGTAAAAGATGTAAACATACTTTACGTGTAGAGAAGAAAAAGTTCAAAATATGAAATATCGTAGCACAACAAATGTCAAGAGTGAGAGTAAGAGTACATGTCAAAATCATTGTATTTTTTCTGAAATACTAGGAAGTAGGGGTAAGCAGGCGTACAAGTGAAAAGTGTTGTGTTTTTAGCGAATGATATTAAATAAAACGTGACTTTTTTCATGTGTATTAGTTTGAACATTGACCATCTTCTTGTGATTCTATACTAGAGAATGAATGGTTGGGAACCTATCTTCTTCCCCAACTCTCACCCCCTTCTCATATCTTCTTATGTCTTATATTCTTTCCTTTTCCTTATATGTTCTCACTCTTCAATCATGATATTCTTAATTTAATGTTGATGTTTTAAAGCTACTTTATGGATGTCCAATAAATGAATATGTTGAGAGCTTGAAATCATATATATTAAAAATAGGGTTTAAGGACATGAGGACTATATTTGAAGTAATTTGCTTCGATGGCCTTATACCTTAGGTTGTACGAAATGTTTATTTGGACAATTCAAGAGATGATAGCTCTAAGTACAAGAATTCTAAGCAAAACATAAATAATATGTAAATCGTTAACCTAGTGATAATGTGTTTGATGTGTTCTGTAACACCCCCAAATCTCGGTACAGCGGAAGACTTAATTAAGTTTTCGAGGCGTTACTATTGGATTGGTATCTCACACAAGTATAGCAAAAAGATAGTCATTTAACATTCAAAACCAATCCCAAATTTAAGTATTCAAAACATTTTATCCAAAAGTATAAATATTAGGCCCAAATATGATTTAATAAAATAGGTCCCCAAAGTTTATCAGAGTCAAATATGATCCTTGAACCCCGCCTTCTTTCCAAGCTTCCACCGATCACGTATTCCAAACTTCATTTAAATACCTGAGAAAACATGCTTAAAAGATCAGCTTACACTGGTGAGTTCATAGGTTTAAATTCAATAAAATCATAGTGGACCTGTAGAAGTTGATTTGCTATGCAAGACCTAAGATAGATAAACACCGTTTGCACACCGATCCTACCCGGATCACCAACCATATCCCGCATCCAGGGATTACTCAGGACCCGATACTCTAGTCCAGCACTGTCGTGGCAACCTCTAGAACAATTTCCAACCCCGGACTAGGTCGAGGTAGAAGTCTATTCTTAGCTAGGAAACAGCTAACCTAGTAAGGCAACGACTACCGCACATCTATCTAAACAGACAAGCACATAAGCAAATCCAAATAGTTTTAAAGGTCCAAAAACAGTAGCATGATTCTCACCCCAAATTAGTTAAAAACGTAGATAAAAATGGGGCTATGAAACTTACCTCAAGCAAGCAACGTACGAATAAACACTAGCAGAATATAACAGATAATCATGGCACAACAACTATCGACTAGGCACAACCTATTAATGTAAACCAATTTTAATATATAATTCCCAAAATCAACGTTATCTACCCCAATGTATTTCATTTCATTATTTCCAAAAATGTCTCGTTTCAGCATTTAATCCTAGAGTTTGGTATCCTCATGTGGGTGTATCGACTCAATATGATGCTATGAATGCACTCAAACAACCAAAATATGACTCAATGCAATACAATGAGACATCTAAGCGATAAGCTCCATAATCCAATAAGTTTCGGTATAAATAGTAGACCTTATCGAATTCTTCAACTCGATAAACTAAATTATTTATTCGTGTCGCTTATTATCCCATAAATCAGTCGCATCCTAAAGAGTCATAAGGATAATTCACCCATTAATAAGGTTACCCAACGTACCTAGCGGGCGTTTATTAGATTCATCAACCTAATAAGTCCGCTACCCACGTGGATCAACACTATTAATGTTAGGTTATATGTAACCCGTGCACACAACGTAAGTAAATAAATACTTGAACTAGTATTATATGCCCATAATTGGCATATTTCGATAAACGTGTATTCGAAACATTAATTGCTTATTTATTATAAAACATTTCCATTTTTAGTCGTTAGATTCTATTTAAAATCGTAAATAACAAGATAAGTCTTGTTATCGATATTTTTAGTATAAAAACCTTTTTATTATTTATGTGTCATAGTCTATTAGCATTTTCATATATATATATATATATATATATATATATATATTTCACAAATTCCAATATTAGTTTCATACGTTATTCGCTTTCGAGTCCACAAGCACGAGTCATGACTTCTCGCTTTTAATCAATCAATAGTCCAAACTATACTAAATTCCATGTTATGGCGTTGTCGGGTCAACTATTGACTAAAAAGTCAAAGTAACACCGACGTTGCTCAAAGTTGACAATATATATATCAAGTCTAAATTAAAAGTCATAATAACGCAATTCAGTCCCAAATCAACTCAAAACAATCTCGCCAACCAATCAACCAACCAAATATACCCGAAACCAATGTTATGACCCTAATGGTCATGACACAGTCACAGTTAATACCACGTGAACCAAACAAGCTCTAGAAGCTTTTCGGCTCCACACGTTTAATCCAAACACCAACAACATCAACCCACAAGCTACCAAAACGACCCGACCCGGACCCAAGGTCCATGTGGGTCACGTACGCAACCCAAAGGCCATGTACGTGCCCTAGGTGGCTCGTACACCATCTCAAACCCAACCAAACACTACCAAATCAATACCACTACATCTAAATACAATCAATCAGCCTCCAATCATTAACCAAACACCAAATCCATCATCTATTCCTAACTAAAAACAATAAACTAGACCTAAAATGCAAAAACCCAACAATATGATACACCACATGCTTTCCAAACACTAGCTACATGTTTATTTATGTGTTAATTAGACTTAATCCCACGTTTAAACCAAAAGCCCCAAATTTTATAATATGGTCGAACCATATTATTGCCATAAGTGGCTTATTAAAGCTCAAACAAGTGTTACCCATGTTCCATTTACCTTATTCAAACCCGATCAATAATATTTGATGAAAACTCTAAAAGTACGAATCTTAATCTTAAGATTTGAAGGTGTTAATGAAGGTTTTAGTGAGAGTATTATATATGGATAGAAAGAGGATGAGAAGAGCTACAAGATGGTGGTGGAGGTGGGTGGTCACGCACGGTGGTGGTCGATTTTGGCGGAACAAGGCGCGGTGGTGGTAAATTAGGGTTAGGGTTTTTGTGATTTGGGAGAGAGAGAGTGTAGAGAGAGAAAGTGTGTTGTGTGTGTTTTAGTGAGAGAAACAAACTAGCCAAATGAGGGTGGGTGAGGCCTTATATACTAGGGACTTAGGGACCTAAAAATAAAGAGAGAGGATGGGAGGGGCGGCCTTCCAAGGGAAAAAGGAGGGGCCGTGGTTGCGATTTTTCGTAAAACGTCCCGTTTACCCATTCCCGAGCTCATAAATTGTCCCCCGAGTGTCCAATGGCGTTCATTCGACTTTCTATTATCGTTATTTATGTTTTTTCCACGAGTTTTGACTATTTATTTGCCAATTTTTGAGTTACGGTCTAAAAGTTACAATATTTCTCGTTTTAGGCTTTTCTAGTGCCGAATCGAATAATGCCTACCAAAAAGAATTAAAACTCACACGATAACTCGTTCAATAATGAAATAAACCATAAAAACCAATAGACGATATAAAATCAAGTCATGGTTAATAAAAATAGTGATAAAGGCAAAAGCTCGGTTTAGTTTAACGTAATGCGGTTACCTAAAATAGACTCCCTAAATTGCCAATTGTCACATGTTCGAGGGTCGAGCATGTATCTTAGTATGTCATCTGTTGCTTGTTCATGTTTAATCCTAGTGTAGTAGTATGTTGTAGAGTCAGTTTGTTGGTATTTCTTTGCTCGGTATGGTATCACTGGTGTTGTTGTAAGTTATTACCTTGCTATTATACCTATATAATATATGTTTGCCTTTCAAAATAAACAATCCTAGAATCCTAATTTTCTCACCTACATAATATATGTTTGGTTTTTAAAAGACAGTGTTCACCCTAACGTTGCGTATATGTAACACAGAAAATATGCATAGTGGTTAATCAGGGATTTTTATTTTTATTTATTCCTTAAAAAATGTAGTAAAATATAATATTTTAATACAACTTTTATGTGTATTAATAGAGCAAAGATACTTTATGTATAGAGAAAAAAAAAGTTCAAAATGTGAAATGTTATATCACATCCAATGTCAAGAGTATCATGTTGAGAGTAAGAATACATGTCAAAATTATTGTATTTTTTATGAAATACTAAGAACTAGGGGTAAGCATGTGTACAAGTGAAAGGTGCGGTGTATTTAGTGTACGGAATTAAATAAAACTTGATACGTTTTTATGTGTGTCGATCAATTTGACCATTGACGATCTTCTTGTGAGTCTATGCCAGAGAATGAATGGATGGGAACCTATGTTCTTCTCCAACTCTCACCCCTTTCACTTATCTTCTTTTATCCTCTACTCTTTTCTTTTCTTTATACGTTCTCACTCTTCAATCATGATAGTCTTAATTGAATGTTGATGTTTAATGTTACTTTATGGATGTCAAATAAATGAATATGTTGAGAGCTTGGTATCATATATCTTCGAAATAGGGTTTAAGGACACGAGGACTAAACTTGGAATAATTTTTTTCGATGAACTTATATCTCTGGTTGCACGGAATTTTTATTTGGATAATTCAAGAGTTGCTAGCTCTAAGTACAACAATTCTACGTAAAACATAAGTACTATCTAAATCACCAACTTAGTCATTATGTGTTTGATGTGTTTGAGGGTCAAGCATATATCTTAGTATGTTAGATCATCATCTGTTGATTGTTCATGTTTGGTTCTAGTGTATTAGTATGTTGTGGAGCCGGTTTGTCGGTATTTCTTTGGTCATTATGGTCTTATTAGTGTTGTTCTATTATATCTACATAATATATGTTTGCTTTTCAAAATTCCGTGCTCATCCCCAAGGCTGAGTATGTTTGAGAGATAAAATATTATATCTACATAATATATGTTTGCTTTTCAAAATTCCGTGCTCATCCCTAAGGCTGAGTATGTTTGAGAGATAAAATATACATAGTGGTTAAACATGGATTTTTATTTTTATTTTTATTTTTTTCTTTAAAAACGTTGTAGAATATAATTTTTGAATACAACTTGCATGTTTTTAATAGAGTAAACATACTTTATGTATAGAGAAGAAAAAGTTCAAAATGTGAAATGTTATATCACATCAAATGTCAAGAGTGTCATGATGAGAGTAAGAGTACGTATTAAAATTATTGTATTTTCTCTGAAATACTAGAAAGTAGGGGTAAGCAGGCGTACAAGTGAAAGGTGCCGTGTTTTTAGTTTATGGAATTTAATAAAACGTTATCTATTATCATGTGTGTCAGTTTGACCATTGACCATCTTCTTGTGATTTTATGCCAGAGCATGAACGTTAGGGAACCCATCTTCTTCCCCAACTCTCTCCCCCTTCTCATATCATCTTTTGTCTTCTACTCTTTCCTTTTCTTTATATGTTCTCACTCTTCAATCATGATAGTCTTAATTGAATGTTGATGTTTTAAACTTACTTTATGGATGACAAATAAATGAATAAGTTGAGAGCTTGGTATCATATATCTTAGAAATATAGTTTAAGGACAAGAGGACTATATTTGGAATAATTTGTTTTGATGATCTTATATCTTAGGTGGTAAGGAATTTTTATTTGGATAATTCAAGAGATGCTAGCTCTAAGTACAAGCATTCTAACCAAAACATAAATACTATGTAAATTTTCAACCTAGTGATAATGTGTTTGATGTGTTCACGGGTATATCTTAGTATATTAGATCGTCATCTGTTGATTATTCATGTTTGGTCCTAGTGTTGTAGTATGTTGTATAGTCGGCTTGCCGGTGTTACTTTGGTCGGTATGGTCTTATTAGTATTATTGTAATTTACCACCTTACCATTATATCTATATAATATGTGTTTGCTTTTCAAAATACCGTGATGATCCCTAGCGTTGAGTATGTGTGAGAGAGAAAATATACATAGTGGCTAAAGAGGGATTTTTTTCCTTAAAAAAATGAGAAAGATGTTGTAAAATATAATTTTTGAATACAGCTTGCATGTATTTTTATATTGTAAACATACTTTACGTATAGAGAAGAAAAAGTTCAAAATGTGAAATGTCATATTACATCAAATGTCAAGAGTGTCATGAGGAGAGTAAGAGTAAATGTCAAAATTATTGTATTTTTTATGAAATACTTTGAAGTAGGGTAAGCATGTGTACAAGTGAAGGTGTCGTGGTTTTAGTGTATGGAAGTAAATTAAGCGTGATTTGTTTTCATGTGGGTCAGTTTGACCATTGACCATCTTCTTGTGAGTCTATGCTAGAGAATGAATGATTGGGAACCCAATTTCTTCTCCAACTCTCACCCCTCTTATATCTTCTTTTGTCTTCTACTCTTTCCTTTTCTTTATATATTCTCATTCGTCAATCATGATAGTCTTAATTGAATGTTAATGTTTTAAAGTTACTTTATGGATGTCAACTAAATGAATATGTTGAGAGCTTGGTATCATATATCTTAGAAATAGGGTTTAAGTTCATGAAGACTTTATTTGGAATAATTTGTTTCGATCATCTTATATCTTATGTTGTACGGAATTTTTATTAGGATAATTCAAGAGATTTTAGCTCTAAATACAAGAATTCTAAGCAAGACGTAAATCCTCAACCTAGTGATAATGTGTTTGATGTGTTCGAGGGTAGAGCATGTATCTTAGTATGTTAGATCGTCATCTGTTGATTGTTCTTGTTTGGTCCTAGTGTAGTAGTATGTTGCTGAGTCGGTTTGTCAGTATTTCTTTGGTCGGTATCGTCTTAATAGTGTTGTTTTAATTTATCACCTTGTTATTATATCTGTATAATATATGTTTTCCTTTCAGTGCTCATCACTAACGCTAAGTATGTGTGAGAGAGAAAATATACATAGTGGTTAAACATGGAATTTTATTTTATTTTTATTTATTTATTTTTTCCCTTAAAATATGTAAAAGATGTTAAAATATATAATTTTTGAATACATCTTGCATGTTTTTTAATAGTGTAAACATACTTTATGTATACAAGAAAAAGTTCAAACCTAAACCCTAAAAGCGTTAACTCTCTGGCGACAAAAAAAAAACGATCATACTACAATATTATAATCGTTTTTTGTCTTTGCGATTGCATGTTCTGTTTATTTATTATTTATTAACAATCACTAGTTGATTGATCAAGGGGCCACATTGCGTGGCGTTGGGTTCTATTTTTGTTATTACTGTACGAGGGTTATAGGGAGATGAACAATTCTGGTATGATCGATAATGAATGTAATGTTGCAACTGGTGCTACTACTATTGATCCTAATGTGAGTAGTGCCAATTACGAGGAACAACAAGCTGGGAACGCCGATGTTACCCAGCCTATGGAATCATTGGGCACGAATAATTCTACCATTTTTTGTGAGGCTAATGTGATGTCAATGAGGTACATAAGTAGTAATGAATTGGATGTTGAAGAAGTTGTGTAGTCGACTGGTGGTGTGTACGATGGTGGTGTAAATCCATCTGAGTTCCCATCGCTTTCTGAGGCTAATGCTACTTATCCTAAGATAGTTAAACCGATCTCACTTACTCCTCTTGCTACTTCTACTTCGACTGTTGTGGAGCAACTCTCTACTCATGTGGATGATAGTCAAACAAATGGTATTGATAATGTGGTCTTAGATGCCTGTAAGGGTTTTGAGAAAGCTATGCATGATATACAATTAAAAGAATGCGGACAACATGGTTACTTTACTTCTTCACATCAGGTTGATTCTCTTCAAAACACTCCTAATATTTTGATACAGCCCACTACTTCGAGTGTAACTAATGGCAAGCCGAGTTCATACGCGGGTGCTACGTCTAGTGATCTAACGAAACACAAGTCTAACTTTCGTAGGCTGGAGTGTAGTAGTAAAAATAATAAAGTGGACCTTTCCGTTCCTATGAAAGTAATAGAAGAGGTACACTCTAGATTTGAGAATACTTTATATGGGTACTTTCTTGGTAAACGTATTGCTTTTTCCGTGGTTGATTATTATGTACGTAATACGTGGGCTAAGTATGGTATTCAAAGGGTTATGATGAATGCGAAAGGGTTCTTTTTCTTTAAGTTTACTACGAAGAAAGGTGTTGATGATGTTCTTGAAAATGGTCTGTGGATGATTAGAAACGTTCCTATTATTCTTAAACCATGGAATTTGAACACTAACTTACTTAAAGAGGATTTGACTAATATTCCGGTATGAGTTAAATTCCATGATGTTCCCCTTGCTATGTTTTCTGATGATGGCCTCAGTCTTCTAGCCACATTGATTGGTAATCCGAAAATTCTTGATTCTTACACTAGTCAGATGTGCATGGAATCATGGGGCCGAAGTAGTTTCGCTAGGTGCTTGATCGAAGTGAAGGCAGATGACGTTCTTAAGGAGAGTCTCACTATTGAAATACCATTACTTGATGGGTCGGGTTCAACTATTTAAGTGGTTAGGGTTTAATACGAGTGGAAACCGCCTCGGTGTGACACTTGTAAGCTCTTTGGTCATATTCTAGAAGCGCCCCAAATTTGTCCCCTCCCCGCTCGCCAATGCATAAGGTGAGTGATGGTTTCCAACCGGTTCACTATAAACAAAAGGGTAAGAGTGGAAGCCAAACTACACCAGGTAAAGGCGGGTTTGCTAAACCGAAGGTGGGTTCTATTTTCCGTTATCAACCGAAAGCGCTATTCCTGAACCCAAGAAGGTGGTTGTTACTAAAAATAAGGCCACTGAAGTGGCTAGTACGAGTGAGACGAAGATTGCTACATCGAATCCCTTTGATGCACTTAATATGATCGATACTGATGAATGTGACATTACTTCTAATGTAGTGGCAAAGGATGGGGCTGAGTTGGACGCTGGTAGTACAATGGAAGAAAAGAAGAATGAGTCTCCAAAGACTAGTAATACATTGCATGAACCGCTTGTGAGTGATTAAATGGAAGCTAACGAGGTTGGTCCTACCCCTATTGTTGAGAAAATTAGGGAGTTTGAAAAGCTTCTTATTGATGGAAAAGCTACTCTTGTTGATGATAATGGTAATCCTATTAAAAAGGTTGATTATCCGGGCAATAAAAATGATTTTCCGTCTATTTCTTCTACTAAGAGGGTTAACTCATTCTCTAAGGTGGGAGAGATTGTTGATTCCGAAAGTGATGAAGAAGAGGTTGTAAACACTTTTGATGAGTCAGTGAACCTATTTGGTGGTGGTCATGATCGTGAAGATGATTATGATGACTATGCGGATCAGTTCTACGATCTTCCAGGGAATTTGGATGCTCTTTATGACACGTAAGGTATCAAGCTCCAAGGCCTTGGTAGGAAGTAATTTTCTTCTCATAGGAGTATGATGTCTCTTTTGAGTAGTGGTTTATTTTCTTATTTAGAGAATAGAAAGTATCTTATTATGTAAGTCTTTCCGTCTATGTAACGGGCTGAGATATGGGATTCACCTATATCTTTTGTACTTAAACATTTTTTTGAGTAATATATTTACCGGGTCTTTCACCTTTACCAAAAAAAAAAAAAAAAAAATCAAAATGTGAAATGTCATATCACATCAAATGTCACGAGTGACATGATTAAAGTAAGAGTACATGTAAAAATTATTATATTTTTTTTGAAATACTAGGACGTAGAGTTAAGCATGTGTACAAGTGAAAGGTGTCGTGTTTTAGTGTATGGAATTGAGGAAAACGTGATCTGTTTTCATGTGTGTCAGTTTGACCATTGACCATCTTCTTTTGAGTCTATGCCAAAGAATGAATGGTTGGGAACCCATATTCTTCTTCGACTCTCACCCCTTCTCATATCTTCTTTTGTCTTCAACTCTTTCCTTTTCTTTATATGCTCTCACTCTTCAATCATGATAGTCTTAATTGAATTTTGAGGTTTTAAAGTTACTTTATGGATGTCAAATAAATGAATATGTTGAGAGCTTGGTATCATATATCTTAGAAATAGGGTTTAAGGACATGAAGGCTATATTTGGTGGAATAATTTGTTTCGATGATCTTATATCTTAGGTTGTACGGAATTTTTATTTGGATAATTCAAGAGATGCTAGCTCTAAGTACAAGAATTCTACGCAAAATATAAATGCCACGTAAATCGTCAACCTAGTGATAATGTGTTTGATGTGTTCGAGGGTCGATCATGTATCTTAGTATGTTAGCTTGTCATCTATTGATTTTTCTTGTTTAGTCCTAGTGTAGTAGTATGTTGTAGAGTCAGTTTGTCGGTATTCTTTGGTCGGTATGGTCTTAATAGTGTAGTTGTAATTTATCACCTTGCTATTATATCTATATTATATATATTTTTGCCTTTCAAAATACCGTCCTCATCCCTAACGCTGAGTATGTTTTAGAGCGAAAATATACATAGTGGTTAAACATGGTTTTTATTTTTATTTTTATTTATTTTTTCCCGTTAAAAGATGTTGTAAAATATAATTTTTGAATACAACTTGCATGTTTTTTAATAGTGTAAACATACTTTATGTATAAACGTCATATCACATCAAATGTCAAGAGTGTCATGATTAAAGTAAGAGTACATGTAAAAATTATTGTATTTTTTCTGAAATATTAGGAAATAGGGGTAAGCAGGTGTACAAGTAAAAGGTGTCATGTTTTAGTGTATGGAATTTGAGTAAAACGTGATCGTTTTCATGTGTGACAGTTTGACCATTGACCATCTTCTTGTGAGTCTTTGCCAAAGAATGAATGGCTAGGAACCCATCTTCTTCTCCAACTCTCACCCCATTCTCACATCTTCTTTTGTCTTCTACTCTTTTGTTTTCTTTATATGTTCTCACTCTTCAATCATGATAGTTTTAATTGAATGTTGATGTTTTAAAGTTACTTTATGGATGTCAACTAATAGAATATGTTGAGAGCTTGGTATCATATATCTTAGAAATAGGGTTTAAGGGCATGAAGGTTGTATTTGGTGGAATAATTTGTTTCGATGATCTTATATATTAGGCTGTACGGAATTTTTATTTGGATAATTCAACATATGCTAGCTATAAGTACAAGAATTCTAAGATAAACATAAATGCTATGTAAATCGCCATCCTAGTGATAATGTGTTTGATGTGTTCGAGGGTCGAGCATGTATCTTAGTATGTTAGATCGTCATATGTTGATTGTTCATGTTTGGTCCTAGTAGTAGTATGATGTAGAGTCTATTTATCGGTATCTCTTTGGTCGGTATGCTCTTAATTTGTAATTTATCACCTTGAAAGATAAACAGTCCTAGAATCTTCATTTTCTCACTTAGGCTTATCATGCTTTGGAATTCATAATATCACAAAAAAAAAAAAAAAAAAAAACCTCCTCCTTTCTCGAAATTATTGTCTCTTATTAACTTTTTTAGTCTTTCTTCTTTAACTTTGACAATAATTATTTTTGTTTGTGTTATATAATACTTGATTAAAAATATATGAATGCATTGGGTTTTAAATGTATTTTCAATGGTATAATTTTCATCAAGTATTATATAACACAAATAAATATATTAAATAGTCAAAGTTGCATAAAAAAGACTGGTTAAAGTTGAACAAGAAAGACTGGTTAAAGTCAAAGTGGATAATAAAAATGAGACGGAGGGAGTACTTAATAAATCTAAGCTAAACATATGAAAATACTATGAAACTATTAGCCTGAATTCGTATGACTTATTATTACCCCTTCGAATTCTACCGGCGCAAGTCATCTTTAATTGGACATAATTTGTACATGTCTTAGAAATTATATATCTTCTTACTTTTGTGCTTGTTTATCTTCATCCATACATAGTTTTGATAAGTGTTAAAATTGACGGTTTGTGCAATACTATAATAAATAATTAGGAAAATATATATATATATATATATATATATATATATATATATTGAATAATTGTGTGTTTAGTCGGATAACAGGGCAAATAAATTATGAGGACCTCCAAACTCTTTTTTCTTTCTTGTATAGTCTTCTGCCTACTAAGTAATACGTAGTATATATTTTGTGGGAGCTATGTATCTACCCATCATTCAAAGTATTCCTCTTCATCTTTTGTGCATCTCTTTGAGTTTTCTGTGGCAAAACAAAACATCTCAACTTCACTATTCATATCAGGTACTCTCCACTTTCTTTGCTCCTCATTATTCTACTCTGAAAGATTACCCATAAAAGATAAAATGTAATTGTTATAACCATAATTAGGCACACATGGTCAAGTAATAATTTGCATATCCTTTTGGTTACCCACTTCTTGTTATGGACTATACCATATATTACAACTTTTTAGTCAAGAAAAATAAAGTGTCCTTTTGGTTGTTTATATTTATTCTTAAGCTCAAATCTTATATAGAGCATTGCTTAATACATATCAATATATCATTATGCACTTATAATTTTGAGACATGCATGCACTATTTAGTTGTGCCTTCATAATAAATGCACCAAATATGCATGTCTTCTTCTTAAACAAATTGGCTCATACTATTGGGTTATATGATTGGTAAGAGCTTAAACCTTTAGGTTTTGTTTTATGAAGGTTTAGCAACAAATAATGGACTTATCATCATCGGCAAAAAGGGCTAAAACTCCGGCGAGCAGCACCGGGGGGAGTAATAATATAAGTATAATAGTGTCGTGTTTAGTTGATGGGTGCACAGCTGACCTTGGTCAATGCCGAGAGTATCACCGAAGGCACAAAGTATGTGAAATTCACTCCAAGACACCTAAGGTCACTATTGCTGGCCGTGACCAAAGGTTCTGTCAGCAATGCAGCAGGTAAAACTTCTTTCATACAAAATTGTCCTTTGGTGACAAGTGATTAAGTGTCGCTATAGTTAAAACAGAGAGCGACATTTTGACGAAGTGTCACTATGGTTAATGAAAATATGGGGTAATTTTTAACCTTTTTATGCCACTATATTTTCATAAAAGTGTCGACCCAAAACTCCAAAACTATAACCTTGAGACAATATTAATAATAGTGTCACTAAAAGGGCAAATAGGCGTGTCACTAAATTTTCTGTCGTTATGACAATTTTCGTGTAGTGCTTAACATTTCTTAATACTTGCTTTCTAACTTAAGTTTAGATACTACCTTTAAACTCGAGTCAAGCCTTTATAAGTTTGAGCTTGACTCCTTAGAGGGAATCTGTACTTGAGCTCGGAGCTAGGACCCAAACTTACAAAAAGCTTGCCTGCTTAAATTAGTCGTAGTTAACAGTTTGAGCTAAAATAAATATATCAATAAAACTACTAGTTATAAAAAAATTAGCTTTAATATAATTTTCTAGGTATATAAATTTGTAAATCAACACGACAACGAAAACCAAACTGGTTGTCAAACAAAGGTCTTAATGTTTGTGTTTTTTTAATCACTATGCATGGACAGGTTTCACTCACTAGCAGAATTCGATGAAGGAAAACGAAGTTGTCGAAAACGCCTTGACGGGCATAACCGTCGACGTAGGAAGCCTCAAGCAGACTCATTGTCCAAAACCACAACACCCTTTCTTTCAAATCAACAAGGTTTTTTTCTTATCTCGATAACTTTATACATCCGAAGCATAATAAATAGTACAGTAGTTCATATAGTTACTTGACATAAATTGTTTCATTTGAAGATTTGAATTTTGCTAAAACATAGCCTTTAAAGGTTATGTTTAAGAAACAAAAATTTGCATAACTGTTGGCACATAAAGTCGGTTGAAAGAAAGTATGCCTTTATTAACATGTGTCTGTCCCTTTTGCTTTTGATACATTTGGTTCCCTAGCTCCAGAAGCACGGAAGTTTTTTACTAGGGTTCAACGGGTTATGCAAAGTAATTTTTCGACCCTTAAGACACAAAACTTCATTTTTAGTAGGATTGGTTTTGCCATCCAAAAGAGGGTCGCGGCGCAATTTGTTGCTCGTTTGCCTACCATCTTATTGTAATTGGAAACTTTCGTTTTGAAAATTAAATACTTTAATCTTAGCATTTAGGGCTATGTTTAGCAATTTCTCTAAGTTTTTAACTCTGTAAAGTAGGATTGGGCTATGAAGATTACAAGTGAAATTAATTTGGTTTCCTTCCTGCTTTTATTGCAGGCATTGCTAGAATTTTATCATTCAATAGCCCACAAATACCCTTGAGTAGCATGGTGGGTTCTTCCAGGCCCAGTGGGTTCAAATCAGAGATCCCAGGCCCAATTAGCCCATTCAGTAACCAACCACCCCTAAACTACCTTACAAGACACCCCATGAACCAAGGTCCATCACCACCAACTCCAACCGCGCGTAACGATGGTGAGAACCACTTCAACTTCCTCCAACACCGACCACCACCACTATCTGGCACAACTCGTGCTCTCTCTCTTCTGTCATCATCGCCGCAAGCCCAACATACTCAAGGAATCATGCCATCAGTTCCTAGTGGCATTGGTCAGTATGGTTTTACACAAGAGATGCATAGCGAAGCAATGCTTACGGAATCAAGTGATACGACACTTCAATTTCAAGGGATGTTTAATAATGATCATGCTGGCTCATCTTCGAGTGGGATTAAACAACAAACATTGTCGTTTAGGTGGGATTAATAGATGGTTTGTGTGATTGTTCGCGAAAAAATGCATGTAAGGCTTGTGGTAGTATTTCTCATGTACTTTAGAGTTACTAGACCTCTTGACTCTAACAAATAATGGTTCGTCGTTAATAAATGGATTCTTGTTTTATTTTTTAAGGCATGAATGTGATTCTTGTATTTCTCATTTCATCCATCGGTTAAGTCCAGGGTTCGATCCTCACTCTGAAAAAAAAGGTCGGAGGTCTTCTGGAAGCAGACTCTCTACCTTCGGGTAAGGGTAAAGTTGTCTACATCTCACCTCCTCCATACCTCGTTAAAGACGAGATTGGGTAACATTGATTTTTTATCCATCGGGTACGTCAAGTTAATAGTTTCCAATCAACTTGGTGATAACTGGTTCAGGCGCGGCTCTTTAACTAACGTAAGGAATAAGAAAACTCCGTCAAAGATAAAAGCGATCCATAGATACATGTCGTAATTATGTTGCAACTACAAAAGTTGTAAAAGAGGTTGATTCCAATCTCATTGGAATACTACTTTAACAACCTCCAAAAGCATAGGATAATATGAGTCGTGTATGATTCGATACCACAAGGTTTCATATAATAATTGGGTGATACACTCAATTATACTTGCGTATCGCTAGAAAAGAACATTTTCACTATTGAACTCAAATAATGTCCCTAGCTAGGTTCCACAAAAACAATAATTTGAAGTAAAGGTTTGATAGCAATATGTTCTTCGTGATCCATAATACACAGTAAAGTGAATAATTTGGTATTTAAGTAGGGTGACAATGATGCCATTTTATTTTTCAATTATTGGGCATCATTCTATAGACCCCAATAACGAACTAACCGCCCATCCACTCGTTATTGGGTCCATTGAGCTATTATACTAATTATTTGAGATTAAGCTTGATTTTATTCGGTTAATTGTTTAGGGTATTTTTAGCCAGGTTGATGTAATCGAATCTTGTTTAGCAAGTGTGTAGTGTGATAAACAGAGACGGAGACAGGAAAAAATATGACTGGGTGCACAAATTTTTTTCAATCGTAATATAATAAAGTTTAATATGCTAACTATATAAGATTAAAAACATATTTCGATAGAACGGGACCATTTAAGAAAAATCAATATTTTTTTTTCTTAAAATCACACTACATCAAAAAAAATTAATAAGTGTCCCGGGCACCCACAGGACACCTCCTGGCTCCGTCCCTGGTGATAAATGATATATACTAACAAGCTTGGTCATTTGCTTAAATATGGTTCCCAAGATCACCCGAGAATAAACGTTTTGTAGGTAGTAAATAAGTCTGTAAGCTTAGTAGTTGAACTGATTGTTTAAAATCTCTTATGTATTTTTAGCATCTTGCTAGTTACCCTATTTATAATATAATGCTCCTAAAAAAAAGTAATCAAGTCTGTCATTTTAGGTTTGCATGGAAAAAGTTGTAAATGAAAATTTACATTTAGGGATTTTTAGCATTTTTTTAAAATAGCAAAAAGATATTATAGGCCAACAAGCAAATGAGAGCCCAATGAGATTAAGTTCAACACACAAACCAAGATGCTTCTTACTACAGCATTTTTAGACTTATAACTTTTAGGGCAAACGCTTTTAAAATGTATCATACTTGTCATCATTTACTTTTGTGGGTAATAATTTTTTTCTTTTTTTTTTTTTGCTTTTATGGGTACTTTTCTTTCAAATTAATCATTTTTGAGTATTTTGCGAAATTTTTGGACATGTTTGCCCCTCTTATCTAACAGAAATTTTTTCTCGAATAAAAAAATGTCAAATAGTACCCTAAAAAGGATGAATTTGAAAGAAAAGTACCTACAAAAGTAAAAAAATTTATTCGCTACCCACAAAAACAAATTACGACAAATATGATAGCTTTTAAAAACATTTACACTTAGTATCTTTTATTGTAAAATTCAATATCATTATGAAGATATGACATAATATAACTATGTTATCCTAAAAGAACAATAAAAGAGCATCAAAAAAAGACCATTGGGAGACCAAAGATCCTAGCCAAAAGGTCGACAGTCAACACAACATGTACTCCTATAAATCATTGTTTAGCTTCGTATAAAAAACATGCACAACAATTACCTCATAAAAAAATTGTCTTTCAAGGAAATTAACCCAATTACCTCACACCATGGATACAAACTCTACACAAAGAGCCGCAGGCTTTGTGAAAAATAAGCTAGTTAGTACATTCTATAGAACGACCAAACCACCACAATCGTTGCCAACGACGACCCCATACGGTGTTCCTACCATCATTAACAAGCCAAGCACCACATCTTCATCCATGAAAAAAGTTCCATCGTTAACAAAGCTCACAAACTTTTTTAACGTTGGCTCAGATGACTACGTGCATGGACCTAGTGGTGGAGGTGGTGATGCTAAAGTTGATATAAGGGCTTCGGCCTATATCTCATCTTTCAAAGAGCGACTTATACTTGAAGAGCGCAATGCAACTAATGAACGTGTCGAAAAGTTTAGAAGGAATTAAGCGAAAGTCGCTAATGATACTATATAAATAAAGTGCTTGCTGGTTTTTGGTGTGTAAAGAGTGTTTTCGTCTCTTATGTTTCAAGTAAAATAATTTACTTGATGTCATGAAGTTCTACTAATTGGGCTTCTCACAATAAAAATATGAACCGTGTTTCGTGGTGCCTTTCTTAGTGAAGAAAAGTGTATATTGCTAATGCTAATATATGTGAATATTACAACAAAAATGGGTTTCTGTTAAAGACCTTCAACAATTGCAATTTACAAAGTAGAATCATGTCGTATATATGCAGGGTTGTCCTATTGTTTTCGGTGGCCTTAGGCAATAACGGCAAGGAGGCTTCATTACACTTGTAAATTAGAAAAAATTGTATGTAAACTTGAATTACACACATTATATATGTTTTATATCTAACAATTTATATACCGGACTAAAAGAAAATGTGGCCCTTTTTAAGTGAAAGTCCGGTACGACAGCACCACTTGCATACCCCTTAACCTCCTCTGGATATATGCATAGAAGAGTGACATATTCCCGAGTTTTTCAAAATAAGACCCATCTTTGTTAGACATGTCTTGGATGGGTTTTGTTTGATAAGTACTGGGCCTTATTTTGTCTTGGATGAGCCTATTTGAGCGAGGCATAGAAATTAGTATGTTATGTTGGATTATGAGAGTTGGATACATATAAAAACGACTAGAAGTGTGTGAGCCTATTGGGGGCACACACGTTAAACACGAGAGTACGTTTATTCGTTTACTACTTGAACATTGACCCGTCTTTTGATCATTTAACTCGACTCGATTATACTTGGATCCAAGCCCATTGCCGGTCACTGCAGGGGCGTTTGGATCATGTATACATGGGCTAGGAGAATTGTATTTGAATAAGGAATGTGTTTTGACTTGTGGCTCAAGTTTGTAGCCCAAGCAAACTAGGGGTTCGAGGGTTATAAATACCCATTCCCTAGTTCACAAACCTTACGATATACGCATACCAATTCTCAGCTACACCTAATCGATCAATCATCATCTCACAAGTTCTATACCGGTCGGAATTTTATATCCGATTAAGGTTAGGATATTTGAAACCCTAATTGCATCATCTTGATTCAATTTAGTTCAAGGGTTCTTTGTGTTTGTTTTATGAGTTTTTCCAAGTCGAATTGAACCCAGAAAGTGAAGTTTGGTTGTTGTTCTTCTCGGGCAGAAAAAGAATTACATCGGATTTCTTTATCCGATATCGGACAGAAGAGAAAACTGGTTTCGGGTGTTTTGGAAGATCTCGGACATAAGATAATTGGTTCTAGAGTTTTGGCAGATTTCGTACAACAAGTGAAAGTGTTTTAAGGGTTGTTTGGTTCGAGTAGTTCAAGTAATACAAAGGGTTGTTTGGTTAACATACATGACTAGCTTTATCGGGTGTATTCATGTTAAAGTGTTTGTATGAGCACTCGTAGAGGTGATCGTTTTGATTACTTAGTTTCATTGTTTGTTAAACTTGCGGGTAACTACGAGGGTTAGTATTTCTTATTTCCTTTTATTCTTTATTGTTTAGTAATTACGTGTTAGCTTAATTACATTAACTAGATCCATATTCCGTTGTGTACTCGTAGTGTTAATTGGTTAACTTGATTATAAAATCCCGACATGCTAGACAAATAATTTTCTTAAAATTTATTATTACTCCGTATTTATTTTATGTATGTCACATGTTATAAGAACTACGTTGTTGGATATGCGCAGTTAAAAGTTAAAAAGTAGGAAGTATTACTAGGTTGTGCAACCTTATTAGACTATGTGCAATAGAGATATAACTGGTGCGTCATACCCCTCCACCCAAGCGTTGTTATGAAAAAACAAACCCCTAAATGCGCGTCATCGATTGCAAAAAGGGAGAAGTCGGTCTCTGTTGTGTGTATGAGAGTTGTGATGATGGTTTTTGTAAGGTATATTTATGTATAAATGGGGTATGCTTTGGGGTGGTGATTTTGATTGTCTTATCACACTTTTTTGGTTTGGTTTTGGGATAAAGTGAAAAGACTTAGACCGAGGACCGGGCCGAATGTTGTCGGTCCGGTCCGGTCTCGGTCGGTTCGTCGGTCGGTCCGGTCCAACAAGGCCAAAATAGTCCTTTGGTGGTCCGGACCAAAGACCGAATTAGCCCAAAAGCCTAGATCGAGGACCGGACCGAATGTGGTCGGTCTGGTCCGGTCCGGTCTCGGTCAGTCCGTCGGTCGGTCCGGTCTGGTCTGTTAATACAAATATCGTCATTAAACGTTATTTATATTTTTGATCTTTACCTAAGTTTTGTTAACGACAAAAGTAAATTTAATTTTTATAAAGCTTAAAGCTTGTCAAGTTTAATAGATATTAAAGCAAGCCTTTTCAAATACCATCTTCATCACTCAAGCATTTACATTGTGATTAATCATATCTTGATATGACTCTAAACCATAATGTATGTTAGTAGTTTTTAGAATGTTTTGGTTTCTTAAAAACTAAACATTACATATGTATTTACATATTTCTAAAAATAGAAAAACAAACACATGACATCATGTGATGCATCATTGAAATCATTGGAAGATCTCAATAGATACTTTGTGTAGATTTAGGCTCTACATATCTTACACAATCTTGCATAGATATGGTTGACTTTGGCAAGATTTTGTGATCTTGCATTCAAATCTCGACGGCACCATAATTTAACACGGGCGGAACCCTTTTAAGGGTTCCGTGGTCTATGGTGCTTGCTGAGTGTTTTGGCTATAAATGGCAAAGTCAAACCAAGTAGTTTTTCATCCCTTTCTATCATACTCTCATACATTCCTTCTCTCTAACTTTTCTAACTCAATTTCATATCATATTAGTGATCTCTTTTGTAGCAAAGAAGATCAAGTCACATTCAAGCTTCAACGAGAAGTTGGAAGTCTTGTTTGTTTGTTTTTGTATGATCTTGTGTTGATTCATACTTCATTGTTGTACCAAACCATCATAATCTTGTGAGTATGAATGGTTAGTATTTTAGTCCTTAAAATACATTGTGTGTCGGAGTGGTTGTACCTTTGAAAAGAACTCGACATTTAGCTTAGTGTCGGAAATAGTGTGTAAGCGAAGTGTAAAGGTTTCTCCGCCGGTGAAAGGAGCTTGTTGACTAGTGAAGTTAAATTCTCGAGTGTGAGACTCGGGAGTGGAGTAGGGCAAGGAAAAAGAGTCCTTGTAGACCGAACCACTATAAACAACTTGTTGTGGTTTGATTGTTTCTTTTCTTATCTACTCTTTATATATTGTTTACATATTTCACTAACATATCTAAGATCAATATCAATTGATCTTTCAATAAGTTTCAAAACAAAGTTTTTAATCGGTAAATTATTCAACCCCTTCTAGTTTTCCACATTGGTACCGAGCCTCGTTGCTCAAGAATTTCTAAAATATATTGTATTTTATAAACTTGAAACGATCCATGAATTTTGAAAACTTTAAAGAAGGGCAATCTATGCAAAGACCACCACTCTTTGAAACCAATGAATTTATTTATTGGAAAAACCGTTTTGAAACATATGTAAAATCAAAAGATATAGATCTTTGGTTTGTTATTATTAAAGGGGATTTTAGTCCTACAACAAAAGATATTTCTGTTGATGAACAGAAGAAATTAATTGCTAAAAATAATAAAGCTAAAATGATGCTTTATAATGCTTTGCCTAGGAATATGAAAGAATTTTTATGTATGAAACTGCCAAAGATATTTGGGAATCCTTGATTGTTACTCATCAAGGAAATTCACAAGTCAAGAATAACAAAATTGATCTTCTTGTTCAACAATATGAACAATTTGTTATCCCTGAAGATGAAACCATTGATTGTGGCTTTGCTCGTTTTAATACTATTATTACATCACTTAAAGCACTTGATGAATCTTTTGTAGTAAGAACTTTGTCGAAATTTCTTAGAGTACTCCATCCAAGTAGAGAGCTAAAGTGACGCCATTGAAGACCAAAAGATCTCTAAAAATGTCACTAGACGAGCTAATCGGAAACCTCAAAGTACACGAAATGGTGATGGAGAAAGATTCGAAATCATCAAAGGAAAAGAGAGAAAATCAAACCGTTGTTTCTAAAAGCAAGAACGGAATCAAGTGATGATGACTTAATCTTGCTCGGTAGTGAAGATGAAGAGTATGTCATGGCCATTAGAGATTTCAAAAGTTCTTTAGAAGAAGAGGAAAGTGTGAGACAACCTTGAGAAGAAAAGAAGCCATTCCGAAAAGATCGGGATGACAAAAAGGGTAAAGGTGAAAGAAAGTGCTTTAGATGCGGTGATTCAAGTCATCTAATAGGAGATTGTCCCAAGCCACCTAAAAGCAAAACTCAATGAGCTTTTGTAAGTGGTGCTTGGAGTGATAGTGAAGATGATGAAGGGTCAAGCAAGGAGGAAATCGCTCTAATGGCACATGAGTCAAACGAGGTACATTTTGACTCATCTTATTCCTCTATTGATGATGACACTTTGCAAAAACAATACAATCAATTGTGTGAGCTAAGTCTAAAATCATAACTAAAAATAAATTTTTAAAGACTAAAAAGGAATTTTTAGAAAATGAAGTCTATGAGTTAAAAGAAAAGGCAAAATGATTAGAAAAGGGAAAAGCAAATGACGATGGTCGCAAATCATGGCAAGAGCTTAATCTTGAAATAGAAAAACTAAAGCTCACACAAGATGTTCTAATCGAACATAATTCTAAATTTAAAAGGTTTAACAAAACATCGCTTGCCGATGGAAATAGTTAGAATTGAAAAACACCGTGAAACATGAATGGGCTAGGATTTAATGAGGTATTAATTCCAAAGAGTCAAAACAAACGGCCGAAAAGGACAAACGAATCACAAAGTCATAGTGTGAACGGACCAGACGGACCCAAAATAAGGGCTCCGTCTCGTTGAAAAAATGGTGTCGTGGGACCGCAGCAGACGTAATGCTTGTGATACTGGACCGTAGCTAATTTGTCAAAGTAACAAAGAAAACCAAGGATAGTGTTAAACTAAAACCTGCTGTTACATCAGGAGTAGGACTTGCTAAAAATGAATTTAGATCAAAAACTACTCAACAACGACATAAAACACCTTTTTCCAAACGCCCATTTTCTAAAAGCAACCACAACATACAACCCAACTATCAACATAACGGTTGGAATCAAAATTTCCCTAGACCATATCAAACTCCAGATTACATGTCATGGAACTCTTACCCATTGTTTCCATACATGAATCAAATAAATGGTATGTTTAACCCAAACGGACCCATGAGATATTTGGGACCAAACGCTTGAGTTATTTGCTTCTTAGGTATGCTTGAAAGTTGGATTAGAACCTCATGAGTGGATAAAAGATAGTAGATACTCACGACACATGACGGGCAACAAAAGTCTCTTCTCAACATACCAAGAGTATGACGGAGGTAATGTCACTTTTGGTAGCAATCTCAAAATCAAAATCATTGGCAAATGTACGATCGCTCATAACTCCTTAACTATTGAAAATGTTGCTCATGTCGATAGGTTAGGATTTAATCAACTTAGTATTAGCCAATTATGTGATAAAAAGTATAAAATGCTATTTGAAGAAAATTGTAATAAAATACTAAAAAATGGTATCACCATAGCTAAAGGAGCTAGGAAAAATAACATATACGTCATGAAAATAGATAGAACATCTAATGACAAACTTTGTTTAACAACATTAGATGAGAGCTCAACTCTTTGGCATAGACGGTTAGGTCACGCTAATATGAGACTTATACAAAACCTATCTTCAAAAGAACTAGTTAGGAATTTACCAAAACTTAAATATAACCAACATTTTTGCGATTCTTGCAAAATTGGTAAACAAACCCATAGTAGTCATAAGGCTAAAAACATGGTGTCCACATCTAAGTGTCTAGAACTTTTGCATATGGACTTGTTTGGTCCATCCGCTATAAGAAGCTATGGAGGCAACTTATACACTTTGGTCATAGTAGATGATTACTCAAGGTTTACTTGGACGTTGTTTTTGAAAACCAAAAATGAAGCTTTTGATAAATTTGAAATTCTTAGCAAGAAAATTCAAAATCAACTAGGCGTTAAAATCGTGTCGATCCGAACGGATCATGGTCGTCAATTTGACAATGAAACACAATTTGGAAACTTTTGTGATACAAATGGTATAACACATAACTTTTCGGCTCCTAGAACACCTCAATCGAATGGAGTTATAGAACGTAAAAATAGAACCATTCAAGAAATAAGTAGAACAATGCTTAATGAACAAAACATTCCTCAAACATTTTGGTGTAACGCCGTTGACACTTCTACATATATTTTAAATAGAGTCCTAATACGTCGTTTCTTAAACAAAACCCCATATGAGCTTTATAAAGGTAAAAAGCCAACTTTAGGATATTTTAGAGTATTTAGATGTAAATGTTTTATTCTTAATACTAAAGATTATCTAATCAATTTTGACCCAAAGTCTTATGAAGGTGTATTTCTTAGTTATTCTCAAACTAGTAAAGCTTACATTGTCTTAAACAAAGAAACAATGAGAGTCGAGGAATCGTTGAACATAACATTCGACGAAAGTCCACCTCCCTCTAAGACATCACCTTTGGTAGATGATGACTTAGTTGAAAGTCAACTTGTAGAAAGTCAAGAAATAATTGAAAATGACAAGGAAGATGAACCATTAAATAATGAGATTATAAACATCAAAGAATCCAAAATTCATCCTTTAGAAAAGGTCATAGGACAACTAAATCAAAGAACCTTAAGATCACAAGCCCAAAATCAAAGTAATCATTTTTGTTTTTTTATCTACCATCGAACCGAAAAACATAAATGAAGCAATAAAAGATAAATCTTGGGTAATTGCTATGCAAGAAGAGTTAAACCAATTCGTTAGAAATGATGTTTGGAAATTAGTTCCAAAACCTAAAGATCAAACTATAATTGGAACGAAATGGATTTTTCGAAATAAAATGGATGAAAATGGTGTAGTGTCTAGAAACAAAGCTAGGCTTGTCGCACAAGGTTATAATCAACAAGAGGGGATTGATTATGATGAAACTTATGCACTGGTAGCTAGGCTCGAGTCTATTAGAATCTTACTTGCATATGCATATGCTTATGACTTTAAATTATTTCAAATGGATGTTAAGAGTGCGTTTCTTAATGGGTTTATTAACGAAGAAGTGTATGTTGCTCAACCTCCCGGTTTTACCGACTTTGAGAAACCACATCATGTCTTTAAACTCAAGAAAGCTTTATACGGTCTTAAGCAAGCACCAAAACCTTGGTACGATAGACTTAAGACTTTTCTTGTTGAAAACAAATACACCATGGGATTAGTAGATAATACTCTTTTTACCAAGAAAAATGAGTCACACATTATCATTGTTCAAATATACGTTGATGACATCATATGCGGATCAACTTGTCAAGAGCTATGTGATGATTTCTCTAAAATCATGCACGATGAGTTTGAGATGAGTATGATGGGTGAATTAAACTTCTTTCTAGGACTCCAAATTAAACAACTAGAAGATGGCATATTCTTTAACCAATCTAAATATATAAAATATATGCTTAAGAAATTTGGTCTTGAAGATTCAAAACCAACTAAGACACCCATGTCTTGGGACATTAAACTCACCAAGGATGAGGAAAGTGAATTGGTAGATAACTGATAACATCAAATAGTCCTGAGTTTCTAAGCGTTAATTTCCCCTTTTATCATCACATTTTGAGTAAATTATTAGTGAGAACATCCTTTTTCCTTATTATTTCATTTCAGGACGCATTCGAAGTAAGGTAGCTGCAATTGGACATTTTCAAGCCCTATTGATCTAACTGTCTCTTAATTACGGCGTAACCAAGTGATGATGTTACGACGCAACTAATAATTTCGAAGGCTACGGCGTAACCCTCAGCTCAGGTTACGCCGTAACTACTGATATATATTAAATCAACAAAGACTACGGCGTAGCTCTCAGCTTAGGCTACGCCGTAACATAGATTTGCACTAGATTATAACAGCTACGGCGTAACACCAAACAAGGTTACGCCGTAGCCAATGGATAAGCACTGAAGATTGAAGGAAGTTACGGCGTAACTACCTAATAAGGTTACGCCGTAACTATGTTGAAGCCTATGAATAGTCGATGGTTTCATCAGTATTAGATATCTCTCCTTTCCTAAACCTTCTAGGGTTTGGGGAGATCAAAACACAGAAGAAGAAGCATGGTTTAGGAGCATGAACAATGAAGTCCTCGTCTATGATTTTCTTTGTATTCGAGTTTGGATTCTTTTTATATTTTTCTAGATCTTATATTATGAATTCATGTCATTAATTAAAGTTTGCATTTATGTTATTGTTATTCTCTATAATTCTTTATAGACATTTGCTAGTCTTTTCATAGATCGCTAGCCTTGGTAGTATTATAAGCTTGGTAGTATCTAAAGAGCTGGGAGATATGATCAACTGACCTTAGTCTGATAGATAGCGAAGTATGGGAGGAATTGGCCATAGTACGACCACTCTTCGTGTGCGAATTGACCAAATGATCACTTAACAAGTGGAGGTATTTAAGAGGTTAGGGGGAATCTAAGTTCCTAACGGCCGGGTACCCACCATCTAGATCTAGTAGATTTGGTGCTTAATGACTGCTATTAGGTTGCCGAATGATCCCGGGTGACTTGCTCATCTTGGTGAGGAATCTAAGAACCATAGGCCATGACGAATCGACCAAATGAGTCTGGTGATAATTAAACACTATATTGAATCTTGGTATCGGGAATCAATTCATATTTGTAGTCTTTATTAAGCTTCGTTTATCTAACTCTTTCCCCTAAATTTCTGGTGTCTGTAAGTAGAATAATAGCATATCTAGGATTATATCAACTTTTCTACCCATATATTATCAATATTTTATCTAATCATCTTAGTTCTTTCAAGGTCATGCTCTCTGGGACGATACTCGGATTTACCTAAGGCTTTACTACATCCGATCGGGTACTCGCCTGTTAGTATGTGTCTATCCTAAGTTATCTAAGTTTTATAAATATTAAAATTAGGATGAAATAGCACATCAATAACACTAAATATAGAGGAATGATCGGTAGCTTACTCTATCTCACGGCTAGTAGACCCTACATTATGTTTAGTGTTTGTCTATGTGCTCGCTTTCAAGAAAATCCAAAGGTATCACACTTAGAAGCCTTGAAAAGGATATTTAGATACATTAAGGGAACGACATGTTTAGGATTATGGTATCCCAAAGGAACGGGAGTAGAAACTATAGTATATGCCGACTCGGACCATGCCGTTGACTATGTCGATAGAAAAAGTACAAGTGGTATTTGCACTTTAAATGCCTGACATTGTCTCACCTCATGGTTTGCAAAGAAGCAAACGGCTTTAGCTATCTCAACCATCAAGCCGAGTCGTCTCACCAAAAAGCATGTCAACAAGCTCTTTAGATGAAGCAAGCTCACGTGGATTACGGAATTCATCTCAACGATATTGTTATATTTTGCGACAACAAAGGAGCTATCGATCTCAACAAAAATCCCGTCCAACATGCTCGTACGAAGCATATTGAAATCCGTCATCACTTTCTTCGCGACAATGTTTAAAAAGGAAACATCTCAATTGAGAAAGTGTCCTCCAAAGACAACATTGCCGACATTCTAACTAAGCCTCTCAAACGAGAACCATTTAATCTTCTTAGACTTGGTTTGGGGTTAATGGAACCAAACATATAGGAAAAACATAGCCTAAACCTTAGAACAAACAAAACAAAACAAATTTGTATTGAACCTGCTACTGTACCCACGGCACCAAACAACAACAAAGACGGAACCAAAAATTTGGTGCCGTCTGGTCCGTGGTGACTACAGTTGCAAAAATGCTACCTACAAAACATCTTCTTCCTCACAACCCATTTTACCAAAACGTATAAACATTAGACCTAACTCATTGTTGACATTTTCTCACCCACTAATCACTGAAGATAACATCATTGTAAGTATCCTAACTACATTTTATCTCTTAATTCTGAGTCTAGGATTCTAATTTGTGCACAAAATCATTACATGGGGTTTGTGTATATTTTTGTTCAATACATGGATTCAATTGGCAAATTGCATAACTAGTCATTTAAATTAGGTACTACATTATCATATTGCATAAACAAATCATGTTTCCCACTAATCAAAAGATAATGACTATAAGGTTTTATTCAAATAACCAAACACCCAATGTCAAATTTTTTGAAAAGCTTCTCACTTTTAGGAAAATAATTTTTCATTGTTAATACAGATAGAAACGTTAAATTTTCATCACATGCATGCTCTTGAACACTAAAGGTATTGCATAACTAATATGCATTCCCGAGTATATTCAAATGAAGTCACATTGAATTAGGAGCGTTTGGGTTATCTCATGTCGTATGCCAAACACCCCTACTAAAGACTATTTTATGCATAAAATGAGTCGAGATAACCGCAACTCCAAATAGTTTTCATATACGCACACACTAGAATCAAAACGTTAAGTTTATTCTCATCTTTAACATATAAATTCTTGCTCATAGGAATAACCATGGTAGCCGCAAGATTCTATGATCACAAGGATACCGTTAACTACATTCCCAAACATCACAAAACCAAAGGACTTTCCAAGGAACAAGTCGAAATCTTTAAGAGTCTAGAAACAAGGTACTTCCATGAGGGTAGAACTATTCACTCCTCTTTTGTCGACAATACCAATCTCCGTCAAGAGCTAGCCGCTATTCAATTCAAATGTCTCCTTGACATCGATGAACCTATTTGTCCTAGGTTTGTGTTAGAGTTCTATGCTAGTGTCACCGGTTTCATTGATGAAGAAGATGAGTTTAGCCTTAGGTTTAAGATCAATCAAAATGACTACACCATCTCCTTAACCCAATTTGCTCAAGTGCTAGGAATTCCCAACCGAGGGACATGTGTCTACTCTGGATAAGTGGTCACTCACCATCCTTGATGCAATCAATTACCGCTCTCTTCCTACCAAACTCCTTTAGCGATAAGGATGTCATCCGTGAGCGCATATTTACCCCAAGGTGATACAACCCGTGTCACCCGAAAGGAAAGGAGGTGAACCGAGATCCATATGGAATGGAGCTCAATGAACTTAAGCCGAATTTAAGAAATGGGAGGAACTACTTAGAGCCAACGTCATTAGCACCATAGGGAATAGGGATCATATCAACGCTTGCCTTTGTCACATGCTCTACAACTTGTCCACCCGTCAACCATTCAATTTAGCCTACTACATTGCTAGGAAAATGATTGATATTCCAACTCAAGGATCGGTTGTTCTTCCTTACGGGATGCTTCTCACCCGTCTCTATAGAGCCTTTACACCAATTCCACCAAGACCAAAAGGGTTGCAGCTTCACTATGAGCTCATCCCTCACATCTTTGTGCCCTTGAGTGACGAGCGAGTGGCTAAGACAAAAGGCAAAAGAGCAAAACCTCCAACTCCATCATCATCATCATCATCAAATAGCTCCGAGGATGGTCTTCCAAACTCTCGCCTTCCATCTCATGAGTATTATGTGTCTCTTCTCGAGATTGAGAATGAATCAGCGGAGTTTAAGCAAACCAATGGGATGTTTAAGTGCCTTGGTAGGATGATGAACAAGATTTACAAGAAGTTGGACAAGTGAGGGTCCTTTTAAGGAGTGTTTGGAACAAGACATTAACTTTAATGTTTTATACAATTTGGTTGTTTTTAATTTGTAGGATGATTATATAACTCAAAACAATGATGTATGCTAACAATCTCATGCAGAGGGATAGCACAAGAGTGTTACCAAATTTTACCCATTTTCACTTTAATGTGAAAATTGCTAGCCCTTGGTCAAAGTCTATGCTCCACTATGTTTGCGTATTTGTTATTTGCTTTTCCTAACTAAAATAATTAATGTCACATGTTTTGAGAAAAATTTCGGGTTTCGAAAAGTCCCCGACCCATAAAACTTGTTCGTGAACTTTTCGGTGTCCACGGATCGACGGCACCAAAAATTTGGTACAAGATGTTATGGAATTTGGTACCACATGCACAGATAAAGGACCAAGCGCACCATTTTTTGGTTCTCACTGTAAAATTTTGGTGTCGTGGATCCTCCGTAATTTTATGAACTTCACTTATTTCGACATTCCAAATTACCATACATTGCTTGTAAGTTAATCTTAACTAGTTATTACCCATATTAAAACTAGTATAACATACTTAGGCATATAGGAAATCCATTTCCCACCAAAATTTGAAAATTTGAAAAATCCACCCAATGAGCCCTTTTGCATAAAGGAAGGAACCAAAAATTTGGTTCCTTGCAATCCGTGGGTAATCTGATTGTTAGGATCTCATAATCATTATAACACATTTATTGCAAATCTTTGTCTCTTCACTCCATCGTTCTTGTATGGATTGACTTGGGTGATATGACTAGCATTAAACCCACTTCAAAATCATTAGAAACCTCATCTCTTCTATGGTTTAACATCAAATCAAACACACTTCTCCATAATTCTTCATTCTTATAAATTAAGAGGTTTTACCATGATCATCTTCACACCTTCTCAATTCTCACAATCTACTAGCAAAAGCTTAAGTCAAAATGACAAAAACTTCACCATCAACCAAGCCTTGCAAGAAAACCGCTTAGATTAGCGTAAGACCTTGTTGCTTGGTCAACTTGAGCTCTTCCTCTGAGTCATCTCCACTAACCATCTCATCTCCCATAAGGGATGACACAAACCTCACTTTAGCTACTCCTACACCACCTCCACAATCACCCATTACCATCACTACTCCACCACCAACAAAGACTCCAAGCTCACCACCACCGGCTCCCGTCCAAACATCAAAAACACCATCACCTCCGAAATCTCCAACACTCATCCCATTGGAGTTATTTTCTACACCACCTACTTCTCCAAATCCTTTCTTGGAGGACTTGGAAGATTTTCCTCCTAGGCCCAATCATCCACCACCACTACCATCATTCGGTACTATTGAGCGGATTAATCATGAGTCTCCAAGACCATCATTTGACCCAAAGGCCCCGTTAGGGCCAAGACCTCTTCTCTTCCACCCTATCCACAAGGATATCCATGGTCCTTTGTATGGGGATCAACCACTTCCTACATCAATGTCTCCTCACATAGAGGACATTGAGGATTCCATGTGGGAAGATCATCCCACAAGAGAGGAGATTCAAGCCGAACTCCAACATCTCCACCAATTTTCAAACGTGGTGGATTCTCATCTAAGTGATGCTATGCAAATGCAAAGTGCTTTGCTAGCCTCTACCATTCCACCATAACAAAATCATCAACCATACTACCCTCCTAGGCATGGTTGCTCAAATTGTGAGCAAAACGCCCAAACAACCGAACGGACCCGGGTGATGGTCCATGAGTTCCAAGAGGAAATGAGGTTCATATTCAATCACATCCTCGAGCGCCTAAATGCTCTTGCTCATCCACCACCTCAATAGGAGGGTCATAGATTATTTCTTTTAAGCATTTTTATTTCCAAGGATTTTTCTTGTATTTTTTTTGGATAATTTCTTTTTTAAGATTTTATCATTGTATTAAACACTTCATTGTGTTCTCCTTTCATGATTCTTAAAATCATGAAAATTTTTAATTAATGAATGGTGTTTCTTAAATTGTTGTTACTTATTACATAGTTTTTGGAAATGCTTATGATGACGCTTATTACTAACAATTCTTTTTGTAGCTTTTTCATAATCCTTGTATCTTTCCATTGGCACCCAATTTAGGGGGAGCATTGGTCAAGGGGGAGATAATGGCTAAGGGCTCATTACACATTCCGCCTTGCATCTTCTTTTTGTTGAGACAAAAAGGTGGAGAAATATATAGAACTTGGTTATATTTGACTTTCTGAAAAAGTCAAACCGCATACATTGACTTTCCGAAAAAGCCAAATGATACTTCATTGGTAATATTTGACTTTCGAAAAGTCAACCGCACACTTTGACTTTCTCGAAAAGTCAACATCATGCTTCAACTAGTGAAGACTTTGACTTTCTCGAAAAAGTCAACATCATGTCTATATTGGACATACTTGCATTATCATTTTCTTTCAAGTTCTAAAACTAATATTTTATAACTCTTGTACAATCTTTACATCTTTTATAAAAATAAAATTTATGTTTTGTCCTCAACAAAAAAGGGGAGATTGTTAATACAAATATCGTCATTAAACGTTATTTATATTTTTGATCTTTATTTAAGTTTTGTTAACGACAAAAGTAAATTTAATTTTTATAAAGCTTAAAGCTTGTCAAGTTTAATAGATATTAAAACAAGCTTTTTCAAATAATATATTCATCACTCAAGCATTTACATAGTGATTAATCATATCTTGATATGACTATAAACCATAATGTATGATAGTATTTTTTAAAAAGTTTTGGTTTCTTAAAAACTAAACAATACATATGTATTTACATATTTCTAAAAATAGAAAAACAAACACATGACATCATGTGATGCATCATTGAAATCATTGGAAGATCTCAATAGATACTTTGTATAGATTTAGGCTCTACATATCTTACACAATATTGCATAGATATGGTTGACTTTGGCAAGATTTTGTGATCTTGCTGTCAAACCTCGGCGGCACCATAATTTAACACAGGCGGAACCCTTTTAAGGGTTTCGTGGTCCGTGGTGCTTGCTGAGTGTTTTGGCTATAAATAGCAAAGTCAAACCAAGTAGTTTTTCATCCCTTTCTATCATACTCTCATACATTCCTTCTCTCTAACCTTTCTAACTCAGTTTCATATCATATTAGTGATCTCTTTTGTAGCAAAGAAGATCAAGTCACATTCAAGCTTCAACTAGAAGTTGGAAGTCTTGTTTGTTTGTTGTTGTATAATCTTGTGTTGATTCATACTTCATTGTTGTACCAAACCATCATAATCTTGTGAGTATGAATGGTTAGTATTTTAGTCCTTAAAATACATTGTGTGTGGGAGTGGTTGTACCTTTGAAAAGAACTCGACATTTAGCTTAGTTTCGGAAATAGTGTGTAAGCGAAGTGTAAAGGTTTCTCCGCCGGTGAAAGGAGTTTGTTGACTAGTGAAGTTAAACTCTCGAGTGTGAGACTCGGGGAGTGGAGTAGGGCAAGAAAAAAGAGTCCTTGTAGACCAAACCACTATAAACAACTTGTTGTGGTTTGATTGTTTCTTTTCTTATCTATTCTTTATATATTGTTTACATATTTCACTAACATATCTAAGATCAATATCAATTGATCTTTCAATAAGTTTCAAAACAAAGTTTTTAATCAGTAAACTATTCAACCCCCCTTCTAGTTTTCCACAATTGGTACCAGAGCCTCGTTGCTCAAAAATTTCTAAAATATATTGTATTTTATAAACTTGAAACGATCCATGGATGATTCTGAAAACTTTAAAGAAGGGCAATCTATGCAAAGACCACCACTCTCTGAAACCAATGGATTTATCTATTGGAAAAACCGTTTTGAAACATATGTAAAATCAAAAGAGATAGATCTTTGGTTTGTTATTGTTAAAGGGATTTAGTCCTACAACAACAAGATATTTCATTGATGAACAAAAGAAATTAATTGCTAAAAATAATGAAGCTAAAATGATGCTTTATAATGCTTTGCCTAGAAAAGAATATGAAAGAATTTTTACGTGTGAAATCGCCAAAGATATTTGGGAATCCTTGATTGTTACACATCAAGGAAATTCACAAGTCAAGGATAATAAAATTGATCTTCTTGTTCAACAATATGAACAATTTGTTATCTCTGAAGATGAAATCATTGTTTGTGGCTTTGCTCGTTTTAATACTATTATTACATCACTTAAAGCACTTGATGAATCTTTTCGTAGTAAGAACTTTTGTCAGGAAATTTCTTAGAGCACTCCATCCAAAGTGGAGAGCTAAAGTGACGGCCATTAAGAATCAAAAGATCATTAAAAAATGTCACTAAATGAGCTAATCGGAAACCTCAAAGTACACGAAATGTTGATGGAGAAAGATTCGGAAATCATCAAAGGAAAAAGAGAGAAAGTCAAATACGTTGCTCTAAAAGCAAGAACGGAATCAAGTGATGATGATGAATCTTGCTCCGGTAGTGAAGATGAAGAGTATGCCATGGCCGTCAGAGATTTCAAACTTCGTTTAACAACATTAGATGATAGCTCAACTCTTTGGCATAGACGCTTAGGTCACGCTAATATGAGACTTATACAAAACCTATCTTCAAAAGAACTAGTTAGGAATTTACCAAAACAAAAATATGACCAACATTTTTGCGATGCTTGCAAAATTGGTAAACAAACCTATAGTAGTCATAAGGCTAATAACATGGTGTCCACATCTAAGTGTCTAGAACTTTTGCATATGGACTTGTTTGGTCCATCTGCTATAAGAAGCTATGGAGGCAACTTATACACTTTGGTCATAGTAGATGATTACTCAAGGTTTACTTGGACGTTGTTTTTGAAAACCAAAAATGAAGCTTTTGATAAATTTGAAATTCTTAGCAAGAAAATTCAAAATCAACTAGGCGTTAAAATCGTGTCGATCCGAACGGATCATGGTCGTCAATTTGACAATGAAACACAATTTGGAAACTTTTGTGATACAAATGGTATAACACATAACTTTTCGGCTCCTAGAACACCTCAATCGAATGGAGTTATAGAACGTAAAAATAGAACCATTCAAGAAATAAGTAGAACAATGCTTAATGAACAAAACATTCCTCAAACATTTTGGTGTAACGCTTGACACTTCTACATATATTTTAAATAGAGTTGATAACGCCACACGCGTCGTTCGGGGTCAAGGAAACTTCCTTTCTTGAGCAAGTTTTATAACACCCCAGGCAAAGAACCTAATCGTTGTAGTGTAGTAATTAGGGTAAGCCACGGGTATTGATATCGTTCTCTAGGGAATAGGAATGCTAGTAAGGAGTTACTACGCTAAGGTTAAGGTTGAGGAAGATTATTTTTATATTTTATATTTTATGAAATGGAAAGGTACGAATCTCGGGTATTGGTTTTGGGGGTTGGTATTTCTACCGATTACTCTACTATTATCTAATTATCTAAACTAAGGTTGTGGGAGTCTATGTCTAATTAATGTGTGCTTGTATGATAGTTTAAAGATGTGTTTACTTAGGTTGTACTACTCCTTAATTATCTCCTATTGATGGTTGAGTTGTCACGCCTTATTCTTAGTTGCGTTGTGTGTCTAAAGTTGTAGGTGCGTTTCTCCCAACTCTTTGAACTTACCAAAGGGTCTTGTCTACAAACCCACTAGGGATGATAAACTCCTACTCTAAGGCGCTCTTTGGATGATTTAGCCTACAACTACTCAAGTAATTATATTCTAAGGTTCACAAAGATGAATCAAGCATTAAGTACACAACGAATGACCTATCGCATTACTAGATCATTAATAAACTAAGATAAGAAACAACCAATCAATATTCAATAATTAAGTTTCATACTTTCTAAGCAAACACACAAATAAATTAGCGGACATGGAGAACATGCAAGCATACACACAAATAATCAAAGACATAATTGAATTAATGAAGTAAAGACTTATCTTGATGTAAGATAGGGTTTAAAACCCTAAAATACTGTACAAGACACCTTAGGTTCGGTTTAGGTTTTCACCCAAAAGACTCTCTACAAAAGACCGAAAAATTCGGATTCTATATATAAGATTACATATGCGACGGCGTCACCTTATGATTTGTGACGCCGTGTCGCCGCCATTGTGGTTTCGCCTTGGCCACGTTAACCTTGCGACGGTGTCACCTTATGTCCGTGACGCCGTCCTCTTCGCTTCGGCGTCGTCTCGATTGCATCTAGGCCGCCCGAGTAGCGACGGCCTACTCTTTTACAACCGGACGCCGCCGCTTGAAAATACGAGTTTTGGTTCGGACCGTCACAACAATTTTGGGACGGCATCGCCATTAGTACCGACGCCGCCGCTTCTAATTTCAAAGAATCGTGAGTGTCTCGATTTTGACTTTGGCCATTTTCTTCATATATTCGCGCCTTTTCGTCCAAATAAGTGCCATTCCAAAGATTTTGCCTTCAAGAGACCTAAAAGTGAAAAGGAACGATATTAAGCAATAACGGATACAAAAGTGATCAAATAAGGACTTAAACGACCCTCAAATGGTACCTTTTAAAATCTTATCAAGAGTCCTAATACGTCCTTTCTTAAACAAAACCCCATATGAGCTTTATAAAGGTAAAAAGCCAACTTTAGGATATTTTAGAGTATTTGGATGTAAATGTTTTATTCTTAATACTAAAGATTATCTCACCAAGTTTGACCCAAAGTCTTATGAAGGTGTATTTCTTAGTTATTCTCAAACTAGTAAAGCTTACATTGTCTTAAACAAAGAAACAATGAGAGTCGAGGAATCGTTGAACATAACATTCGACGAAAGTCCACCTCCCTCTAAGACATCACCTTTGGTAGATGATGACTTAGTTAAAGTCAACTTGTAGAAAGTCAAGAAATAATTGAAAATGACAAGGAAGATGAACCATTAAATAATGAGATTATAAACATCAAAGAATCCAAAATTCATCCTTTAGAAAAGGTGATAGGACAACTAAATCAAAGAACCTTAAGATCACAAGCCCAAAATCAAAGTAATCATTTTTGTTTTTATCTCCCATCGAACCGAAAACATAAATGAAGCAATAAAAGATGAATCTTGGGTAATTGTCAAGAAGAAGAGTTAAACCAATTCGTTAGAAATGATGTTTGGAAATTAGTTCCAAAACCTAAAGATCAAACTATAATTGGAACGAAATGGGTTTTTCAAATAAAATGGATGAAAATGGTGTAGTGTCTAGAAACAAAGCTAGGTTTGTCGCACAAGGTTATAATCAACAAGAGGATTGATTATGATGAAACTTATGCCTTTGGTAGCTAGGCTCGAGTCTATTAGAATCTTACTTGCATATGCATGTGCTTATGACTTTAAATTATTTCAAATGGATGTTAAGAGTGCGTTTCTTAATGGGTTTATTAACGAAGAAGTGTATGTTGCTCAACCTCCCGGTTTTTACCGACTTTGAGAAACCACATCATGTTTTCTAACTCAAGAAAGCTTTATACGGTCTTAAGCAAGCACCAAAAGTTTGGTACGATAGATTTAAGACTTTTATTGTTGAAAACAAATACACCATGGGATTAGTATATTATACTCTTTTTACCAAGAAAAAGGAGTCACGCATTATCATTGTTCAAATATACGTTGATGACATCATATTCGGATCAACTTGTCAAGAGCTATGTGATGATTTCTCTAAAATCATGCACGATGAGTTTGAGATGAGTATGATGGGTGAATTAAACTTCTTTCTAGGACTCCAAATTAAACAACTAGAAGTTGGCATATTCTTTAACCAATCTAAATATATAAAATATATGCTTAAGAAATTTGGTCTTGAAGATTCAAAACCAACTAAGACACTCATGTCTTCGGACACTAAACTCACCAAGGATGAGGAAGGTGAATCGGTAGATAACCCTAAATATAGAGGAATGATCGGTAGCATACTCTATCTCACGGCTTGTAGATCCGACATTATGTTTAGTGTTTGTCTATGTACTCGCTTTCAAGAAAATCCAAAGGTATCACACTTAGAAGCCTTGAAAAGGATATTTAGATACATTAAAGGAACAACATGTTTAGGATTATGGTATCCCAAAGGAACGGGTGTAGAAACTATAGTATATGCCGACTCGGATCATGCCGGTGACTATGTCGATAGAAAAAGTACAATTGGTATTTGCACTTTCGTCGGACATTGTCTCACCTCATGGTTTGCAAAGAAGCAAACGACTTTAGCTATCTCAAACACTGAAGCCGAGTACGTCTTAGCCGGAAAAGCATGTCAACAAGCTCTTTGGATGAAGCAAGCTCTCGTGGATTACGGAATTCATCTCAACGATATCGTTATATTTTGCGACAACAAAGGAGCTATCGATCTCAGCAAAAATCCCGTCCAACATGCTCGTACGAAGCATATTGAAATCCGTCATCACTTTCTTTGCGACTATGTTCAAAAAGGAAACATCTCAATTGAGAAAGTGTCCTCCGAAGATAACATTGCCGACATTCTAACTAAGCCTCTCAAACGAGAACCATTTAATCTTCTTAGACTTGGTTTGGGGTTAATGGAACCAAACATGTAGGAAAAACATTGCCTAAACCTTAGAATAAACAAAACAAAACAAATTTGTTTTGAACCTGCTATTGTACCCAGGGCACCAAACGACAACAAAGAAGGAACCAAAAATTTAGTGTCGTCTGGTCCGTGGTGACTACAGTTGCAAAAATGCTACCTACAAAACATCTTCTTCCTCACAACCCACTTTACCAAAACGTATAAACATTAGACCTAACTCATTGTTGACATTTTCTCACCCACTAATCACAGAAGATAACATCATTATAAGTATCCTAACTAAATTTTATCTCTTAATTCTGAGTCTAGGATTCTAATTTGTGCACAAAATCATTACATAGGGTTTGTGTATATTTTTGTACAAAACATGGATTCAATTAGCAAATTGCATAACTAGTCATTGAAATTAGGTACTACATTATCAAATTGCATAAACAAATCATGTTTCCCACTAATCAAAAGATAATGACTATAAGGTTTTATTCAAATAACCAAACACCCCATGTCAAATTTTTGAAAAGCTTCTCACTTGTAGGAAAACAATTTTTCATTGTTAATACAAATAGAAACGTTAAATTTTCATCACATGCATGCTCTTGAATACTAAAGGTATTGCATAACTAATATGCATTCCCGAGTATATTCAAATGAAGTCACATTGAATTAGGAGCGTTTGGGTTATCTCATGCCGTATGCCAAACACCCCTACTAAAGACTATTTTATGCATAAAATGAGTCGAGATAACCGCAACTCCAAATCGTTTTCATATAGGCACACACTATAATCAAAACGTTAAGTTTATTCTCATTTTTAACATATAAATTCTTGCTCATAGGAATAATCATGGTAGCCGCAAGATTCTATGATCACAAGGATACCATTAACTACATTCTCAAACATCACAAAACCAAAGGACTTTCCAAGGAACAAGTCGAAATCTTTACGAGTCTAGAAACAAGGTACTTACATGAGGGTAGAACCATTCACTCCTCTTTTTTCGACAATACCAATCTCCGTCAAGAGCTAGCCGCTATTCAATTTGATTGTCTCCTTGACATCGATGAACCTATTTGTCTTAGGTTTGTGTTAGAGTTCTATGTTAGACTCACTGGTTTCACTGATGAAGAAGATGAGTTTAGCCTTAGGTTTAAGATCAATCAAAATGACTACACCATCTCCTTAACCCAATTTGCTCAAGTGCTAGGAATTCCCAACCGAGGGACATGTGTCTACTCGGATAAGTGGTCACTCACCATCCTTGATGCAATCAATTACCGCTCTCTTCCCTACCAAACTCCTTTAGCGGATAAGGATGTCATCCGTGAGCGCCTATTTACCCCAAAGGGTGATACAACCCGTGTCACCCGAAAGGGAAAGGAGGTGAACCGAGATCCATATGGAATGGAGCTCAATGAACTTAAGCCCGAATTTAAGAAATTGGAGGAACTACTTAGAGCCAACGTCATTAGCACCATAGGGGATAGGGATCATATCAACGCTTGCCTTTGTCACATGCTCTACAACTTGTCCACCCGTCAACCATTCAATTTAGCCTACTACATTGCTAGGAGAATGATTGATATTCCAACTCAAGGATCGGTTGCTCTTCCTTACGGGATGCTTCTCGCCCATCTTTATAGAGCCTTTGAACCAATTCCACCAAGCCCAAAAGGGTTTCAACTTCACTATGAGCTCATCCCTCACATCTTTATGCCCTTGAGTGACGAGCGAGTGGCTAAGACAAAAGGCAAAAGAGCAAAACCTCCAACTCCATCATCATCATCATCAAATAGCTCCGAGGATGGTCTTCCAAACTCTCGCCTTCCATCTCATGAGTATTATGCGTCTCTTCCCGAGATTGAGAATGAATCAGCGGAGTTCAAGCAAACCAATGAGATGTTCAAGTGCCTTGGTAGGACGATGAACAAGATTGACAAGAAGTTGGACAAGTGAGGGTCCTTTTAAGGAGTGTTTGGAACAAGAAATTAACTTTAATGTTTGATACAATTTGGCTGTTTTTAATTTGTAGGATGATTATATAACTCAAAATAATGATGTATGCTAACAATCTTATGCAGGGGGATAGCACAAGTGTGTTATCAAATTTTACCCATTTTCACTTTAATGTGAAAATCGCTAGCCCTTGGTCAAAGTCTATGCTCCACTATGTTTGCGTATGTGTTATTTGCTTTTCCTAATTAGAAATAATTAATGTCACATGTTTTGAGCAAAATTTCAGGTTTTGCAAAAGTCCCTGACCTTTAAAACCCTGTTCTGTGAACTTTTTTGGTGTCCACGGATCAGACGGCACCAAAAATTTGGTACCGTCTTATGGAAAACTAGAAGGGGGGTTGAATAGTTTTGCCGATTTTAATTTAGTTTCAAAAACTTTAGATTCGATAATATGTGAGATCTTATGGATGTAGAGAAAGTATAGATCTAATGATGAAGCAAGTAAATAAAGTAAAGCAAAGGGATAGAAATGACATAACCGATTTATAGTGGTTCGGCTACAAGGACACCTTCCTTGTCCTACTTCACTCCCCGAGTCACCTACTCGAGAGTTCAAGCACTATGTCAACAAACTCCTTCAACTTGGCGGAGAAGCCTTCACAACGTTGCTTACACGTTTTTCTGGTACAAAGCTAAATACCGAGTCCGTAACACGGTGGACCAAACCAACACGACTATTACACAACAAATATGTGAAATATCAAATACAAGATCTTTGCTACATAAATCTTATGGTGGAACAAATCAATCAAGGACCTCTTTCTTGGATGACTTGTAGAATGCTCGTGATCTCGCTTTAGAGAAGGACCTATATGAGAATCACTAAAGAAAGAAAGAAAGAAGTACTCTCTAGATCAAGTGATCTTTTGTTAGAAGAGAATGAGAGTATATGAGAGAATTAGTAAGAAGAGGGGTGAGTTAGAATGAAGAAATGACTCTCTATTTATAGGCAAATTCGCCATCGTTCCCGGATCCCACGGATCCTCTCACAAGGATCCGTCTAGTGTAATCCTAGGGATCCGTGGGACGCTCCTCTTGCTCATGGGTCTTTGCCCATGGGTCATGGGTCATGGGTTATGGGTTGGTCCATGGTATTCTTTTAGATTCAATGTATCTAATGAGTACATTGTATCTAGTCTTGTGGTATGGGTCAATACCATGGGTTATGGATATGATCCATGGGTTGTGATTTTACCCATCCTAATAAACTATTACAACAAATGATTAATTACAACATTTTTGTAAAAGATGGCTATATGTAAATGCTTTATAAAAATAACATGTATCCTTATAATTGTACTTAAGATAACATTATATTTGTTATCAACAAAACACAAAGAGATCGCAAAATATTAATAAACATTTTTAAGGTTTATTTGTATTAACAATCTCCCCCTTTTTGTTGATGACAAAACATAATGTTATGATGAGTAAAACTTAAGAATAGATGTATGTTTTGAAAGCCCCTAAGTTTTACTTCTTCTCCCCCTTTTTGTTGAAACAAAAAGTTAACCCATCAAAGAAATAAAATGTGGAAAAATGGTCCACGTATCGCTTACTCCCCCTTGACGGTAGCTCCCTCTAGTTTGGGGCGTCAAGTGAAGAAAAATTTTAAAAAATCCTACAGAGAGAAAGGTTAGTAACATGCTAAAATAATCTTGTGATTGACGAGAATCAAAATTGGGAGCCAAGGTATGTAAACAAGGCCTTGTAATAAAACAACAAAGTGTAGTGGTATTTATGCCACCTACAAGCATGAAAATGACTCAAAATAAAAGTACTAAAAGTAGAAAAATAGTAGTAATGATTCCGTCCATGCTTGCATAGGGTTATGGATGGAGGTTTTGATGAGTAATGGTATTGATGTGATCAAGGATGAGGTTGAGTATGAATCGCATTTCTTCCCTAACTTCTATTGCAATTTCCCTAGTGGATTGGCAATGTTCACAATGTAAGTGATGTGGGTAATGAGTGCGGAAGTTTTCCGGGTTGTTTTGATTTGTGAGTTGCGGAATATGTGGTGGAAAAATAGGAAAATACGGATCAAAGACCGGAATGGTTGGAAGTGTTTGTGGAAAAGAACCTAGATGTTCTTGTAGTTTAATGGGAGCTAAGGGTGGTGATGTTGCAAGATCATTGAATATTGTGTTTGGAGAAGTGGGAGGTGTCTAAAAGACTATTTCTTTTTGTTTTGGTTGTTAAGATCTTGTTGGAATCATAAGGAGTTCCAAAAGAGTGAATTTAGGTGATGAAGATGGTGTACTTGTTGGTGATGAAGTAGGTGCTATAATGGAAGCATCTTGTGGTGAGTTATTTGATAGTGATGAGCCATTTGATGATGGTTTTCCTAAACAAAAAGATCGGATGCTAATCCGTGCGGATATCCTAGAGTTTGATTGTGGTATTTAGGAAGGTGGTAGTACAAAAGTTTGGGTTTCATGATGAGGGTTGTTTGTACTAGGTGATTCATCTAAGTTGTAAGAGCTTGTGAATGACATGGTGTTGTTTGTTTGTGAAGATGAGATGAATTATGCAAGCATTTTGGGAGTTCTATATATAGAAAAACAATGCATTGTAATGAATGCTTGACCCAAAATGTGGATTAAAATCTAATGATTAGATATGAATTTAAGGCATGTGATCATGAGAACACAAGCATTAAAGAACATACTCCAAAAAATAAAACTAATGTTGGAGTTTTCATTCAAAGTGAGAAAAATAGAAGGTAAAAATAGCTTCTGTCTCACGGATCCCACGGATCCTTCCTTGAGGATCCGTCCGAATTAAGGCCGGGATCCGTGGTCTCGTGATCCAGCAAGACAAAATTTTCCTTTGGAAACATTTTGCCTAGTTTGTGCCTATATGCAAACTATTTGGAGTTATGGTTATCTCGACTCCTAAGAAGAAAAGAAAAATAAACTAGAAGTGGAAAAGCATAATATTATGTGAGATAACCCGAAAACACATAGTTAGTACTTGAGTACATAATTTTGTGCTACCAATGCTCCTAATTCATTGTCGCTTAAATGAATGTACCAGAAAACACATATTAGTTATGTGTCCCCTTTAGCATTCAAAAGACATGAGATGCAATGAAAACGGGTTTTTACTATGTATTAATAATGAAAAAGCGATTTATCCTAATCGTGAGAAATTGCTTTTGTGAAATTGATACGGGAAGAAGTATCATTTTTAGAAAACATTCCTAAAGAGGTTTCCATTTGTGAATAAAAATCGTTTTATTCCTTGAAAAGAAGATGTGTATGTAATTATGTGGTTTGAAAGAAAATAAAAAAATGGGTTATAAGTGAAAAACTTATCTTGGGTTTTGAAAATTCCCGTATTGTTTGTGAGTTGTGCATGAAATAGAGATCCTAGACTCAAAAAGAAGAAGGCTAGTGTTTACATACCTTGTAGAGTCAAAAAGTAAATTACGACGTTTGTTCCATGAGACCAAGACCAAGACGAAGTAGGTTGAATTGTTCCCTCTTCAATGGTTTGGTGAGGACGTCGGCTATGTTGTCTTCGGACGCTACCTTCTCAGTAGAGATGTTTCCCTTTTGAACATTGTCTCTTAAGAAGTGATGATGAATCTCTATATGCTTTGTGCGAGAATGTAATACAGGATTCTTGCTTAAATCTATGGCACCCTTGTTGTCACATAGAATTGCTATGTCACTAAGATAAATGTCGTAGATAACTAACGCTTGTTTCATCCATAGTGCTTGTTGGCATGCTTTGCCAAGCAGAGACGATTCGCTTCGTTGTTGATATTGCTAATGCCGTTTGTTTCTTTGAAAACCAAGATGTTAAACAACATCCCATAAAAGTACATACCCCACTTGTACTTTTTCGTCAACATAATCACCGCATGGTCGAATCGCATATACAATTGTTTCTACTCTCGCCCTCTTAGGATACCATAATCCTAATTGTGTTGTACCCTTAATATATCTAAATATTCTTTTTACGGGTTCTAGGTGTGATGTTTTAGGGTCTTCTTGAAACCTAGCACATAAGCAAACACTAAACATGATATCCGGCCTACTAGCCGTGAGGTAGAGAACACTACCAATCATTCCACGATATTTAGTATTATCTACGAATTCTTCGTCTTCATCTTTAGTGAGTTTGGTGTCGGATGACATTTGTGTCCTAATTGGTTTTGACTCTTCTAATCCGAATTTCTTTAACATCTCCTTTATGTATTTAAATTGATTAAAGAATATACCATCTTCTACTTGTTTGATTTGTAGACCAAGAAAGAAACTAAGTTCTCCCATCATACTCATCTCGAACTCGTCATGCATGATTTTAGAGAAATCATCACACATGTCTTGACAAGTGGATCCGAATATAATATCATCTACATATATTTGAACTATGATTATATGTGACTCTCTTTTCTTAGTAAAAGTGTGTTGTCAACTAACCTCATGGTATAGTTGCATTTAATTAAAAATGACTTGAGTCTATCATACCTAGCTTTTGGAGCTTGTTTAAGATCGTAAAGGGCTTTCTTTAACTTATACACATGTTTAGTTTTTTCAAAATCGATGAAGCCCGGAGGTTGAGCTACATATACTTCTTCATTAATAACACCATTTAGAAAAGCACTTTTGACATCCATTTGATAAAGCTTTAGATCATTAGCACAAGCATACGCAAGAAGTATTCTTATAGACTCTAATCTAGCCACGGGGGCATAGGTCTCATCAAATTCTATTCCTTCTGTTGGTTATACCCTTGGGCAACGAGTCTAGCCTTGTTCCTAGACACTACTCCGTTGCATCTAATTTGTTTTATAAACCTATTTGGTTCCTATTATGGTTTGATTACTAGGTGGAGGGACAAGTGTCCAAACATCATTAGAAACAAATTGATTTAATTCTTCTTGCATAGTCATTACCCAACTTTCATCTTTTATGGCTTCTTATGTATTCTTAGGTTCTATGGTTGAAACAAAACAAAATAAGCTACTTTGGTTTTGAACTTGAGACTTAATGTTCTTCGCTTAGCTTTCCTATGACCTTATCTACGGGTGATCTTTGGACTCTTTAATGTTTATGACTTCATCACTTAAAGGTTCTTCTTCTTCATTTATCTTTTTCTTTATTACTATAGCTTCACTTTCTACAAACTCGTCATCGACAAGAGGTGGAGAGGGTTTGGGTGGACTTTCATCAAATTTTATATTTCATGACTCTTCTACCTTCATTGTTTCTTTGTTTAATATGACTTAAGCTTTGCTATTTGGAGAGTAACCTAGAAAGATACCTTCGGTTGATTTAGGATCAAATTTTGTAAGGTAATCTTTAGTGTTAAGAATAAAACATTTGCTACCAAAGACTCTAAAGTGATCTAACGTAGGCTTTTTTGCCTCGGAGTAACTCGTATGGAGTTTTACCTAAGATTGGTCTAATTAAGACTCGATTGAGTATGTACGTTGAAGTATCAACGACATTGCACCAAAACTTTTGAGGTATGGATTGCTCATTAAGCATGGTGCGACTCTTGTAGGGTTCTATTCTTTCTTCCAACTACCCATTCGATTGTGGAGTGCGTGGAGCTGATAAGTTGTGAGTAATACCATTAGCGTCACAAAAAGCTCCAAATTGCACTTCATTATCGAATTCCCTACCATGATCCATTCTAATAGACACTATAGGACTTCCTAGTTGTCTTTGGATTTTCTTGCTTAATATTTCAAAATAATTAAACGTTTCCGTTTTGTTCTTTAAGAATTTTGTCCATGTATACCTAGAGTAATCATCTACTATGACCAAAGTGTAGTAGTTGCCTCTATAACTTTGGATAGCGGATGGACCAAATAAATCCATGTGTAGTAATTCTAGACACTTAGTTGTAGACACAATGTTTTTAGGCTTTATGACTCGAATGGACTTGTTTTCCTACATTACAAGCATCACAAAAGTGATGTTCATATTTTAACTTAGGTAGATCTCTTACTAGATCTTTGGATGATAGCGATTGAAGAAGTCGCATATTGGCATGACCTAATCTTCGATGCCATAAAGTCGAAGTATCATCCATAGAGGTAAGACATAGTTTGTCTTTAGGTTCATTGCCGATTTTAATGACATAGACTCCATGTTTCCTAATTCCTCTTCCTATGGTTATGCCATTTTTAATATCTTACTACGGTTTCGTAAAAGTACATTGCACTTTTATCACATATTTTCCTATACTTAAAAGGTTAAAGTTTAGGTTTTCTATGTGACACACATCGTTAATGGTTAGAGATTTGTTAGAAATCGTACCTTTACCGATGATTTTACTTTTGCTATTTCCAAACACCATATTACCTCCATTGAAGGATTCATATGTGGAGAATAGATCTTTATTGCCGGTCATGTGCCTCGTGCACCCGCTATCCTTGACCCATTCATCCGGGTCTAGGTCGACCTTTAAGCACACCTAAGAAAATAATTAACTCAAAAGTTTGGTCCCCATTTGTTCATGGGTCCATTAGTGTTAAACATTCGATTCATGTTAGACATGTATGGATAAGGTGAATATGCATTCCATGGAGCAAAGTTTTGAAAAGGAAAACCATTTTCCATACTTGGGTTCCATCCCATTTGATGGTTATTTCTCGGGTAAACATTATTAGGTCTCCTAGATGGATTAGGTTTTGAAAAGGATGGAGCTTTGTTTCTTGCAAAGATAGGATTATATTTTGGAGGTGGTTGTCTAGTGGTGAAATGAGTTGGTTTCTACTTATTAACGATAACAAAATCAGTTCTAGATGAAGAAGCTACGTTATTACCACTGTTTGCTACAGCAGACCCACGGATCCCTGGCTTAACACTAGCCGGTTCCCTTTTTATGGGATCCGTGGGATCCGCCACAATAGTGGCTGGTTTTTCTAGTGCCTTAACAAATTGTGTTTCTTTATTTTAACTAGTTGATGGATCAAGTTGTTGAATACCTAAACCTTTTTGGTTGTTACCGGTTTTAACACTATCTAATATAATATCTAAAGTATTCGTACTCATTCTAGCAATTTTAGAATCTAGTTGATCAACTAGTGTTTGAAGTTGAACGCAAAGTTCACATTCACCACTTGCTATTTTACCCTTTTCTAGACGTTTCAATTTTGCTTTTAATTCTATGACTTCTTTATCTAAACGTTGGTTTTGACTTTTCAAAAGCTTGTTTTTGTTAATTAGTTTTAAGCTAATATTGAACAGTTTGTCATATTCATTATGCAATGAGTCGTCATCTAGTGATAAGCTACTATAGTATTCGTGACATACCTCGTCATTTGCCATGAGACAAATTTCTTCGTCCTCCTTGTCGCTCATTCCCCATGTGCCGCTCACGAACGCCTTTTGATCATCCCGTTTGGGACACTTACTAATAAAGTGGTTTGGGTCCCCACATTTAAAGCAAGCATGATCATCTCTTGGCTTCTCGTCCTCTTTACTTTTCCGGAATCCTTTCTTATCGTCATACGGTTGTTTGACATATATTTCCTTTCTTTTAAAGAACTTTTTAAAGTCCCTTACCGCCATAGCATACTCCTCGTTGTCACTATCCGAAGAGGAGTTCTCTTCATCGCTTGAAGCCTTTTTGGCTTTAAGGGCAAGAGATTTGTGTTTCTCTTTCACCTTTGAGGCTTGAGTCTTTAGCAAGGACAAGCTCGTAGACTTTAAGTTGCCTATGAGTTCATCAAGGGTGAGGATTGTCAAATCGTTTGACTCTTCGATCGCCACCACCTTGGATCTCCACTTGGATGGAAGTGCCCTTAGATATCTCCTAACATGGTTACGGCTAGAAAAAATTCATCAAGTGCTTGTAAAGATGTAATAATAGTATTAAAATTAGCAAATGAATGATCTATAGTTTTCTCATCCGATATTGAAAATTGTTCATATTGTTGAACAAATAAATCAATTTTATTATTTTTAACTTGTTGATTACCTTGATGAGTTACAACTAAAGAATTCCAAATTTCTTTAGAGGTTTTAAGCATAGAAATTCTTCAATTCCTTTTGGGTAAAGCATTATACAAAACCATTTTGGCTTCACTATTTTTAGAAAGCTTTTTCTTCATTTCATCATTTAGTTTATCATGAGGTATGTTAACTAAATTCCCTTTATCATCTTTTGAGGTAGCCTCAAAATCGCCTTCAACAATAATGTACCAAAGATCAATATCTTTAGATTTCACATACGTTTCGAATCTATTTTTCCAATATATAAAACCATTAGTTTCAAGTAGTGATGGTCGTTGCATAGATTGCCCTTCCTTATAATTTTAAGAACCCAGAGTGATCGAAAAGTTTTTAAAATATGGTTTACTTTAAAACTTTTATAAACTTAGCTCTTGATGCCTATTGTGGAAAACTAGAAGGGTGGGTTGAATAGTTTTGCCGATTTTAAGTTAGTTTCAAAAACTTTAGATTCGATAATATGTGAGATCTTATGGATGTAGAGAAAGTATAGATATAATGATGAAGCAAGTAAATAAAGTAACGCAAAGGGATATAAATGACACAACCGATTTATAGTGGTTTGGCTACAAGGACACCTTCCTTGCCCTACTCTAATCCCCGAGTCACCTACTCGAGAGTTCAAGCACTATGTCAACAAACTCCTTCAACTTGGCGGAGAAGCCTTCACAACGTTGCTTACACCTTTTTCCGGTACAAAGCTAAATACCGAGTCCGTAACACGGTGGACCAAACCAACACGACTATTACACAACAAATATGTGAAATATCAAATACAAGATCTTCGCTACATAAAATCTTTTGGAGGAACAAATCAATCAAGGACCTCTTGCTTGGATGACTTGTAGAATGCTCGTGATCTCGCTTTAGAAAGGACCTATATGAGAATCACTAAAGAAAGAAAGAAAGTAGTACTCTAGATCAGTGATCTTTTGTTAGAAGAGAATGAGAGTATATGAGAGAATTAGTAAGAAGAGGGTGAGTTAGAATGAAGAAATGACTCTCATTTATAGGCAATTCGCCCCATCTCCCGGATCCCACGGATCCCTCTCACAAGGGATCCGTCTAGTGTAATCCTAGGGATCCGTGGGACACTCCTCTTTGCTCATGGGTCTTTTGGCTATGGGTCATGGGTCATGGGTTATGGGTTGGTCCATGGGTATTCTTTTAGATTCAATGTATCTAATGAGTACATTGTATCTAGTCTTGTGGGTATGGGTCAATACCATGGGTTATGGATATGATCCATGGGTTGTGATTTTTACCCATCCTAATAAACTATTACAACAAATGATTAATTACAACATTTTTGTATTAGATGGCTATATGTAAATGCTTTACAAAAATAACATGTATCCTTATAATTGTACTTAAGATAACATTATATTTGTTATCAATAAAACACAAAGAGATCGCAAAATATTAATAAACGTTTTTACGGTTTATTTGTATTAACACGTCTGTTATGGAATTTGGTACCGCCTGCACTGTGACAAGTGGACCAAAGCACACCATTTTTTTGGTTCCGCTTGTGTAAAATTTTAGTGTCGTGGATTCTCCGTAATTTTCTCATTTCGCTTATTTCGACATTCCAAATTACCATACATTGCTTGTAAGTTAATATTGACTAGTTATTACCCATATTAAAACTAGTATAACATACTTAGGCATATAGGAAATCCATTTCCCACCAAAATTCAAAATTTTGAAAAATCGACCCAAGGAGCCCGTTTGCATACAGGAAGGAACCAAAAATTTGGTTCCTTGCAATCCGTGGGTAATCTGATTGTTAGGATCTCATAATCATTATAACACATTTATTGCAAATCTTTGTCTCTTCACTCCATCGTTCTTGTATGGATTGACTTGGGTGATATGACTAACATTAAACCCACTTCAAAATCATTAGAAACCTCATCTCTTCTATGGTTTAACATCAAATCAAACACACTTCTCCATAATTCTTCATTCCTATAAATTAAGAGGTTTTACCATGATCATCTTCACACCTTCTAAATTCTCACCATCTACTAGCAAAAGCTTAAGTCAAAATGACAAAAACTTCACCATCAACCAAGCCTTGCAAGAAAACCGCTTGGATTAGCGTAAGACCTTGTTGCTTTGTCAACTTGAGCTCTTCCTCCGAGTCATCTCCACTAACCATCTCATCTCCCATAAGGGATGACACAAACCTCACTTTAGCTACTCCTACACCACCTCCACAATCACCCATTACCATCACTACTCCACCACCAACAAAGACTCCAAGCTCACCACCACCGCTCCAAATTCAAACATCAAAACACCATCACCTCTGAAATCTTCAACACTCATCCCATTGGAGTTATTTTCTACACCACCTACTTCTCCAAATCCTTTCTTGGAGGACTTAGAAGATTTGCCTCCTAGGCCCAATCATCCATCATCACTACCATCATTCGGTACTATTGAGCGGATTGATCATGACTCTCCAAGACCATCATTTGACCCAAAGGCCCCGTTAGGGCCAATACCTCTTCTCTTCCACCCTATCCACAAGGATATCCATGGTCCTTTGTATGGGAATCAACCACTTCCTACATGAATGTCTCCTCACATAGAGGACATTGAGGAGTCTATGTGGGAAGATCATCCCACAAGAGAGGAGATTCAAGCCGAACTCCAACATCTCCACCAATTTTCAAACATGGTGGATTCTCATCTAAGTGATGCTATGCAAATGCAAAGTGCTTTGCTAGTCTCCGTCATCACCACACCAAACACCAAACACCAAACACCAACACCAACACCTCCACCATTCCACCACCACAAAATCATCAACCATACTACCCTCCTAGGCATGGTTGCTCAAATTGTGAGCAAACCGCCCAAACAACCGAACGGACACGGGTGATGGTCCATGAGTTCCAAGAGGAAATGAGGTTCATTCTCAATCACATCCTCGAGCGCCTAAATGCTCTTGCTCATCCACCACCTCAATAGGAGGGTCATAGATTATTTCTTTTAAGCATTTTTATTTTCTAGGATTTTTCTTGTATTTGTTTTGGATAATTTCTTTTTTAAGATTTTATCATTGTATTAAACACTCCATTGTGTTCTTCTTTCATGATTCATAAAATCATGAAAAATTTTAACGAATGAATGGTATTTCTTATATTGTTGTTGCTTATTACATAGTGTTTGGAAATGCTTGTGATGATGCTTATTACTAACAATTCTTTTTGTAACTTTTTCACAATCCATGTATCTTTCCATTGGCACCCAATTTAGGGAGCATTGGTCGAGGGGAGATAATGGCTAAGAGCTCATTACACATTCCGCTCGCATCTTCTTTTGTTGAGACAAAAGGTGGAGAAATATATATAACTTGGTTATATTTGACTTTCTCGAAAAGTCAATCGCATACATTGACTTTCGAAAAGTCAACATGATACTTCATTGGTAATATTTGACTTTCGAAAAGTCAAACCGCACACTTTGACTTTATGAAAAGTCAACATCATGCTCAACTAGTGAAGACTTTGACTTTCTGAAAAGTCAACATCATGTCTGTATTGGACATACTTGCATTATCATTTTTCTTTCAAGTTTTAAAACTAATATTTTTATAACTCTTGTACAATCTTTACATCTTTTATAAAAATAAAATTTATGTTTTGTCCTCAACAAAAAGGGGGAGATTGTGAATACAAATATCGTCATTAAACGTTATTTATATTTTTTTTATCTTTACTTAAGTTTTGTTAACGACAAAAGTAAATTTAATTTTTATAAAGCTTAAAGCTTGTCAAGTTTAATAGATATTAAAACAAGCTTTTTCAAATAATATTTCATCACTCAAGCATTTACATTGTGATTAATCATATCTTGATATGACTCTAAACCATAATGTATGATAGTAGGTTTTCGAATGTTTTGGTTTTTTAAAAACTAAACATTACATATGTATTTACATATTTCTAAAAATAGAAAAACAAACACATGACATTATGTGATGCATCATTGAAATTATTGGAAGATCTCAGTAGATACTTTGTGTAGATTTAGGCTCTACATATCTTACACAATCTTGCATAGATATGGTTGAATTTGGCAAGATTTTGAGATCTTGCTGTCAGACCTTGGCGGCACCATAATTTAACACAGGCGGAACCCTTTTAAGGGTTTCGTGGTCCGTGGTGCTTGCTGAGTGTTTTGGCTATAAATAGCAAAGCCAAACCAAGTATTTTTTCATTCCTTTCTATCATACTCTCATACATTCCTTCTCTCTAACCTTTTTAACTCAGTTTCATATCATATTAATGATCTCTTTTGTAGCAAAGAAGATCAAGTCACATTCAAGCTTCAACGAGAGTTGGAAGTCTTGTTTGTTTGTTGTTGTATGATCTTGTGTTGATTCATACTTCATTGTTGTACCAAACTATCATAATCTTGTGAGTGTGAGTGGTTAGTATTTTAGTCCTTAAAATACATTGTGTGTGGAGTGGTTGTACCTTGAAAAGAACTCGACATTTAGCTTTGTGTCGGAAAGCAGTGTGTAAGTGAAGTGTAAAGGTTTCTACGCTGGTGAAAGGAGCTTGTTGACTAGTAAAGTTAAACTCTCGAGTGTGAGACTCGGGAAGTGGAGTAGGGCAAGGAAAAAGAGTCCTTGTAGACCGAACTACTATAAACAACTTGTTGTGGTTTGATTGTTTCTTTCCTTATCTACTCTTTATATATTGTTTACATATTTCACTAACCTATCTAAGATCAATATCAATTGATCTTTCAATAAGTTTCAAAACAAAGTTTTTAATCGGTAAACTATTCAACCCCCCTTCTAGTTTTCCACACTGTCCGTTCGGGTCGTTTGCTCACCCATAATGTTGATATCCTATCTAGTGTTGTAACAAGGAGTATGTCTCATTTGGGTAGTTGTGTTGTGGTGTAGTGTTGGGTAGTAGTTCATCCTTTGTAATGGAACTCGGTATCTAGCCTTGTACCGGATAAAGTGTAGGCGACGCTGTGATAGGTTCGTTTCTACCTCGTGGAAGAACTCGGTGTCTAGCCTTGTACCAGATAAAGAGTAGGTGACGTTGTGAACGCTTTCTCCGCCACATTAAGGAGCTTGTGTTGTGTAGTGCTTACAAACTCTCGAGTGGAGTACTCGGGGAGTGGAGTAGGGCAAGAAATGTGTCATTGATGATGGGTTTTCAAAGTATTTAGAGACCCAATATGGTGAAGGTGATGATTATAGTGAAGTAGATATTTATTTAAAAGATGGGGCTGAAAAAAAGGGGGATAATTCATTTGATGTTTTAGGATGGTGGAATCAAAATATGGTGAAGTTCCCAATGTTATCACAAGTAGCTAAGCATATGCTAGCAATGCCAATCTCGACCGTTGCATCGGAGTCGGCATTTAGAATCGGTGGAAGGGTTATCGATAAATATAGAAGCTCTCTTACCCTTAAGATCGCGGAAGCTCTTATTTGTGCACAAGATTGGTTACGGTCTACACCGACGGATTTGCAAGATATGCCCGTTAATGGCTTACCACTTGAAGAGATGGTGAAAAATTTGGAGAAACTAGAACTTGGTACGTAATGAAACTTGATTTAACTATGTTAATTTTTCCCGCTATATGTTATGCTAATCCATTATTTATACTCCCTCCGTCCCAATTTAAGTGTCCACAATGGAATCTTTAGATGTCCCAAATTAAGTGTCCATAGAATATTCCAACCAATGAGATGAGACACTAGTGGGTGAAAATGATATTTGATTGGTGGAGAGTGTAGTTAGTGGAATTTTCTAAAACTTTGTGCATATTAATAGTGGACACTTAATATGGGACGGAGGGAGTATTTGTTTGTAGATATGTTTTCTACCGGAAAAAAGCAACACAATGACTCTTCTCAACATGAAGTCATGAAGTTGTTTCCGTTAGAGTTTGAAGTCAAGAAACTATTTTAGAGATTGTGGTTTTATGTTTAGACGTTTGTGTTGCAATTTAAGATATTTTCGGATTGTTATCTTTTAAGTTGTTGGTTTTATTAAGTTGTTGTAGAAATCATTTTTTGTTATCATTCTTCATCCTAATGAGTTGTATAAAACAATTTTATGTTAGATCCTTACATCATTTTTTGTTAGATGTATATAATACAATTTTAGGGCAAATTTGGCCTAAATTGGGCCCAAGCGCAATTTAGTGGATAACCGACAAAATTGAGAAACCGAACCACGAAACCTACCATAAACCGAAAAACCGAACGGTTTCGGTTATGGTTTTGAGAAAACTGAATATTCGAATTTCGGTTTCGGTTTTTGCCAAAAACCGATCAAACCGAACCGAACACACCTCTACTCCAATGTACAAACAGTTAAATAGATTATATTTAAAATACAAATGTTTAATACATGCATTAAAATGTGCTAATAAAAAATAAAAATATACAAATCATTTTTCAAAACGCTAAGACAATCGATATGCGCAAAAAAATCTGTAACATAAACGAATCAGAAGCATGCGATGTGATAAGATCTTACTGATTTATTTACGATTAGATCTCTTTTTAAGTCTCTTTAGTGAGACTCATGTATCAAAGCTCTTAACTTAGAAAGCGTAAATCCTCAGTTGTATTATTGTTTGAATTGAATCAGAAAATAATCTCTGTTGTCAGTAGGATAGCAATAGTGCGGACCCAGTTGTAGCTGTACGACATTGTCTTATTGCTAATTTCACCATGTGTCTAATATATCCCAACAGCGTCACGTGCTCTAGCTTTTGTCTTTATGATTCATACCAGGTGTAGGTTTCAACACGTCGTCTTATCCAACGTGGTATACAAAGCAATCCACAATTATTATGATATGTACTTTCATACTTTGGTCAACTATATCAAGAAGGCTATGATTTGCACACTTAATAAAATTATTTGTATATTTAAAGTACAAGCAGTTAAAGTAAAATACTTCGCTCGTCTCAAAATTATCACGAAAAACAAGAAGACAAAGATTAATAAAGTGGCATCACTATAACTCTCAACTATTCAAACTAATATTCTCTCATTATATTATTTTTTCTACAAAACTGGGAAAGTGACAATTAATTTTAGACATCCATAAAAGAAAATATGAATGATAAATATGAGACGAAGGGTATTTAATATCAGTATTAAATCTTGTGATAGAGTGTCTCAATCAAATTTTAAAATATTCAACACATTAATTAGTACTTGTATATTTTTTTCAATTTTCAAAGATATGAATAAATCACATAAAATTGGATATCTCACTCAATCGAAGTATATTTACGTTCGTTTAAGTTTTTTTTAACTATTTGTTAGTAGTTAGTAATTCAAGTTTAATAGTTACATATAATTAATTGGCCCCTCTTATTGGCAATCTCCCTATGGATGTGACTCATCGAATATTTTCTTTGTCCCTTATTTTTCCAAAGACAACGCAACCCAAATGCATTTTTTAGGTATTTTACGAACCCAAATTTAAGCGTTTGTTATTAAACTTTACATTTACGTCCGCATTTTCGCGTTTATAAGAACTTTTTGATATAAACAAAATTATAAAAATAAAAAAATAAAAAAAAAACAAAAAAAAAAAAAAACTAAGGGAGGTCCTAATAAAAAACTAAAGGGGTCCTAATAACTCAACCCTAATTAAATATTATGCTAACCTTGTGACTCGTCAGCTAACAAAAGGTGATGTTAGCCAAAGTTAGCATCATCACCTACAAAAAGTAATAGTTAGTGGTTGCAACTGCTAGCAATAGTTATGATTGTACTTTGTTGTAATTAAAAATTATAAAATAGCAAAAAGTGATATCTTTTATATAATGCAAAATGTTATTTAGAGCATCATGTATCATAACATGCAGTCATACGTGTCAGTTTGTCATTTCAGCGTTATATTAGCAACTCACTCATAAACCAAAGGGTGTTGATACTCACATCATTTTATTTGATACTTACACCACTTTGTACAAGCTGTATAGCACACCGTACAACACCATAATGCACAGATTATAGTGAAAATATAAAAAGTTGCGGTGTAAGTATCAACGCCCTAAACCAAATCACCCCATGGCTCATAACATGCCAAAAGGGTCTTACCCATTCATTTTTTTCTTTTCCATTTTTCCAAACAAACTAAATTTCATTAATTTATCAAATAAAAATACAATACGAAACTTAAAAAAACATACGAAACTTAAAAAATATGCAAAAATAAAAATAAAACATACGAAATCTAAAAACAATACGAAACTTAAAAAAACTCAATAACTAATTTTGTGGAGGGTCTTGAAAGTATTTTGCCATTATTGTGTCTTTTTTCTGACTTAGGGTTTTCAAAGTTGCCTTCTAGTGTCTTGTGTTTGTGTTGTTGTTATGCTAGGATAAGGATACAAGTAATGATAACATATCTAAAGGTGGTAAGAAAAATGTTTCGTGTTCCAAGAATGTGATTAATACGTCAAATAAATATGATCTACTATTGAATGAATTTGACACTGTCTTTGAGGAGAATCAACCAACTGGTAAGGAAAATGGAACGAGCAAGGTGCAAGAAGACGTGGATATTGGTGATGATAGCGAGGGTGAGGTGGAGAAAGTTGATAATGAAACTGGAAAGTTTCTGGCATCAGGAAGTGGAAATGGATTTGGGACCACGTGCTTGTATGAACAATCGAAGGAAATAATGGATGATGATTATGATCCATATGAGGATGATTTGTACGATGAAAATGGTATATCTCAAGATCAACAGGCTTTCTGTGACGCTTATGATATCAAGGTTCGCGGTCGAAAGAAGAAGTAGATCATATTTGATGTTATGTTAAGTCAATTGTAATCTTGTTATAGTCGTATCTTCGTTGTAGAAGCAGTTTTTCTTTGTTATTTTAGTCTTTCTGCATATGTAACGGGCTGAGATATGCGAGTCACCCACATACGTTGTACATAATCGTTTTTTGAGGTAATACATTTAACGGGAAAACCCTTTACCCAAAAAGAGATAGCATATAACGGGTCTTTCAACCCACGCTAACCAATGTTTGAGAAACAATTTTGTCAAAGATCAAACCTTTTTTAGGCCTCTTTACCGCAAACAAACAACATTCCAAAAGCTCCAAATATGCCACAACAAAGAGAAGAACGTAGTTTCCAAAGCCAATCTTTGCAAGATGGTAATCCGCAACCCGTTGAAGCAAAACTCCTAAGATATAAGATCAAACAAATTAGGAATGAAGATATTCCCCACCGCCCAATTAACCTGTATAAATCAGAAGCCAACGAACAACAACAAAAAGATGGTTACTAGATTCCACCTCGTTCCCACATATCGGACACAACACGCAAGTAATATCCATACCTCTACTAGATAAGTTAATTCTCATTGGAAGCTTATATATAAACATATGCCGAGAAAAAACATTAACTTTAATAGGAAGCAACTTTGACCATATTGTAGGGAGGTAGAATTAACCAGCAAATGATAATTGATTTCTTTCTTTGTCGACTTCATCGATAAAGTCACCATTCCCATTCAAAGTCCAACTCCATCGATCACTAGTAAAGGACAAAACCAACGAAGATAATAACCGTGATAACTCTTGCCGTTGACACTCTTCCACACCACCTCTCGGACACCTACAGAATGAGGAATCCCATTCTAAATTCGCAATTTCTGAGCAACCAAAATATATTTTTGAAGCTCCAAGTTAAACATTATATTGAACCTAACTTTGAAACATTCATCACCAATCCATTTTTCATGCCATAAGATTTTATTATTGCCATTACCAATCACTTTTTCGTAAATGAGATCAACACCCTTAGATTAATGGTTGGCAATGGCTTTACGCACCATAATCCAAAAGAACAACTAGTGTGCTTTAGGATCGGTTGATCAAGGGAGTCGTTGGTTCCATAAATAGCTTTAACTATGTCGAGCCAAAGACCAGTATGAGACATGTAGTACCACCAAATCCATTTAAACAACAAGGCACGATTAAGGGCAAACAAGCTACTAACCCTAACCCACCATATTGCTTGTGAGCCATCACTTTCCTCCAACACACCCAAGTCATCTTACATCTCTCCGCCTAAAAAGAACGAATTATGCAACTCTTCTAGCTGTTTCAAAACCCCTTCCAGGCCCTAAATAACGACATCTAATAAGTAGGAAGAGTTCCCAAAATTGACTTTATAAGAGTCAATCTTCCCCTAGCACCGATAGAGTCTTTGTTTTCCGTTTAGATAATTTTTCCGTAACCTTTTGGACAAACTTGAGCCTTGAACTGACCTGCGCCATATTAGCGCCTATTTTTACTCCAAGATATGTAAACGGGAATTTGTTTGCCTAACACCCAAAGCAATCACCATGTGTTGAATTTCAGAATACTGAACTCCCAAACCATACAGACTACTTTTGTTGACATTAATCTTCAAACCATAGGCAAGGAAGAAACAATGTAACATCATGACTAGCATAGTAACATTAGATCTGGACCATCTTCCTAAAAACATAGCATCATCAGCATAGAAAAGATGTCAGATATAGACCACCTCATCTTTTCAAATAATAATAGGGGTAAACATAGCTATATCAATAACCCGGTAGAATGTTACATGAAGACTTTCATCACAAGAATAAACAGAAATGGAGATAAATGATCCCCTTGTTTTAACCCCTTATGAAACGAAATTCATCTGTCGGCTATCCATTAACCAAAACCGAAGCTTCTGAAGATTGAAAACAACGACAAATCCACCCTCTCCATTTACTACTAAACCTAAACTTATCAAGAATATCATCAAGGTGATCCCATTGAACCGAATAAATTTTACCCTACCAAGGCTTTGGTAGGAAGTAATTTTGTTTTCATTGGAGTCTAATGTTATCTTTTGAGTAGTGGTTTATTTTCTTGTTCAGAAAATAGGAAGTATCTTATTATATAAGCTTTTCCGCCTATGTAACGGGCTGAGATATGAGAATCACCCATATCCTTTGTACTTAAACGTTTTTTGAAGTAATATATTTACCGGGTCTTTGACCTTTTACCCAAAAAAACATATACAATTATATACCCCAATAGTCCAATATTGTAAGATTGTCAGATAGTCGTTTCTTTTGTGGTGCTTCGGCGCTTCCTATATATTGTCATGTGCACTATCCATTTAGTTTTTGGTAGGGTAAAATTTGAGTATTAGAGTATCTTCAATGCATAAACTACTAATAGTTTTTTACTATTTTAAAAAGTCATTTAAAAGGGTTTTTTGCCATTGCATTGAAAGCTTTTTAAAGCTTTTAGAAAGACTTGCGAAGCTTCAAGTCTTTCTTCAAAATCTTATACATTAAATGTGATATGCATTAAATGTAAAAAGTAATTAAAGACTTGTTACATTATAGATGATGGTAGTTAATAAGTGTAATCAAAATTTTAATTTAAATATTAAATATTTTATTTTTGTTCCAAAAATGAGCGAAGGGAATTTGTCTTTTGCTATGTTTAAAACTTTTAAGTATATAAAATAATTATCCTCATATGTATTGTATCTCTTTATAAAATTTTGATTTTGACATGTATCAAAATCATTTCAAAAACTTTTAAAGAAGTTATCAACTCAACAAACTTCGCACAATGATTTCAAAAACATGAAATGAGGCTTTCCTTATCTCTTCTTTACTATACATAAGGAGAAAATTATATCTTTCTAAAACTTAAATAATAAATAAAATAATCTTACTATCTAATAAAACATGAAAGCACTTTTGAATATTAATTTTTTTAAAATTAAGCATTACAAGTTTATTACTAAAGGTATAATAAATTAAAACACAATTGGGCATTAAATACTTTAAAATTTAGCAATATAAGTTGAGTAATGATATTTAGACCTACAATAAATGCTTAAATATATGACTAATGCATAAATTATTTGTACAATTGTATTATGTATTTTCTCTCCAAAATTTTCACAAATCAAATTTTTAAATCAAGCAATCAAATCATTAAGTATATTTTTAGGCATGATTAGTAGGTACAACAGTAATTTTTCTTACAAGTTTTATTGCTAAAGGTTTAACTTTATGCACTAAGACATTAAATTAACACATAATTAATACTTATATTAAAACACTCAAAAATTTCACAATGTAGAATCTAAACAAGCTACAACATAATCCAAAATATAAAATAATAAAACACACTAATTAATGTTATTTTTAAAACAAAAGTAAAATGAAGCGTACATGTTATTATACACATTGTACAAATTAATAAAACACACAAAGCTTCATACAAACTAACAAGTTGATGGTACACATAGTTTTGAAAATCAGACCGGACCAACGGGTTCAACCGGAAACCAGTGTCTTCACCGGTTCGGCTAGCTAATAAAAGCAATCCAAAAACGAACCAAAAAACCCTGATAAAACCGATACAAACTGATGAATCAGATCTCATCAGAATTATGATACATGCGCGTTTTACTTAAACATCTTTAAATTATAAATTTGAATGTTCACTTCTAAACTACACCACATTTATGTTTCTTTTTTCTCAACTTCCCTTTTCCATCCTTCCAATATTGGCATTTTCTATACTAACTAAGGTTGTATATAATGCTATCATCACCAACAGAAACACACACAATATCAACGCAACCGTTATTACGCGAGCTGTCGATATATATAGATACCGTCTCGTATCATATAGTAAAAGGAAAAACTACAAAACGATCCGCAACGTGAAAGCTTTTTTTTTTAATATTTTTTTCCCTTTTTTTCAGAATGGCTTGCTAGTTGTTAGTAGTCCAGGTTCGGCAATGACATCCAATTAAGCAGTATGCTGACCCTGAGATCGCCTACTCCTCCTTTATCACTTGAAGGGATAAAAGTCTCGGTAGGACTCGAACTTGAAACATCCTCTAACCAAATATCTCCACCCCAAAACACCTTAAAGACTGAGCTAGTCCAATTAGTTTCGCGTCGTGAAAGTAATACTTTAATACCACAAGCCCGTCATTGTAGACACCAGCAAAATTGTTTTCTCTAGTACGTAAACACACGCCATATATTATTATGAGATAATTGCATATATACCCACTAAAATTTAAAAACTTGCATATTTTCCTATAATACAAGTTTTTATTGCATGATGTATAATACATTTTAAGCATGTTTTGGGTATATATGCAATTAATTCTATTATTATTATCTAATATTTGGCGGTGTTGTTACCAATATTTAAAAAAAAAAAAAAAAAAAAAAAACAAAAAAACTAAGTAATAATTTAGCAACAAAAGGTAGATGATGGTCATAAGTACGGTCATCACACTATCTTATCACACACACTCATAAACAATAAGAACACAAGTGATAGCTAAAGTGATAAGGAAACATTAGATCTAGAACATTTATCAGCTCACAGCAAAATGGGTCGAAGAAAGCTTGAAATAAAGCGAATCGATGACAAAAACAGCCGTCAAGTCACCTTCTCCAAACGAAGAACAGGTTTAATGAAAAAAGCACGTCAGCTTTCAGTTCTCTGTGATGTCGATATCGCTGTCGTTGTTTTCTCCTCTCAAGGCAAGCTTTACGAATCCAGCAGCGGAAGTAGCAGGTGATTTTCATTTACACAAGTTTTGGTTTTTAAAAATTTACAGTAATATGTATGTACTAGTAGTACTATTTTAGTAGTATTATGTACGGATTATAACCTTTTTAGGTCTATGTAAACTGTACGGTGACATAGAAATTTCTAGGGTTTAATATGTGATTTTATGTGTGATTTATGGCTCCAAAATAAGCTGATAAAATCCATAATTAGCCAGATTTATAGAGATGTTGGTTTCCATTATATATTCCTCATCAGGTAGCGGTTAATCTGACTTTCAATCCATGCTAGCTCGATACTCTTATTCTTTTTAGATAGACCATATACCATAGGTTACAGTATATAAAAAAAGTGGTGCTATTGTTTCATGCTTATCTTCTTGGGAAACGTGTCATATGGAATGGATAATGTGTTCCAAGTTTTGAGGCATATTGTTTATTAGGAACAACTTGGGAAACGTGTGAACTATCTCATGTTTGATCAGTGATATTGAGAGGTGTCATATGGAGTGGATAATGTGTTTACAAGTGTTTTTTTTTTTCTCCTTTAATGTGTATGGATTTTGTAGGGCCACTTAGGTGTTCAAGAGTCTTTGAATAGATTTGAACATAAAATAGTCTTGGTATGACTTAGTCGTTGAAAATTATTCAGCATAACTCCTTCTGAGTTCTTGAAGATAAAGAGTCTTCACTGGTTTAGTTATTAAAAAGTACAAGATCCAAAGAAGAAATTGAATTCAGTGAGGATGACACACTGAACAATGTTTAATCTCCTCGTTTACATAGATATCGAGCAAAAATGGATAAAGAAGTCCTCTTAGGGATCCACACCTTCTAGAGTTGGTATAAAGATACAACAGTTGTCAACATTGTTTCCTTAAAGAAGAGTTTATCCCATTACCCAACATCTAATGCAATCTCATCAATCCATTGAATGCTCAACACGTGTAAAGTATATCCATTTGAAAACCATAATTCTCTTCTATAAAAGAGCATGTTTGTAAAAGAGTAAATGCATCTCTTGCAATTAATGTGATATACATTCAAGAGTATTTACTCCTCGAATTGAGCTTGGCCGCTGAACATGTGAGTAAGAAGAGTTCATATTTAAATTATAACTAAGGTTTTGTGTTTAATTAGAGTCTATCCCATTACCCAACATTTAATACAATCTCAACAACCCATTGAATGCTCAACACGTGTAAAGTATATCCGTTTGGGAACCATAATACTCTTCTATAAAAGAGTATGTTTGTAAATGAGTAAATACATCTCTTGCAATTAATGTGATACACATTCAAGAGCATTTACTCCTCGAATTCAGCTTGGCCGCTGAACATTTCAATAAGTAAGACAAATTCATACATAAATCAAATTAAGGCTTTGTGTTTAAGTTAGAGAGGAGATCACCAAAATTGTCATTCAACTAAGATTGGTATTTCGCAACAAATATTTGTCAAATTGTTTGATTATTTTCTAATAAGAAGTTTAAATTTTGAAAAACTTTATTGTATTCTTGCTATAAATTTTTAAATACTACATCAGAGAGTGATTTAACTTTTTGACTTTAAACCTTGAAAGGATTATTGTAGTCCATGGTAAATGGAGTAAAAATGTTCAAGTTCACCCAACAGATGATTTCTTTTTTTATTAATTTTATACGACTACACTTGTTTTATTTTTTAAGCTAAAGCAAAACACAATATTTAGAAACTATAATCAAACAAATTAAGTTTCATACAACCATGGTACACAGCAAAGTTCTCATAATTAGGATATGATCAACCACATAGGGATAAAGTGGAAGTAAGTTGATACAAAACTAAATAACACGAGGTATGCATAGTTTAGTAAAAATGGTAATGAACACAACCACGTTGTGCTAATTAGTCTCTCTTATTAAACTTCAGATGACGGTCATGCTAATTAGTCTCTTATTAAATTTCAGATGACGGTTTATAATTACAAAATAAAAATGTGTTTGCACCTATCCAAGCAAACCATATGGTTAGTGTAATTGGCAAGCAAGGGTCAAGCCTTCCCGGATATAGCAAAGGCTTGATTCAGGCAACAAATCTACTTAACAAAGTAATCTTAAGTCTCCCCCTTATAAATCTGATACTTTAGATTTGCAAAGTGGAAAGATTTAGAGGGTAGATATTGAAATCCTAATTTTCGTTGAAATATCTTGATAGCTAAGGACCAATATTTGGGTTATAGGTTAAACAAGTGTGGCGTGGATTGAGTTGGTACCTCCTATCGATCAAGTCAAAGAAGGTTGTATATTAGGCCTTTTAATTGGCGGAACCTCGTGTATTTATGCATCATGGCAAAGACAGACGGACTAACATATGTCTCTGCTTAGAGAGACACGTTCATTACATAAAGGAAAATGCTTCATATAAAGAGAATCTTATGAAAGGCATGTGGTCAATGTAAATTAGAAATGCGAAAAACACATGGGCTTTGATAACATGTACCCCCATTCTCTCGTCTCATGCAACAAGTTAATGGCATGATCGATGATTAGTACATGGACGTGGAAATGGGATCGACACGAGGTATGGGTGGGGGTGAACATGGGTTAGACCAACATTTCGTTTTCTGGAGTTTTGAATACGATTTAGTATTTTACTTACAAGTTTCCGAAAGGTTCGGGTTTAGAGTTTTGGTTGTTAGATGGTTTTGGGTATTTTTGGCTTTTACGAGTTTGGCATTGGGTTTGGTTTTGCTTTTGTCGATTAATTGACCCAAACAATGATTTTCCATTCCCGTTTTCGTATTTGTACGAATAGATTTTGGCTATCCTATTGGCATATATGTAAAGTAAAGTGTCAAATTAACAAGTAATACGGCGCCGAAAATTTCAATTTTTCACGTTATGATAAGAACACAATCACCCATAAATAGGTAGCGTGTAGACCTTAGGAACTAAACTATCATCCAAGTTAATGTAAAACGAAACTTGTAGACTCAAAAATCAAGAAGTAAAATTATCATAGAAGGCAATATATGTATACATTTTAGTTGATCGATTAATAGCAAGGCGGATTGGATTTTTTGGGAAATCCAAGCTGACCCGAAGGTTTTTTAAAGACCAAAATTCTAATCGTCAGTTTTTTGTTTGTGTTGGCGATTTTGGGTCAGTTTCCTTGGTCATTGTTCGGTGGTTGCTCACTCCTACATGTGTGGAACTGTAGATATATAGCTGGTCGTTTTCTCGTCCCTATGTTGACTTTGTGTGTACATATTTGAATTCCTCCCATGATGTTTTTTGGTGTGGATTTTTTTTTAATAAAGTCTCAAACATATTTGAATTCATGTGCTTTACATCTCTTATTTTGTCACTACTAATTGTTGAAGTTTACCAATATATGTTTCAGCGTGCAGAGTATCCTTTCTAGGTATGAAAAAAGTTGTGCTGAAATCGGTGAGGGATCCAACAGAGGAGCTTGCACAGATTTAGTAAGCAATAATTTCTCTAGGAATCTACAATTTGTGTCAATTGTTACATGTGTAAGATCAACAAATCATTGAGATGCTCTGAAAATCATTTCTCCAGGAGTTTCTATTGCAATCGACAAGATTTCGAACTTGTAATGAGCTTCTACAAACAGTGGACAGGTAACATATATATTAGACATACATGTATGTCCATATTTAAACAAAAAAGATCCAAATAAATATCAGAGATGAAATATTGATTTTTGTACAGGCTTGTTGAAGAGAATAATGAACAGCTCTCTGTGATGGACATGACACAGTTAGAACAAGAACTTGATGCTGCTCTTATGCAAACACGATTGAGAAAGGTGATTGTCTGTTGCTGTTTTTAACACCACCTTCTTATATATGTTCAAAAAAATAACAAAGTACTCCTTGTGAATATACATTTTGCTATCACTTGCTACTATTTTGTTGTCTGCCATGGTTCGTTTGTTGTTACATTAAAGCTTTAAGGCTCCATTGATCGTATACTATTTATAAATGCATACTCTAAGCCCCTCGCCTGGGAGCAATTATTACAATAAAGGGTCCCCCCATATATGGGTGAACTTATTGAAGTAAGAAACTGAAATTGAAACCTAACCTAATATGAGTACGGGCTTTATGGTTTTCGGTTCATTCACAATCTAAAACTGGATGTTACATAACAGAGAACAGTAATTGTATGTCTTTAATCATATATATGTCTAGATATAAATAGATAAACACATCGGCATATGTATATATATGTTGGGGAATTCCTGATCTATTGGATGTGGTCAGTAAGCGTGTTCGAATCAGAAAGCTATCCTAGTTGGAGTAGAAGTCCAACAAGTTTACTTGACGTGCAAGTAATTATCTTCTAGCTTATTAGATAGTTATTAGGTTAAGTAAAGTATAATCCTAGTTATAGTCTAATATGAATAGATTAGTCTATATATACCGTGAAGGGTATGGATTCTCATTGTATCAATTGAAGTTTTAGAGTTAAGATTTCTTCAATAAAAGTCTTGCGTGTTACACGGCAACTTAGATCTTTCATCAACATACTTCTGTGTTCACAGTGTGTCGTGTGTTTCATATAGTCTGGCAGTGCAACTCTGCAACTCTCGATATTCAACAATTGGTATCAAGAGCTTAGGGTTTAGTTGGTGACCAGAATCATGATTAAGGGTTCTGTGAACCAAAAGAAATCACGAAAACTAACATGTGCTACGGGTTAGTCGTGTGTTGATCCTGCGTCTTGAGAGATACGGAACCTTGTCATCATTGGACTCTAACACTGCGTCTTGAGGTTGAGTCGTGCATCGAGATTTGTGAAAGCTTAGGTGACTTTTGTAAGCTGCGATTAAGGGTTTACAGAAGCTAAAAAAAAAAAAAACAACTGAACAATTGTGACCTGCGATTTAGGGTTTACAGCAATAGTTATTGGACTCTAACCTGTGAACCTGCTGGTTGAGTCGCGTGTTTTTATCAGGTCTGGTCGTGGGTTTTTTGATCAGGTCTGGTCGTGGGTGTTTGATCAGGTTGGAAAATTCCATGTTACAAACCTGTGATCCTGTTGGTTTAGGCGTAGAGTGATTGTGTTCTTTGCAACTAAGGGTTACAAACACAATCAACAACGATAACTCTAAACACATGATTACATTGGTTTAAGGAGAAGAAAGATCGAGCGACACTGTAAATAGCAAGTAGGGTTAAAGAAACCAATAATAAATAAAACCGACTTACAACCTGTGATCCTGTTGGTTTAAGTCGTGTACTCCCTGATATATTGGAGTGGGCTTATCAGTGTGTCTTGGAGTGGGCTGATCAGTGGGTTACAGTTCTATCAACGGGTTGGAAACGGTCCATTGGGCTGTTGATTGTCTCGTAAAAGGTTGAACTCTTGGTAGGCTTATTCCGGGAAACCGTTGATAGGCTTACACGTGTTCAACAAGAACTGTGAACAGCTTATCTAGCCGTATTGATAAAGTGCTGTAGATATAATCTCGATCAAGAAGACGAACTAAGATGGTGGTGGGAGAAAGCTCACAACAGCCTGTCAAAGAAACCACGTTGACGTTTCAATGTCCAATATTGACGTCAACAAACTACACCATATGGAGTATGCGAATGGAGGTACTTCTTGGAATTCATGGAGTATGGGATGTGGTAGATCCGGGCTCAGACGATGCCAAGAAAAACAATATAGTTAAAGGATTATTGTTTCAATCGATCCCAGAAGATTTGATTTTGCAAATCGGGAATTTGAAAACCGGGAAGGAGATGTGGGAAGCAATAAAAACCCGTAACCTAGGGGCTGATCGTGTGAAGGAAGCGAGGCTTCAAACCCTAATTACGGAGTTCGAGAATCTGAAGATGTCAGATAACGGTAGCATTGACGAATATGCTGCAAAGTTATCAGGTATTGCGTCTAAATCAACCACGCTTGGAGAAGTCATGTCGGAACACAAGCTGGTAAAGAAGTTTCTCACAAGTCTTCCTGAGCGTTTTGTCCATATCGTGGCGACCTAGAGCAAGTTTTAGATCTTAAAGAAACGGGGTTTGAGGATGTGGTTGGACGATTGAAAGCATATGAAGAAAGAGTCAAAGAAGAAGATAAAGCAAACGATGCTCAAGAAAACTTGCTTTATGCTAGAACCGATAATTCCTACAGGAATAATGACTCAAGCGGAGGAAGAGGACGTGGTTCATACTCTCGAGGTCGTGGCCGTGGTCGTGGACAAGGTAGCGGACGTGGCAATAATCAAAACCAAGGTCAACGTGACTCCTTGAAAAACCGTGAAGATAATGAACAAAAGGGTAAGCAACATGAGAAACGTGATCTCTCACATATAAAGTGTTACCGTTGTGATGAGTACGGACACTTTGTTTCAAGATGCCCTGAACGAAACCGAAACCATGAAGTTAACCTTAATGAGACGCAAGAGAAAGATGTGTATCATGAGGAAGGTACGTTCTTTATGATGAACCATATTCAAGAAACGATTTTTATGAATGAAGAAAAGTACACTCCACCAAAGAGCGAGTCAAATACCGATGAAGATGATGTATGGTACTTTGACAACGGTGCAAGTAATCACATGACAGGTAATTACTCTTACTTTTCTGAATTAAACGAAAATATTACTGGACGTATTAGGTTCGGAGATGGTTCATGTGTGAGCATAAAGGGAAAAGGCTCGATTTTGTTCCAAGGTAAAAAAGGAGAACAAAAGTTGTTGAAAGATGTCTATTATATTCCCGCTCTTCGTAGTAATGTGATAAGTCTTGGACAAGCTACAATATTTGGTTATGATATTAGTATCCGAGGTGATTTCTTAACCATGCGAGATAGTTGTGGAGATTTACTTATAAAGGTCCCACGTAGTGCAAATCGCCTTTATAAAGCTCAACTAAAAGTTGGTAAAGAAGATACAAACGAAGAGGAACGAGAATCAGTTGAACAACAACCTGTTATTGAAGTTGATGAAGTATTCGCGCCGGTAGCTCGACTCGAGACCATACGACTCTTGATTGCTCTCGCAGCCGGGAAAGGATGGAAGATTCATCACCTTGATATGAGAACGGCTCTTCTAAATGGTGATCAAAAGGAGCTCGATAGTAATTTAAAAGAGATGGGTTTTCTACAATGCGTGCACGAAAATGCGATCTATAGAAAGGCGCCCAATGGAGAATTTATCGTTGTTGCTGTTAATGTGGATGATTTATTCGTGACTGGAACAAGCTTAGACCTCATAAATAAGTTCAAAAGGAGAATGGTGTCTCAATTTGAAATGTCGGATCTTGGTGAGTTAACTTATTACTTAGGTATCGAAGTCTCACAAGAAAAGGATTGCGTGGAGATCAAGCAAGAGAGATATGCAAGGAAGATCTTGAAAGAAGCTGGTATGGAAGATTGTAATGCAACTTTATGTCCGATGGAACCGGGACTCAAGTTGACAAAAGCAGAAGATGAACCAGAAGTTGAAGCTACTAAATATCGAAATGTTGTGAGTTGCTTGCGTTACCTCTTGCACACTCGTCCAGATTTGACTTACTCGGTTGGAGTAGTTAGTCGATATATGCAAAGTCCAAGAGAATCACATGCTCGTGCAATCAAGCAAATCCTACGCTATCTTAAAGGTACGACTTCGTTTGGAATTAAATACAATCGTTGTAATGACATAAGACTTGTGGGATTTAGCAGTCATAATATTGATATTGATGATGGACGGAGTACTACTGGACATGTTTTTTATCTCGGTACATCACCTATTACATGGTGCTCACAAAAGCAAACTACCGTGGCGTTATCTTCGTGTGAAGCTGAGTTCATGGCGGCTACTACAGTTGCGTGTCAAGCAATTTGGCTAAGGGAGTTATTGGCGGAAGTGACTGGGAATGAGCATGTAATTGTTGAGCATGTATCCGGTGAAGAACAAAGAGTAGACCCATTGACGAAGGCCTTGGCGCGCATAAGATTCAAGGAGATGAGATCGTTACTTGGTGTGCAAGAGTTACCCTCTTCGACTCAGAAATTCAGGGGGTGATTGTTGGGAATTCTCGATCTATTGGATGTGGTCGTAGCGTGTTCGAGAATCGGAAAGCTATCCTAGTTGGAGTAGAAGTCCAACAAGTTTACTTGACGTGCAAGTAATTATCTTCTAGCTTATTAGATAGTTATTAGGTTAAGTAAAGTATAATCCTAGTTATAGTCTAATATGAATAGATTAGTCTATATATACCGTGAAGGGTATGGATTCTCATTGTATCAATTGAAGTTTTAGAGTTAAGATTTCTTCAATAAAAGTCTTGCGTGTTACCTGGCAACTTAGATCTTTCTGTCAACATACTTCCTGTGTTCCTGTGTGTCGTGTGTTTCATATAGCTGCTGTAGTGCAACTACTGCAACTCTCTGATATTCAACAATATACACATTCCTGTGTGTATGTATGCATGCATGCATACATGCTGTGATATATGTGTGTCTCTATGTGCAAACTCTATTTGGTCAGCTAGTTGGCCCGGATTTACCAATCAACTAAGTTCTTTTTATTAGGTATAAACAAAATTGATCCATGACAAATTGCCGCGTGCCTAGGGGCCATGAAATTAAGTTCCCTGACAAATAGACCATGGAAGCTACAAAAAATAACTTATGAACACCCCGAAAATACAAGTGCATGACCAGGATAAATTTGAATGGTTGGTGCTAAGGCTTTCTGGCCTTCTCCGACTATTTTTTGTCTCTGCACCTCATGCATGATTCACTTGTAAGTCAACGGAACATAACATTTTCAAGTATACTTTAAAGTAACACCAAATTCTCCCTAAGAATATACCTCCAATCATATACTCTAAATCATTACATGTAAAAGTTAGTATATTTTATTAAACTAGGCCATTTTTATAAAATACTTTTTGTTGATTTAGATAATCTTTATTGGAGATAAATAAAAATTCTAGTTCTAGTTAGTTAATTTTTAAATAATGTTATTGCATTGATAATTAACAATGAAACAACATGGTGACATTCTTGTTGGGGTTCGGGTTGGCGAGATGGTACAACCCAACCAAACCTAAAGGTGACATGTTTAGGTTACAGATAAGACTTGCGATCCCTGCGTAACCCACATTACTGATTTATCTAAGTAGGCTCATGGCTTACACGGTTAGTGGGTGAGGAGGTATAGATCCAAAAGTTGACAGACTTTTAGATGGATCAAAGGGGACATACGAGGTGGAAAACAACCTGGCTTAGAAAGGCAGTAACTTTTAATCCGCTTAGAGTTGAAGGACATACTCACTACCACAATTACCAGTTTCCCCATCGACATTTTCCCCGGCGACAATTGTCGCTGGGGAATCCTCACTAAACGACAAAAATATATCCTACGTGGCACGAAGTCTCGTAGAAAAGTCAGCTAAATTATCGCTTACTTTTCCCCGACGACATGTCGCCGGGGATTCAACGGTTATATTTTGACCGAATATTTCATGGTAAACGTGGCGGGAATTTTTCCCGCTTACTTTCGCGACATGTCGTGGGATTCATTTGTTTATTTAAAAATTCGTAATTAGTGTTAATCTATCTTAACGTGGCGTGTACAATAGTTTCCCCGTGACATGTCGCGGGGATTCTCTTTGACCGTTGACTTAATGTTTCCCCAATGACATGTCATGGGGATTCGCTGACCGTTGACTTTAACAAAACATGGCGCCAAGAATTCCCACCAAAACTTGGCGCCAAAACTTCCCACCAAAAAGCTAACAGATCTGTTTTATATATCACAAAAATCTACCAGATTTTATCCTCAAAACCACTCAACCTTGAGATCTTATCCCACCAAAATCTAATAGATCTTATCCCTTACGAGACTTCCCCAGCGACGATTCCCCAGCGACATGTCGCTGGGGAAAGCTTTCCCCGGCGACATGTCGCTGGGGAAAGTCACCATATGTCGCTGGGGTAGCCGGTCAATGTTGTAGTGACTGGTCTACTTTAAATGGATGGAAAGCTTGCAATGGGCCCATTGTTGTGAAAAACAGCCATAGGCCGTCTTCTGCAACGGGTCCGATGTTGTGACTTATAGCTATAGCCAACCCTAGCACGTCCCGTTTATCAAACATGTTAGGTGTGTATGCCCATAAAATGTCCGTCAATCATTTGAATTCCACCCTTTCGTGTCTTTTAGTCATGTTTTACGACATGATAGCAATAACGATACCTAGTAATTATTTTTGTATTACGTTAATCATAACAATTGATTATCTATAATAGTTACTTGAGAGGATCCTCTTCCATCTATAATACTCAATAATAATATTATCATTATATTGGAGTGAGTTCAGCTCCCTTTAATGTTTATATATGTCTTTCCTATAATCTTTAATACTCCGTAATAATAATATTAATCATAAAAGTTAAATAACTATATTACCTACTAATATGATTATCATTATATAAGCCAATAGAGTGCCTTGCCTTCGCAATATCGAAGGAGAGACGTAGTCAATGCTTGCCATACGATTAACCATCCCTTCCCCACTTCCGGGAGAATTCAACTCACTTTCCTGTTTATGTAAAGGAATAAGTATGATTCATAAGGTATAGCCACAGATAGCCCAAGGCAAAATGATTTTTAGTACCATCATCGTTTTTATACTTCATAGTTTCCGAGTCTCAGAATCAGCCAGTTATGAAAAGTCGACATATTTTTGTGCCAAAAGTCGCCCTTGGGAAATTACACCATGGACCAACCGTCTTGTAAGTCTTATAAATCCATGGGTTTACTATTTTTATTTTTACGTGAATGGCAAGGATACCTTCCCCATTCTACACCCTTTTTACTCCTATTTTCCCGGAATTTGATCTTACAACCGCCTGGTTGATGTGCCACCTAGATATTGTTTGGCTACATTGGTATGAAGGTCAATTTGGCTTTCTTCCAAATAACCGGCTTCAATCTCACATGTCTGGAAACCAGCCCTTGTTTTTGACCATACACAGCATTAGAACTTGCATGGACAGAAGCCCATTCATATGTTTTGACATTAAAAAAAATCATCAAAAGGAATAGAGCATTGTTCCAAATCCAACCCTAGGATGATGTTGTATCCTAACACCAAGAAAATGGGCCTCACTAACTACATGTTGTTGGTTTATGCCCTTTAATGACATGTGTGCGAGTACTTTCTCACAAAATATCGTATATGTTTCAAGTTGATATATATGAGACTGCATCCTACGGTTCAAGTAGTAGCAATGATTTAATTTGAAACAGATATCAGGTCAGTAACTTTCTTATGTCGATCGATTGAGATACGGAATAGTTCTTTTATGCATGGAAGTGAACAGAGACAATAGTGTAGCTTCTTCTCCTGCATTAATCATCTATTGATTGACACTTACTCTCTTATAAAAATATAGACAATCATCTAAAGCGAGAATGTATTATTGTCACTTCTAAAAAGATTTGAGATAATCATCACGGAAATGACTGTAACCCTGTTAGTAAGACAATCATATAACATGATGTCTTATGGGCTCAAATTCTCTGTACAAAGCTGGTAGGACAATCATCTAAAGCGACAATGTATACAAGCTATTATATAGTACACTGACTGTAACCCTATTTGATGCAGACACAGTTGATGATGGAGTACGTATCAACCCTCCAAGAGAAGGTATGCTTCTCTTTTTATTTTTTAGTCTAGATCGCCTATAATTAGTCTAATGATAGCCAGGATCCACCACAGGACTATATATTGTTAAAATAACTTTTAGCTTGCTAGATGTTGCATACTAATATTTGTATTCATACTGTTTCCCTTTGGGCCTTGTATATCTCAAGACTTGTTGCAAAATATTCCGGTCTAGGAAGATGGATAAAAACACCAGAAAATGAAATAGGCTTCATGAAAATTATGTTGATTTTTTTTTGAGTTACCTGGATTTTCGACGCGACATGGCGAGTCGACTAATCCCAGTGCGACTACCCTTTTGGATAGCCCGGATTCGGCGCAGGTGAACCTCTGTGGTGACAAGGGGATTAATTTTCTTCCCGTTGGATTCAAACCCATGACCTCCTATTTGGAAGCCTGGTATTCTTACCGTTGGGTCACCACGGAGTTAGCGCAGGTGAACCTCCGTGGCTACAAGGGGATTAATAATCTCCCCATTGGATTCGAACCCTTGACCTCCTCCTTGGAAGGCCGGTATTCTTATCGCTGGGAAAAAAAATTATGTTAGTTTTCTAGTGAGCATCAAGATTTAATGCAGTGTCTAGTCTGAACAAAGTCATAAACCAAACTTGTCAGACCTGTTTTTAACGTTAGTTTTCACATGGTGGGAGCTTTATCCATAAATACAGTTTAGAGTCGGTAACTATTCCGTCTGATAGAACTGCTCGGTATATAGCTTGTTTAATAGAACTGCTAACATTGCACATTTATACCGCATTCCTGAATTTCCAAGTTGGTGAAACATTAGTACGTGTATTTTGAAAGGTATTATATTGGTGGAGGACTTACTTTCTCGCTCTTACTATTGGGCTCCAAGCATTGAGGCCTGAAATATAAATGTACGTTGAAGGCTTGAAGCCTACGTGGTTAGCTGCGACGATGAGTTAGTTATGCATTGGCAAAAGGAATTAAGACAGTTCATGGTCATAATTTGAAAATAACTCAAATAGAAACTGCGTGTCTAGCCAGTTGCTTTCTTTATTGCATGTAGAGGCAAATTCATCTGGTTAATTGCAAGGTCATTGTGATGATACACTTTATCGTTACATCAAGACCGTAGTCTCCCTTTATCCTGTTGAGAAACATAGCAGCTAGTATTAATAACTTGAATAAGCACAATATGAGTATAGTTTTCTTATATTTTTTACAGGAGAAGACGTTAAGTGATGATAAGGAAGAACTACAAAAGCAGGTAAGTTTTTTACTTTCTTTTTGTACATATTTCATTTAAGAAGTATACAGATCTGCTAAAATGCAAATAAGCTCTTTTAAGAGTCATGAATTGAGAAACAACTCTTGCTTGTTTACTTATCAATTTCTGGCCAAAATGCCTTTATCCACAATCCCCTTTATGGTGGCTATTTTAAACAGCTTAAAAGTTAGCATAGTCTGAATAAAAAAATTAAACAATCCCAAATAGAGATATCGAACAGAAACAATCTAGTCGTGAAATCTTTCTGCTTGCTATGTCTAATATCATTTAAAGACTTCCAACATTAAGTTGTCTTTCATGCATTTGGTAGTCTAGATAGCAAGATTGCTAGTTACTTTAGATCTAGATTTCTATATATCTCTATATATGTAGTTTGAACTAAAGCTTGAATGAAATATAAGAATTAGATCTATGACTTACAGGTTCTCATTTTCAAGTTCCCTTTATAAGTAGTTCAAAACTTTAGATCTAGATTTTTTATGTCTAGATGCAGTTTCAACTTTAAACTGAAGCTGGATGACTTACAGGTTGCAGCAGCAAAGCAAAATGATGGTGATGATGGTGGTGGAGGTCTCAACAACCTTGCAAATAACTACGAAAATTCACTCCAACCTCTTGTTACACTTTCACTTTTCAATGGCTAGATCTGCTCCAAAACAACACATATCTAGCAGCCAATAAACCAATGCAAGCTACTGGTTTCTTGACTCTTTACTACAGATTCTTATCTGTACTGTTGTTGTACTATCAATTGATTATTTGTAATACAAGCTAATACATTTTTTGTTATTCTTTTGCATTAGAAGATACGATTTTGCATTTTTGTTTATGCAGATGTTATCCTCTTATTTGTGTGTGTGTGCTTGTTAGTATAACAGAGAACAAGCAAAGGTTATTTATATAAAGCTTATATATATTTTGTGTAACGCTGGCGTCGACGTATTGTCCACCTACATGGCTTACAAAACAATGCAATATTGTATGGTTATAAAATCATGGGCAAAATTAAAGAAAGACATCCACGTAGAGGTTTCCTGTCTAGGTAGGTTGGTAACTATTTAAATGGGCTTTTTTGGGTCAAAAATACATTATATGTGGTATGGCCCAAGTTCTAACTTAACTTCTGAGTAGGAGTGGCCATGGGATGGGTAATATCCGAATAAACCGAAAACTGATATCGAACGGAACTGAAAATAATCGAACCGAACTCGTAATCGAACCAAAATTGCCAAAACCGAACCGAACCGAATTAAATATTCTGTTTTCGGTTCGGTTATAATTAAGAATCAATCGAAACCGAACCGAAACCGAATTCAAATAAATTTATATATATATATAACATTTTTTGAGCTTGAAATTTTTTTGCTAAAAATATATATAATTAAATGGATAAATAATTAAATTTATGTAATTCGGGTTATTCGGTTCGGTTTTCGGTTATGGGTGTTCGGTTTTTGGTTATTCGGTTCGGTTTAATCAATTTAAGTTCGGTTCGGTTCGGTTCTCGATTATACCCAGAAAAAAATTAACCGAACAAACCGAACAAACCGAATAATCCGATAACCGAACCGATGAACACCCCTACTTTTGAGAGCATTCTAGTTTTAACTAGATAATACTGACGCAAAGCGATTGGGTATAGCGACAAATAATAATACCTGCGAAATCGTGATTCTGGTTTGACTTTTAATATAAAGTGTGTATTTTTTGAAATATAAAGCGTGTGTTTTTAAAAAAAAATTATATTGTGTGTTTGGAAAAGTTTTCAAGTTTAACAAATAAAGAGTTAATTGCATTTTCGGTCCCTGTGGTATGGTCAAAATGCAGGTTTAATCCTTAATACTTTGAAAGTGCAATGATAGTCCTCATTAAGTTTGGATTGCAATTTAGTCATTTCACATCGATCAGGGACCAAAAATGCAATCGAAACTTCAAAATGGGGACTATCATTGCACTTTTAAAGTTCAATAAAGAGTTAACCCTTTTTCTAAAGTGGGAGAGATTGTAGTGTCCGATTCAAGATGAGGTTGTTTCTAACCCATTTGATGAGTCTCGCTAATATATTTGGTGGTGGCCAAGAGTTTGAAGATGAGTATGATGACTATGATTTGATGACTATGCGAAAGCAGTTCGTGATCTTCCGTGAATTTGGATGCTTTTAATGCCATGTATGGCACAACGTTTCAAGGTCCTAGGAAGTAATTTTATTTTCTTTGTGTCATATGTTATCATTTGAGTAGTGGTTTGTTTTCTTGGTTAGAAAGCAGAAGTATCTTGTTATGTAAGCTCATGCCTATGTAACGGTGAGATATGGGATTTCACTCATATCCATTGTACTTAAACGTTTATTTGGTTAATATATTTACTGGGTGCGAGGATTACTCCCTTACCCAAAAAAACACCGCAATTTGGCCATACCACAAGGACAAAAATGCAATTAACTTACAAATAAATAAAAATTGTTAAGTTTAGAATTGATCAAGAAAAGACATAATTTAAGTTGACAAGTTTTTGAAAAGATATCAAATTTAAGAGGTACTTAAAGAATAATTTAGGTAAACTACATTAATTTAAGTTTCGAAATTCAAGAAAACATATACACTCTTTATAAGTAGGGGTAACAATTTTCGACACGACACAATAAATAACACGAACCCGACACAAAGTTAAACATGTTAGGGTTGAGAATAAACAAGTTTGAGTCAAGAACGCGTCAACCCGTTTAATAAATGGGTCGTGTTTTGATTGAGTAAGTATTAAGCAGATCAACCCGTTAACCCGTTTAGGTATATAACCTCTCAAGTGTAAAATATATAACTTGGATTATATGTTGAATTTGAATTAAATGTATGTTGTTATTTACTTAATATGACAATGAATTACTATCATAACTCGGATATTATTGAAATTTTATTTATACTAGTTGAATCGATAAATCCCTAACCTTCTTCACCACTTGTTCTATTTACTTAAATAGGTTAAACGGGTCACAAATGGGTTACACGTATTATGTATGACTGGGTTAGTGTTAAGTTTTTTTGACACGATTAATAAACAGGTAGTGTTCGGGTAGAGGTTATACTAACCCGCGAACCCTACTAGGTTAACCCGAACACGACTCGATTGCCACCCTTATTTATAAGTAGTAGAGATTCTTATTTTACTTAAAATGTAAACTATTTCTGATGAAAATTGTTGTCTGCCGAACTGAAATAGTGAATTTAAAATTGAGGGGGGAAATATTTCCTTTGGCTTACTTGCTTTACAGAAACAACCTCAAAGAAATGCAATAGATTTAGGACTTTGTGTAACAAAAAATTACATAAATGCCTTTACAGTTTATTTGTGTTGCCAAAACAGTCTCAAAGAGTTACAAAAATCGTCCTTGCCATTACTTGCTATTATTATTATTATTATTATTATTATTATATATACTATACATCAGACGCTGTTCACACTGCAAGTGTGAACACATTGAACGCTTAAGTTTGCATGAGCTAGCGAAATAGCGCGAGGGTTTAAGTGTCGTCGCGTAGTAAGTCCAAGTTAGCAAAAATAGTCCTTAAAGTTTAATTGTCGCTGCAAAGTAAGTCCTTTTGAGCAATTTGGCAAAAATAGTCCCTATCCAAACTCACGTCTACAAAAGCAATCCCGCTGCATCGCGCGGGTTTCCACACTCGTTTAGAAGAATAAATATCAAGCACATGTGACGAGCTTCAAAAGAATAAGATTCTAATTGATAGAGGCAAACTAGACGTGTGCTTGTTTCAGAAACAATCACTGAGTATCTAAGGATTGTTTTTGTACCATTAATTTCATAAATAGTCAATGTAGTTACCTACCAATTCAAGAAACGATTTTTGCCCGCGTCGCAAACGGAGCGCAGGTAAAAAAGTCTTCATTAATTTACTTCAAGTACCGTATACTAAAAGATATATGAATTGAACTTGAATATTTGAATATGTGATTGATTTTATGACTAAACAAGTTTAACATGTTTATTGTTTTGTGAAAAAATGCGTTCTTTTAACTACAATTACCATGATGCTGTTAGGCATCTTTAGGTACAAAATTAGACATGATTTATGTCTCACAATCATTTCTCGTTAAAAAGCTTGGGTCGAATAGGTGACTAAACATTGATGATTTTGTATATATGTTTCAAATAACGGTGTTAAATATCAATTAAGTTGTGAAGACTCATCGTCATCTCAAGGATCTAATCATTGTCACTAGGATGAGTGTTTGCGGGCAGCACTGCAAACTACGTGTTTCATCGGAAACTCATCTTCGGTGTTGGAGGACACCATGTCATATGTGATATGTTTGATTAACCGAAATCGTCTAGCTAGCTCGGCACTCCATCATCAGAGACTTAGTTAATTAAGAACATGTTGATAACATAGAAGCGATTCTCTCTTTTTTGTTCTTGCATTATAATTGATGTTGCTATTCTTTACTAATCCATTTTCCAACATTATTGCACCATTAGCAAAGTTGTCTTTCATGCATTTTTGCTACACATGGTTGATTTGTTACAGATAAAAAAACAAGTCAACTTAAGTTAGCTGCTAGATATAAGTACGTTGATATCGTGGATTTACGGGTTTTGGTATAATTAGACTATATATGTTGTGATTAAGGTCATGATTAATGGCTAGCTACAAAATATCTAATGAAACACTAGTGGTTTACGTGACAAACTACAAAATATTTAATGAAACACTAGTGTTTTACGTGACAAACAGCTTATACAGCTGTGTGCTTGGGTTGACGTATATGTATATTAAAAAAATAGTGTCGTGTTCGATTTCTAGTGGAAGTTGTGGTGGTCAACTAGCATGTGAAAACTTCGCTATGAAGAAATGTGCATTTTGACTACTTTTCCTATTATAATTAACCTATTTTTATACCGTACTGAGTATAAGTTTACTAGCTTTCTTATATAAGTTGTCAGTCTTTTCAAATACGGTTGATTTATACAAAATAATATATATCATGTCTCGATCTCTTGTTCACCTCACTACTTCACAAAGTTTAATGTGCGAGCGTATATTATACCATAAAATGTCAAATTAATTTTAGATAACACTAGCAGGGTACCCGCGCGATGTGGTGGCGGGTACCCTGTGACTAAATTTTCTAGTGAACAAATGTTATTTTATTTTGATCTGCTTGATTTCAGATTTATGTTTTGAAAGCTTAATTATATTGTATATTGTTGTTAAAGAGTTGTATATTTTGATGAATGGGTGAATTAAATTATGTATTAATTGTATGTATTGAATAGTGTGTTTTTATTTTATTTGTATTTGTACATTGTGCTTAATTAGTTCTATATATTTGTGATGGGTATATTAATTGTATGTATGTAAGAAATAGTATTTGCTTAAAATCAATTGTGCTTTACATAGTTGTACATTGTGTTTTATAAGTAGTATTTGCTTAAATTCTAATTTAAGAAATCTTAAACTCATAAATAAAAGAGAGGGTCATCTCTCTATTATAAGTAACATAGATAAGAATCTCAAGAACAATAAATGTTCGTCTAATTAAATATGGTTCAAAGACACCGTACACATAAAATACTTTCATCTATCAAAGGTTACAAATATATCACTAATTTTTTATCATGTTAATACAAATAAATGTATAAATAGTATTTGTATTTAACAATTTCATTTTGCTAATAACAAATATAAAAAACGTATTAAATATTTTAAGCAAACAAGTTTTAAACATAGTTAACTTTTGATGAAATTCACTTAACATATATATATGAATCCTTAAAATTTGCTTAATGATCAAAGAAAATTTTATCACACATAATGCATAAAACACTCCCATCAATATATAAAACATTACATAGTTTGTAAACTTTCACAAAGTTTTATTTACTATCATTTTTACAAGAATATTTTATTAAATTACTTTTCCAACTAGCAAAAATCTTCCTCTTAAGGAAATGATTCAAACTTGATCTTGCATTGAAAAATGGATAAACCATTCTTGCAATAATACAAGACCAAAGAGAAAACCATCAAATGTGTTTTTGCACAAAAACCATCAATAACCATTTTTACACTTGGAGTGCTTATCACTTTAGGCAAGCGTTAAACCACCTTTGCTAAGCTTTTCGCTATGCATTCTAGATAGGAAATATTCCGAACAAAAGTTGAATGACTATGCAATATAATTTGAAATTTTGTTGATATTGGACCCACGGATCTGAATAGACCGAAGGATCCATGCACAAATCCAGGGATCTATGGTGGTCTGTGACTAGGTAAGTTCTGCCAATTTAAACACACCATTTGCTACCATTTTTCCTCACCTCTTGCAAAACATATTTTTAGTATTACATTACATTCTCATACACACTTTTCTTTGATCATCATGTTTTATATTCATCCAAGTGATCCATTTCTCTAGTAAGGGAAGAATGCAAGAAGTTTCCAAGTTTTTTGTGTTTATAGTTGTGGTCTTGTATTTGAAACTTTGTGTTATCATATTCCAGTACTATATTCCAAAGTTATAAACACCATCATACATCAAACATTAAGAGTCACGTTAGTGTCTTAAGCCTTAAAACACATAGAGGGAAAGGCTACCTCGATTAGGACTCGATTTTAGCTTTTATCGGTAAAAGTATAAGCAAGTTGTATGGTTTTCTCAGCCAATACGGAAGATTGTTGACATAGTGAAGTAACTCTCGAGTCAAAAATTCGGAGAGTGGAGTAGGGCGAAGAAGAGATTCGTTACCGAACCAATATAAATCCTTTGTGTTTTGTTTGATCTTTCTTTTACATTCAAATATATATAAACGAAACCTTTCACATTCCACTCCCAGGTACACATATCAACTTATCCACTTGATACATCCTGAAAAGAAAAGTTGTCTCTCCTTAGGATGTGTGATTTAAAAACAATGTCATCTCTTTAAAAGATGTGGTCATGGAAGCTAAACAAACGTGTGTCGGAAAAAAAGTAAGGGGCGTCTTCCCGGTTTTACATGTATAGTGCATTTAATGCGGATGTCAAAATTTTCAAAACTTATTTCATTATCTTTTTACATCCGTTTAAAGCATTTACTAACCAACCTATATAAGCCATGTTACACACACAAAAACACACACATGCTTTAAAATTTATTTGAGATAATTAACTCTTTCAAATACTTTCATATTCTCAAATCATTTTAAAGTTAACTTTTCAAAAAACCTTCAAACTTTCAAATGGCTTTTTCATCTATTAAAAAGCCTCCATGGATACAACCTTTGACTTAAACATTGTGGATATCTCTGCAAACAACGTTGTTGCTTGCTTTGGTTATCTCAAAAAAATGTTCTAATTACAAACCGATGGTAAAGTTTCTAGAAATCTACGTTATTGCAGAAGCTTATGTGAAAAGACCAAAAGTTTTATACCCAAACTACTTTGAAGAGTTTTGGTATATTGCCATGGTGGAAAAGGATCAAGATAACTCCATTTTAAACTTCACAGTAAAAAATAGGTCTAAACCCCTATCTTTTGGCTATGATATGAATTTGTGAAAATCACAAGTCTTGATTACTCAAAATCTTATGTCCCAAACCCTGTCTCTTTGATTGTGAAGACTGAACTTGCTAATTTAGGACTTCACAATGAAAACAAACTTGAGGAAATCTTCATTGAACTTGCCTCCATGACCCCTATTTAAATCATGGTTCTCACCCACTTGGAGGATCATGATGATTTATATCGTTCAGGGTCTGGGTGGGAACACAAGCTCTACTGATCAGTTAAGTTCAAGTCAAGTTAAGTTCAAGTCAACAGATGATGATAGCTTATGGTCTCATCGCTGGGATCCTGGGTCAACATTAGGAGGGTCATTTATGATGACTTGGTAAGTAAGTTATCCGCACAGACACGAGGAAAGACCATGGCATATCCTCGCTTTGTGTCTTTGTTGATAGAAGACTTACTTGGTGTGAATACACACAGAAAACTAAAAAAGGAATAAACCCTTTCTCCCCTAAGCAAAACAAACTATTCCTCTTCCATCCCTAAAAAAAGGAATAAACCCTTTTTCCCCAGAGCAAAGCCAAGGTTAGAAAACCCAAGAAACAATCCACCATATCTTTCCTGAAAAATGGTGGTGAAAAACCCAAAGGCCTCATCCCTCTGGAGTCCTCACAGGCAAAGGAGATCAGGAACCCAAAAAAAACGCCTATTATCTTCATTGAGGTTTTAAACAGTCAAAAAGGGGCAATGCAAACATCTCCCTCAAAATCTTCTGTAGGAAGAGGAGGTGAAGATAAGGACCACCCCCGATCCACTAGAGAATATCAGTCTGAGTCTGCAAAATCAATACCATCCTTATACTCTTAGTCAGCACTTAGAGACGATGGTTCAAGGTTTACAAAGCCTAAACTTGGCCTAAATAATCTTGACGTGGGCCTTAACAAAAAACAGTCAGGTCCTGAGGGTCACACTCTTTGGGAAACCGAACCTCACTCAGTTCCTTAGAATTCTGAATCACAACCACTAAAAGATCCCAAGGAAGTGTTGCACCCCCAAAATTTTGTAGCGGAAAGGTAACCGGGAGCGTGACGTTCATAGCACAAAGACAAGATATAAGGAACGACCTCTACATGAGTCGTTTTACAAGATACATCATTTGATTCATTAAAAATAGAAACGGTTTTCAAGACAAGAAGTTCCCAAGTTTCACAACAAACAAAATATACTTTTTGAAAACATAATCAAGTGACATGAAGTCCATGCAGTAAATCTTCGTGAATGCAACCACCAACGGCGACTCTAAAATGAACTCCATGCAAGCCAAACCAAACAAATTATGAACCTGAAAAATACATGATATAAATGTCAACATAACGTTGGTGACTTCATAGGTTTAAGTAAATGGCAAGCTGGACCACAAGATTCCATGTGTGACCATTATAACAAATACAATGTCAAGGAAAAAGAATTCCAATTGCACTAAGCTCATGACCCTGAAGCCTTAACTTATTCAGTATGCATATAAGTATGCCCATGTAGGTGTCTTGCCAAACACCCAAAGTTCTAGCTCCAAGTGATATGCGTCCGTCTGACCGGTACCTCCGGTCAAATAAGTGCTACTTACCCGGATGGAGGTGTCAACCCAAAAGATATATTCACAACATTTGTACTTACAAGTAATTAACAATTCATGATTATGAGGACTTAACGACAATAGTGGTAACTTAGGCAATCCGTAAATATTTAAGTACTTGTGTCCGTATGTAAAAGCAAGCAATGTATTCTCACCTAAAAGTATTTCAAAATGAGTATAAAGTAAGTAAACGTGGGGCTATGAAACTCACCTCAATCGAGTAGTGAATACGGGAAATGATAAGTTAGTTCAACGAACGCAAAAATCCTAACCGCGACCTGGAATATTAAGTCGTCTTATGAATGATATGACATGTACTATATGGGAATGAGTTTTAAAAAGTTCTATCACCCTTATATATATTTTAGTGAAGTTTTATAAAGTCTCGTAAGTCAAAACTTTTAAGAAAAATGAGCAAAACGCGTTTTCGATATCAGAAACTATATTGAAAGGTTGCTGTTTGGAAAATAATCCGACTTTATATCGGCATAAATTCTTCGTTTCTTGCCCGATTTTGGTTATTCATGTCTCTAAACGTAGGTAAATATTTCTTCTTCAAAGAAATCAAGGCCTCGGTTTGTGAAAACATGTTTTAGATACCCGTTTATACCCTAAAACCTATTGATCTGTTGTTACAGTTAAGACATAAACTTTTCCCCGACTTCAACAGACTATAACTCACTCGTTTTTCATACACTTTTCAAAAATCAAGTTCCTAAAGTAAGATCTATGTCTTAAATTTCCATAAAGTCCAATTAGAGTTTTTGGGGTGGAGTTTAGGTCCTTCATTTAAGCGTTTTGTGTCGAGTACTCAGATTTGCAACTTTTCTGACACCCAACTTCGTGTAAAATGGTAAAAATACATAGAAAATTCAAAAAATTATAAATTTTTTTGCTAAGAACTACTTAAGACCTATATCTAACTGTGGTTCAAAGAACTTTGTCCTTGATTTATTTTATAGTGGTCAAATAGTGTCCTAAAGTCTATTGAATTCTAGGACAGAATTTAGGGTTTGTTAAACTAAGTTTTAAGCAACTTTCAACACAACAAACATATAGAGGTGATACAAAATCAAGTATGAAATGTTAAATATGAACCTAAATGAGTATGAAATGAGTTATTGAAGTTCTTACAAGTGTTTGGAGTGAAGATGGACAAGAAATGCACAAAGAATCACCAAGAAACCCTAACTTTAAGCACCAAAAACCTAGCTTATAATTAGCAACTCTTAAACCAAATGTACCCAAGTTCAATACCCTTGCCTTTGGCCCTCTGTTGCTTCCATTTCAAGATAGAAAGAAAAAAAATGCAGATGTTGTGTTTGAAATGTGAAATGGAAGTGTTAGGTAGTATGGTTTATATAGAAGCAAAAGGGGTCAAGTTCACATCTCATTTCTTACTCAAATGTGACATATGAACCATAATTGGACATGGAGGATGTTGGTGTTTGTGTATGCCATGTTTGAGGTGCCTAATGGAGGAACCAAAGGCTTGAAATTTGTAAAGGTTCACATGATCACCTTGGTTGAGGTTTAAACATGAACTAGGAAGTGTAGGAAACCAAATTATAAATCAAATGTTGGATTTACCATTTTGGGATGTGGGTAGGTGACGACAGTGGGTGATGGGGAGGGGGAGATTTATAAACTTTGAATGTATGTATATATGGGTAAAACGGATTTTTCACCCTGGTAAAATGCATTACACCAAAAAACGTTGAAGTACAAAGGATGGGAGTGAATCCCCCATCTCAGCCCAAATAGGGCGACAAAAATGCACACCATGTGCAACTTTCATGCAACCACTATATAAGAAGGACATGTCATTCTTATAACTTACACATGTAACCAAAAACTACAATGACTATAAAATAAAAATAAAACCATGTATACACTACTTATGTAGATACTCTTCATAGCCATAGTAACACTCCAAATAATCTTCCTTGCCACATATAATAACACACGCATCAAAAAGTCACTTGTTGGTCACTTGACGTACAATAAAAAACACAGGATTATCCAATCCTAACTTGCCCATCAAACATACATAATGCAAACAAAACGTCCCATTCCGAACATGAATGAATTAATCGTACAAGTAAATCACCATGCAATGTGACGTACCATAAAAAACATATATAGGATTATCCAATCCTAACTTGCCCATCGACCATACAGAATGCAAAAAAAATGTCCCATTCCGAACACGATCCGCTTCAACTGCTATTAAACATTAGCATCATAGATATGCATGTGTGACAACTGTCAATTAGGGAGCCCATTTTAGGTAACCGCATTACGCTAAGTTAAACCGAGTTTTTGCCTTTAGAACTATCTTAATTGACCATGACTTGATTTGATATCGTTTATTGGTTTTATGATTTATTTTATTATCGTATGAGTTATCGTGTGAGTTTTAACTCTTTTCGTTAGGCACTATGCGATTCGGCACAATAAAATCCTATAACAAGAAATAACGTAACTTTTAAACCGTAACTCGAAACTTGACAAATAAATAATCAAAACTTGTGGAAAAACATAAATAAAAATGATAAAAAGTCGAAGGAACGTCGTGGGACACTGGTAGGACAATATATGAGCTCGGGATTGGGTAAACGGGATAGTTTTACAAAATTTATGACTTTGGCCCCCCATTTATACCCATGGCCGGCGCCCTTCCCCTCCCCTTCATTTTTATTTTGATTCTTTTGTCCAAGTATATAAACCCCACTCCACCCTCATTTTCTACTTTCACTCTCTCACTAAAAACACACACAAAACACACTTTCTCTCTCTACACTCTTTCTCTCCAAAATAAAAACCCTAACCCTAATTTAATCACCACCGCCGCCGCCCACTTCCGGTCACCCTCCGGCGAGTGGTATCTCACCTCCGCCACCATTTGATAGATCTCTCTTTCCTCTTTCCATCCATATATAGAACGCCTATAGAAGCCTTCATTAACACCTTCAAATCTTGCAAAAACTATTCGTGATTCTAGGGTTTTCAAGTAATCTTATAGATCGGGTTTGGAAAAGGTAAAAGGAACATGGGTCAAGCCGTTTAAGCCTTGATAAGCCACGTACGAGCTTCATATGGCTCGTACAAGGCTCGACCTTGGTGGGTTTGTGGTGAAACATGGGTCTAAAACTAATTTACAACTAATAAAACATGTAACTAGTGATTTGGTATCGTGTGTTGTATCATTTTATTGTGTTTTTGCATTTTAGTCGTAGTTTCTTGATGTTGGTTTAGATTAGTTGATGGGTTTGATGATTGGATGTTGTTTGGAGGTTGATTGATTGTGTTTGGTTGTTGTAGAAGCCATTTGGGAGTGTTTGGATGGATTTGATGGGGTGTACGAGCCACTAGGGCTTCGTACGTGAGCCTTGGCTTGCGTATGTGACCCACATGGACCAAGGGTCCGGGTCGGGTTGTTGTGGTATATTGTTGGTAGTTGTTGTTGGTGTTTGGATGAGACGCGTGGAGCCGAAAAGCTTCTAGAGCTTGTTTGGTTCACATGGTCTTAATCGGGACCGTGTCATGACCATTACGGTCATAACATTGGTTACGGGTATATTTGGTAGTTTGATTGGATGGCGAGATTGATATGGGTTGATTGGAGATTGATTTGCGCTATTGTGATTATTTACTTGGACTTATATTATAAATTGTCAACTTTGTGCAACGTCGGTGTTACTTTGACTTTTTAGTCATAGTTGACCCCGACAACGCCGTAACATTGAATTTAGTACATATTGGACTATAGATTGATAAAAGCCGATAAGTCATGACTCGTGCTTGTGGACTCGAAGCGAATAACGATTTGAAACTAATATTGAAACCGACGTAATATATATATATATATATATATATATATATATATATATATATATATATATATATATATATATATATATATATATATATATATATATATATATATATATATATATGAAAATGTTAATAAAACTATGAAACATAAATAATAAATGGTTTTTATACCAAAACCCTCGATAACAAGACTTGTCTTGTTATTCACTATTTTAAATGGGAATTAACGACTAAAAACGGAAAGTTTTTCTAATTAATAATTATTTAATGTTTCGAGTGCACGTTTATCAAAATGTGTCATTTATGAGCATTTAATACCATTTTCAAGTATTTAATTATATTTACGTCTTGTGAATGGGTTACAGATGACCTAACATTAATAGCGTCGATCCACGTGGATAACGGACTTATTAATGGGTGAATTATCCTTATGACTCGTTAGGATGCGACCGGTTTATGGGATAATAAGTGACACAAATAAATAATTGGGTTTATCGAGTTGACGAATTCGATAAGGTCTACTATTTATTCCGAAACTTATTGGATTATGGAGCTTATCTCTTAGACATCTCATTGTGTTGCATTGAGTCGCATTGTGATTATTTGAGTGCATTCATGATATCATGTTGAGTCGATACACACACACGATTATACCAAACGCTAGGACTAAACGGTGAAACAAGATATTATTGGAGATAAAGAAAAGGAATACATTGGGGTAGATAACGTTGATTTTGGGAAATATATATTAAAATTGGTTTATAGTACTAGGTTGTGCCGAGTCAGTAGTTGCTGAGTCGTGTTAGCTGTTATCTTCATTGCTAGTGTTTGTTTGTGCGTTGCTTTCTTGAGGTGAGTTTCATAGCCCCACCTTTATCTATGTTTTTAACTAATTTGGGGTGAGAAATCATGCTACTATTTTGGACCTTTTAAACTATTTTGATTTTCTTATGTGCTTGTTGCTTTAGATAGATATGTGGTAGTTTGCCTTAGTCTAGGGTAGCAATCATAATTTCTATAACACTTGCCTAGCTAAGTATGGACTTCTACCCGACCTAGTCCGGGTAGCATTTGTTCTAGGCCTTGCTACATCGCTGGCGGCTAGAGTCGCTGGGGCCCTACTATGACGCCGGATATGTTATTGATGATATTGTTGATTGTGATATTGGTATGTGATTGAGGTGATATTGTGTATCTATCTTAGGTCTCGCATAGCAAATAAACTCCTCTGGTCCACTATTGAATTTGAATTTAAACCTATGAACTCACCAGCTTTAGTTGACCTTTTAGCATGTTTTTCTCAGGTATTTAAGTGATGTTTGGAATGCTTGTTCTGTGGAAGCTTGGCAAGGAGGCATGGTTGAAGGATTATATTTAAACTCTGATAATATTATGCGGACCTATTTTAATAATTATGTTTGGCCTTACATTTAACTATTTTGGGATGATTGTATTGGAAAATTAAACTTGAGATTGGTTTTTGAGTTATAATTTGACTATCTTGTTTGCTATACTTGTCTGCTGTACCAATCCATGTAACGCCTAGAAAACTTGATTAAGTCTTCCGCTGTACCGAGATTTGGGGGTGTTACAGGATGAAACCCATAAATTACGGATCAAAATCAACAACGCATAGGGATTCGATACAACCCTAACGTCCCATCATACAAAGAAGAAAGTACCCACATCACAGCAAACATGCCAAATATAGTCCTAATAGCAGCTTGAGTAACAATCTTTTCAAAATGTACACACGTGAGCGTAGTAAAAGCGTAAGACCGAATCAAAACCTAATGCCAGGTTTAACCTCGTACAATAACACAGCCCAGAAACTACCAACTCACGACTTCAATGTCAACACCAGCCAACACAAACGATCCGCACTTACAACACGATCCAAGTCAGATCATAAGTAAACACATCGGATCAACGACCAACACATTCACTATATATGATCCATGCTCTACTATAATGAAGATTGTAGAACAAAGCGAGTCGAATCAAGATTAAATGAATAATAAGGCTTAACCGAACAACCCTAACGTCCCATGAAATCACCAAAACACTATCCCAACATATTATCGACCCGATAATACAAAACAACCCAACACATCCTAGTCGTAAATAATACGGATGGAACAAGCGACAAAATAGGGTTAGTAACCCTAACTTCCAATACCACGAACCCCAAACCCTGCAAGGCAACACGCACAGGTTTTTGAACAAGAAGCAGGTTTTTAAACAAGATTACCCGTAAAACTTGACATCCATCTCTCTTTAACCCAAGAACAGAAACATAAATCAACAAAAGAACCATAAACGATCCACCAACAAAGCACCCGCCTCCACAAAAAAATAAAACCGAACCCTAAAATAAGGAATCGATTTCCATGAAGCCTCGACCAAACATAACGATCTAAAAGGGTTTCATCAAGATTAGACGTTTAGACAACCAGCCGCAGCAAACCCCGATCCTACCAATACAATATCACCCTACACGTTTACTCATAACATGCAAGAATGATTAAATAATATACCATGCAAAAGAAAATGTTTAGCAACCCAAATATAACAAAGAGTAAATAAAATTATATAGCACCGACCCACGATACCAATAAAGGGTATCATAAGGAGAATCTAAAGAATTGCATTATTCCAACCGACCCACGATACCAAATAGATAATAAATAAATTGTGTACCAGAAAGAGATCGGCTATTTAGGGTGTAAATATGGAGATTCCATTAGGTAAATGAGAAAATGCTTTCAGCCGCCACTTCAATATATAAGACGCATCAAATCAAACGTATTGCATACCCAATGAGGGCAGAGAGGACGTTTAAAAGGAGGTATATGGCCGGAAAAAGAATTGGAAGTGGCGGCCGGAAATCTCCATTAGGTTTAGATTAGGGTTTTTAATTTGTTTTATGTATATATGTATGTGTAAGGGTAAGTATGTATTCGTGAGAAAGGTGGTGAATTTATGCATGCATGCATGAACTTAAAAGCAAGACGTAGACGATTTAAGTAAAATTTGTAAAACCAAATGTATAGACTTTTAAAACATGCTTATAAGAGTCGTAAAGTACTTAGTTGACATAGACTAAACTTAGTCTAGTGCCGGTATACGTTTAAAGTAGTTTTCCGTTTTACGAGGGTTAACCTAACGGTTATAAAAAAGGCATAAATTCAAGTATTCAATGTAAAATGTTTTAAGTTTATGGTTAAATATTAACCTGAAAAATGCGAGTTGTCATAGGAAGGCACTAGTTCATCCCAACCTTTGCCTCAGGGACACCAACAAGATCCCCAAAATTCAGTGAATTTTACACAATTCACTATTGAGGGACAAGAACATCCCAATCTAACTTTTGCTGAAATCAAGAATTGTTGGACTCTGACTCTGATTCTTTAGTCGATGACTATGTTTTATCAACTTAGGAGGATGGCCGTTTAAAAAAAAAACATATGAGGATGAAATCATAATTCTCGAAAATGGGATAGAGGTTGTTGAGGATTTTGTTGAAAGGCCTCAGATCCCTGATGATGCTTCTAACCTCATATATCCACCTCATGAGCTTCTGACTGAAGATCCGGAACCACCAAACCTCAACAAAAGCTATGAAACACTCCTTTGTTCATCTAAGGGTACCTCAGATTCCGTGGTTGATCACATCTTGGATGATGCTCAGCTCAAACATTATGAGCTGAGTCATGCTTAGTGGATCTTACACATAATATTAAGAAGGGATTCAAATATATTGGGAGATTGTTGATCACATTGACGAACATATTAGCTCTCTCACTTCTGTCATTGAGAACCTCTTCAAGGCAATGTCTGAAGCTGACATCCCTGATATCAAGGCCAGCCTGATGTATCTAGCAACTTCCTCTAAATTCGTGGCATGGTCCACAAGCAAAATATTATCCAAGATTGAGGCTTCTCAAGCTGCTATGACCTATGACATCTCACATCAAGACCTCATTCCAATACATACTTAAGCTACTTTAGTTGGCAGTCTCAGCTGGTGGTTTATCAACTCCTGGTTGGTAAGAGAAAAAGAAAAGTTCAACATGTTTAACTCGGTCGCAAAACTTGATGTTTAGTTCAATCCATTTTCGGTTATAGTTTTCGAATCGTGGCCCTTGAAATGATGATGCTTTTAGTATTTCAGTCAATCGTCTCCCTCGGTCATCGGGAGTCCTAGTCGATGTACATCCTCGAAGCATACCTTTCACTACGAGTGTTGTTGCACTAAAGCCAACGAGAAGATTAGTCCCACGACCTTTGGTCATAGAATATCTTAGTATCCTCGTTTCTAGACTAAAGGCTCTCGCGACAATATATATTTTGTCATGATGTAGTTGCAGATGCCCCCAAAAGGTTGTGATTTCAAATCTCATCTAAAATTATGTGAGATCTTAAATGATTTAAAGGTGTAAATAGCGTCTTTTCCTAAAATATGCCAAGTTTGAGAATAACTTTTAAGAATATAGTAAAATTAAGAAACATGCATATACCAAAAGAAAAGAAAAAGTGTAGCCGATCACAATAAAGTTCTATGTGGCAAAACTAACGTAACATGAATCAATATCATTTATATTTTATTGCTTTTTTAGGTAGCGTTTTGATAGTAACGCTTAAACAAAATACAAAAAATACACACTCTTTGTCACACAGGTTTTGTATTTCAAAATTGTATACTAGATACTCCAAAATGTTCAGAACTTTGCACCTCAGTCACAACCTAAAGTATAAGATGTATGCTAGTTAGCTTTAACAACAGTTGGGCTGGAGGTATCTTGGGCCTGGATAACGGTCCGGATGTACTTGGTATAAAAGTTACTCTAACACGTCACATTTTGACGTGTAACCTTTTTTTCCATAAAGAGCAAAAAGCGTAAAACGAATATAGTAAAATAGTATAGCGGTGAGTTTGGATAAAAATCTAGCAGAAAGAGAAATGAAGGTATAGAGCTTTTGGTGGTCAAGATCATCTGCGTGTGGCTAACACAATAAGTTAGATCTAGTACAACTTTCAGTACACTGTGATGTTGATACAGCCGTCCTTGTTTTCTCCGCTCGTGGTAAACTTTTCGAATCATGTAGCGGCAGTACTAACAGGTGCTTTTTAATGTTTTATATTCTGTACGGCATCCTTGTGATATATATTAGTTTTAACTGAAATTAGCTAGGGTTTTTTATGTGTGATACATCATTAATATATGCTTTATGACTCTATAATTTGCTGATATTCCTTATTTTCCTACAATTAGTCTAGGGATTCGAGATGTAGCCTTCGAGTAAGCTAATGCAAATTGCTTCCTTGTGCGTTTTGTTTGCGGTGCAACTAGTAGTGTAGCGGCATCTGACCTTTTTCCGGCATCTGACCTTTTTCGCAAGCGGTGCTATATATAGGCCGAGTTGTGATTGGCTAACTTGTATCTCTAATCCATTCAATATTTGCAGATTTTTTTTTTTTTTTTTTTTTTTACCATTCTCTCGCTATATATACATGTCAAACTTTGATCCTGACATATGTCACAATCTCCTCTTTAGGTATATAATTAGTCACACCAAGTAGTCATCACAATCATTCTCCATATAGGCCTAAATCATAGACCTTATCTACTCATCATTTGACACGTTTCTCACTTATCATTTCTACTCAGTTTCCCGTGTGTTTTAATACTTCTGTTAAGCCGTTTATGATGTGTTCCACTCAAAGCTCAATTAGATCGATAAGTTAAATAATGTTTTCCTTAGGGCGAGAACTACCTCAATTTCTTCCTATAAACTGTGTCTTCCATTTCATTTATATTGTTTAAATACAAAGAAGACAATAGTCAACATGAACTAGTGGTACCTCTCCTTGACGTGTAGTTGCCTAAAAGTAGCAGGACTAACAAAAATTATTGATGTTTAGGAATATGGAACATGTTCATTGCTAGTATATATTATATGTAGTTCTCCGTCTCAAAGTTTTCTGCTATGTTTTAAATAAAAAATAAGTGGAAAACATATATTTGGAAGATTTCTCCATGGTTTTAATTAGGTTTCAACCCCATAATTCAAAGAACCTTGGAAGATTCATTGTCAATGTACTTCACGGTATATTTTAAACGCACTGTGATTGTCCGTAGTAAAGGGTGTAGAACTGTTAAGAGTTTAACAAATATAATAAAATAGCCTGAGATGTCGATCACTTAAAGGAACTTACACAAACATGGTACTCGATAAACTTCTAATTAGGGATGGAAATGAGTGAGCCGCTCGTGAAAAGCTCGAGTCCGATCGGTAAAAGCTTGAACGAGCCGAGCCTAAACAAGCTCGAGCCCGAGCTCGACCCTAAGTTGAAGCTCTTTTATTAATTGAGCTCGAGCCCGATCTTTACGTACAAAGCTCGATTGCGGCTCGTTTGTTTAGGTATCAACATGTCATAAACTCATAATTAAGTCATAATGACCTTCGGAATATATACTAATGGATCGGATCGGTAAAAAGCTTGAATGAGTCGAGCCTAAACAAGCTCGAGCCCGAGCTCGAGTCTAAGTTGCAACTCGTTTATTAATCGCGCTCGAGCCCGCTCTTTACATACAAAGCTTGACTGCAGCTCGTTTGTTATGGTAATAACTACTTCCGAATTTGAAGTCATAATGACCTTTGGAATATGTACTAATGCATTAACATGTCATGAACTCATAATTAATTTATTCCCTGCATCAGTATCCGGTGTAGCTTTGTTTCAAGATCACCATTCCAATCAATTATTGTGATCCTAAAAAAAATTATTTATATGAGTTAGTGTGCTTAATATCTTTTGTGTTAACTATTATCTCACTACTAATCGCACAAATACTCATCAACTACGCACGTTTCAGTGTGGAGCATATCCTCTCTAGCTATCAAAGAAGCGTCACTGAAGCGGGAGAGAGAACCAACAATGGTGGGGATTTGGCTAGCAATAGCTTTTCAAGAGCTTGTCATTTCACACATGGTACAAATGGTAACCTGTATAATTAATTAACAACTTGTGAAAGATGTTCTAAAAATCATGGCTTCACGGGGTTTTATCACAGTGTACAAAGTTCAGGACATGCAAACAGCTTCTTCAGATGGTGGATAGGTAACACAAAATCTCGAATGTCTATGCACAACATATATACTATAGATGCATGCACGCAAACACACGCGCACGCGTGTGTTTGTGTGAATGAACATATTTTGGAAACATGGTCAACTAAATATTGGAAAGCGAGATCATAATGATATGATTCACCGAGAAGCATGAAATTCCAACCTTTTGCACAGGCTTGTGGAGGAGAATAACAGTGAGGAGCTTTTGTGACTGATATGACGGAATTAGAACAAGAGCTTGATGCTGCTCTTGTGCAGACACGATTGAGAAAGGTGATTGTCCGACGCTACTTATTCAATTCCGCTTCCCAGGCTGTTATTGTTCTATATATTCTGAATCATCTTAGTAGTACTTATTGTGTTTATACATATACTTATTCAATTCATTGCCTAAACTATTTTTTGTTCTATGTGTCAGCGTTGGATCATCCTCACAGAACAACTTGTCTATATACGTTTTGTGTTTTAATCTACCCTTATTGATATTGACGAAATGAGGACGAGACTTAGGATGGGAGAGAAAGGAGAAGGATCCTCTCAAGTTATTTTTATAACTTGAGTCAAGTTAGAGATGTGAGCCGTTGGATCAAATCCAATGGCTCACACATTTAACTCGACTCAAGTTGTAAACAACTGAGATAATCCTCTCCGGAGAGAAGGAGAAGGATACAAGTATCTTATACATGAGCATAGGAATGGTTTTATGAATTAAGGACAAAAAGAGTTGACTCCACACTTTGGTTAATCTTCACTGAAACCAAAATCATAAATAATTCTATAATTGAAAGTGGGTTGGACCTTATTAGATTCTACTAGGGTGTTCATCGGTTCGGTTATCGGGTTATTCGGTTTATTCGGTTCGGTTAGTTCGGTTAATTTTTTTTCTCTGGGTATAACCGAAAACCGAACCGAACCGAATTAATTTGATTCAACCGAACGAAAACTAAACCGAATAACGAAAACCGAACCCTATAACCGAAAACCGAACCGAATAACCCGAATTACATAATTTTAATTATTTTTATTTAATTATATATATTTTAGCACAAAATATTTTTCAAGCTTAAATCATGTTATATTTATACTAAAAAGAGTTTTAGTGATTTTTTCATATATATACATAGAAAAATATACATTTTATATGAATTCGGTTTCGGTTCGGTTTTGGTTTTCATTCTAAACCATATCCAACCCGATAACCAAATATTTAGTTCGGTTTGGTTTGGTTTTGACCAATTCGGTTCGGTCACAAATTCGGTTCAGTTATTTTCGGTTCGGTTCGGTTTCGGTTTTCGGTTACTGTGGATATTACCCAATCCGTGAACACCCCTAGATTCTAGTAATAATCAAGATTATTTTCATGTACTGAAAGTTCTGGACTGTAGTAAGATAAAGGAAACTGAGTCCATGTAGTAGGCCCATGGGTCACAGATTTATCAGAGTTGTGTAATGGGCTTTCAAGGGACTAAGCCACTAAGGTACCACCTTTGTTTATGTTGATGTGGTTAATGGGTAAAATTGTATCAACTTGAAGCCATGCATTACGAGCGGTTGTAGGCAGGAAGTCGGTGTTAGTAGCGTCCATGTGTATTTTCCAATAAGCAATAGTGTGAATGATGCTAAATAACCGACATCTTCCTTCTTTTCTAAATTAGTGAGACTATAACACAAGGCTAGCTAGGGTGTACCTAAATAGGCCTTGCTAATAGGAGTGGAATTCTTGTCGTGTCCAAGTTGGTGGGTTCATATATCTCAACTCTATCCCGGCCTGTTTAGTTAATCGTGCTGAGAAGTTCAACCATGACATGAACACGTTTATTAAACAGATTTGTTGTGTCAGCCAAGCACATTTCGGACTTGGTGAGTAAGTGCTAATCAAACACATTTCGGAATTCGGACGCAGGTTTGTTCATTGTGATATGTATGAGACCAACTTCCAACCATAATAAATTTGATCACCGCATATCACTTAACTAACTAGTTTCCCCCTCATCGCCAGAAAGTCCCTCACCCAAGTGCAAAACATGGAACACTTGAATGGGACAAATCTTAGCTGATCGGGTTGAGTATTTGGTATTCATTATAGGGAAATAGCATCTCCGTTGGCACAATACAGATATTCTGGATTGGTTTTGATCGTTTTAGAATTTCTGCTTCTTGTAGATTTATGACCCAAATGTGAGATCAATATGATCAAATCTTAGACTGAATCATGTGGACTCTAGCGTTCTTTTTTACATGTCTATGCCTTGAGCGGGCACACTATCCATGTTACATCCTTTTCTAAACAAACAGTCCATGTTACGTGTTCCCGGACTCACAACCCGGCTCTTCCTTGTTCCTTCATTGTTTCCATAACTTCAAAACTTCCATTGTATCTATAAGCTCACAGTCCAACAAATCTTCAGCTGAATTACTCATATACATAAAAGCTATTAGCAAATACTCGGTCCATATATAATGGTGCAGAATCCTATCTACCATACTTAAGATACCATTTGTGTAGCCATGAACAGAACCACCACATCTTTTGGAGCATCCACAATAGGTTAAACATCTGTATGATGTCAGTAATTAGTGGTAACAGACATGAGCTAATGTTTAGCATGCTGTGTTATACTTACGATTGTATAATGGATGACTTATTTGCTCAGGTCAGTTACGCATATCTACTATTGGGTCACCCTATTTGTTACTGATTTCTGGACACACATGCAGTGCATACAAATATAGCACTTGAAATGATAGTCAAACTCGTATTTTCCTGCAGTATGTTATAAAGCTCATACAAGATGATGGACATTGGCGTGACACCTCTCCTGGTCCGGAGATGGAGATATTGGAAATTTGGCAACGTCTGCTCGGGTCCAGAGATGGAGATTGGTAGTTTGGAACCACTTATGAAGTGACTACAAAAGTTTAAGAAGAACAAAGGATAAAAATCGGAGTGGATAGTAGCAACACGATTGGGATATTAAATTCAGCACACCTTGATGGTAGCAATGCACATCCATTATGTATGACTATAGGCACAGGGTAGTTCATCTGTTTTGTTTTTTTTTTTTTCGAGACCCGGGTTCAAAATTATAAGTAGTCACTAGTTAGGGGTGTAAGCAGGCCGAGTCGAGTCGAGTATTGCTTGGCTCGAACTCGACTCGATTAGTAAAATTCGAGCTCGAACTCGACTCGAGCTCGTTCGAGCTTTGGATTTCAAGCTCGAGCTCGGCTCGTCATCTCAAACTCGAGCTCGATTATTGCCACTTTTAAAGCTCGAACTCGATGAAAAATGGGCATATCAAGCTCGACTCGACTCGATTTTATGTAACTATATGTATATAAAAGGGTAAAAGTGTAATACCATTGAAGCTCGATAAGGGCTCGCGAGCCTCACGAGATGGCATATTCGAGCTCGAACTCGACTCGAAACTGTACTCGAGTAGCTCGAGCTCGAGCTCGACTCGTTTTATATCGAGTCGATTTCGAGTAATTTACGAGTCGATCTCGAATAGCTCGCGAGCTGTTTCGTCTCGTTTACACCCCTAGTCACTATAGTCAGGTCAGGCCTCACGAACGTATAAATGCATTTTTCTGATTTTTTATAATTAGTTATATCACATAGATCCAACTTGTGCTGACAGAGGGTAGGCTAAGTTTCTTGTGGTCCAAATTCTTATTTAGCGTGTTGTCATATGTGCTCGACAGCAGGCATTATGTGGTTACAATCGCAGGCCTGATATTTCTTAGTCGACACAGAAGGAACCCAATCTTACAGCTCAGACATCGTTTTATATGATATGATGAGCGGGACCGAGTAACATAACTGGACTCTTTGTTGGCAGGAAAGGAGTAGGCTTAGGCCAATCCGATGCACAATTTGTTACTAGATAAGTTTATTATGCTGTTCATTCATCACGATACGCTAGATTGTAATCTGTTCACAATTAGTTGCATGATAAGTTATTATGTTGTTTATTAATCACGATACGCTAGATTGTAATCTGTTTCCACCCCGACTCCAATAACTAAATGATCCAGTTTTGCTAGAAATTAGTTATGTTCTCCTCGTTCACATGCAACTGAGATCAGAGAACAGATGCTCTTTTACTTTAGTCTTCAATTTTAAGATGGTTCACGGCTCTTTGATAAAATGTTAAGTTGCACTAGTTCTTCTATAGAACAGCCTAGTTAGATGCTATCCTGTGGTGGGTAACTATTTGGGATTATATGTAAAACTGTATTAGCAGCAAAAACATTATCAATCATTCTTTGTTGGTTAATATGTTGACCATATGTGATCTTTGCTAATGCAGACACAGTTGATGATGAAGTACATATCGACCCTCCAAGAAGAGGTATGCTTTCACTTGATTTCTCTGCGTAAATAGCTCTTGAGGTAGATCTCATAATTTAAGGGTATTCGAGATTGCTAATTTTTTCTGTTCATGATCCTGTTTAAGTAAGTGCTTGCCAAACTTCTTAAAGATAAGAACTACACAAAATTGCATTGATAACAGAAGCAGTTTTTGTAGAATAGAATTTTTCTGTAAAAATCAGCTATACATTGAGCTCCATACTAAAATGAAACGTTACCCTTATATAACTATTGATCGTTTGTTGATTCATGATACTGGCCCTGCCAGCGATATACAAGCAGACAACTATTACTATAAACATAAGCTCCAACGGACTTGCCTATTGGAGACTAGATGCAGAAATAATTTATGTATGATCACTGTTCTCCTATGGCCTGCTATACCTTAAAGGCGTAGATGGCACTGCAATGAGCACGTAAGTTATATTGGTGTGCATCAGTAACGTATTACGGCTACTTTTATATGCTCAAGTCCTATAGGCAAATGGTTGAAACCATGGCTACCCGCATAGCCACCGGGGACAGCACTGTGTACGTGGCAACTTCGATACTACACTTCATTTTTAGCTTGCTGCATTGCTGTGTTACATAAAAATATTAGTGGATTATATGAAGTATGAGAAAATCAAAAAATTATATCAGTTAGACATTCCTGGTCATAATTTGGAAAGGTTTCACCAAAATCACGGTGATAATAAGACTGTTGATGAGGTACGTAGAGGCTAATTCATCTGGTTAATTGCAAGGTCGTTAAGATGAGACACACTTTGGTTGTATTCGTGTGCATCAACGACCATATACCCCCTTTATCCTGTTGAAAAGCATAGCAATGTTAATAAACTTGAACAAGCATTATACGAGTATCATAATCTTGCTCTATGTTTTGTTAACAGGAAAAGAAGTTAAGTGAAGATATGGAAGAACTGGAAAATCAGGTAAGTTCTTTACTTGGTTTTTCAAGAGTGCAATCATATTCTATTTAACAGGGTCTGGATAGCTTAAAATTTCACCTTATCAGCTTATAGCATTTCTAAAATAAATAAAAAAATATGCACTTCCGATTCTATGGAAAGAGCTTCCACCTATCTGCTTATTTCAGGATGAAGTAAGCACCTCTCCATAAACACTATTGAAGGTACTTATCTGCTTATTTTTAAATAGCAGTTGAGTCTTAACAATCAGGTTTCTTTACATGCTTAATATCATTTAAAATCTTGTAAACATGGTACAAGTGGAATTACTTTTAAGATCTTTCGAAGTTCCCTGTATCTAGCTTGTGAAACGTTAAACATATCTCATTTAAGCCATCCTTCAAAGTTGTTTTTGGGTAGATTTCAAACTAAAATCAATCTATATGTTAAATCCTACTACAGTACTACGTACCATGTTAAATACCATTTATAATATTGAAAACATAGAAGATCTAGCATTTTCTTTAGATTCTGCTTTCCTGTATCTATATATATATGTGTGTCTCATCTCAGTTTGGTTGTTCATTTTAAGTTTCAAAAGTTTAGATCTAGCTTTTGATGTCTAGATGCTGTATAAAGTTAAGCTATAATGAAACATTAGTCAAGTACAAAACTGAGTTAGATGTATGGACTTACAGGCTGCATCAGCAAAGCAGCTGCAGAATGATGATGGTGGTGGAGGTCTTAACAACCTTGCAACTAACCAGACAAATTTACCTCAACATCTTGTTACTCTCCCTCTTTTCAATGGCTAGCTAGATCTGCTCCAGACCAACACATTTCGACCTTAAAACAAGAAGCAGAAGCTAGCAGCCAATAAAACCAGTGCTGATTCTTATCAGCTATTTGAGCTTCTACACTAACTTTGAAATTCTATAACTATCAGTTCATTATCTGCCTTTGTGTGTTATGCAGATGCTATCCTTTTGTGTGGGTGTGTTTTATGGGTGAGATGAGGGGTTATTTATGCTAATGGGTGACAATAGCTTAATAAAAATGTATACTGTAAATGTTTGTGTAAAAGTTAATATGCTTCACTGTGAAGAAACAGGTTGCTAAAAAAACCACCAAGAAACAGTGACTTGCAAGTTGCATCATGTAACCAAATATGCTTCACTGAAGAAACAGGTTGCTAAAAAACAACCACCAAGAAACAGTGACTTGCAAGTTGCAATATTTACTATAGAGAGATGATAAAGCAAAGCTGTTTGGTTACATGATGATAAAGCATCACAGGTGTATCCATATTTCAAGAAATGTCCTTGTTAGCAAGTTGCATTTTTTTAGGGTAGGTTTGGTTGGAGTATATTGGATGCATTTTATGGCATTTACATTTTAATTTCTTTCGAATATTGTATTTGGTTTCCAAGTGAAAGAATTTAAAATTTCACGAATTCTTAAAATAGGAAGAATTAGAATGACTTTAAAAGCGTGAGAACTTTAATTTCTTGAATTTTTTTATATATATATATATATATATATATATATATATATATATATATATATATATATATATATATATATTTTTTTTTGTCTTTTTGTTGTTATTTTAAATCAAAGGAAATATGTCACTAGGGTGTTAATCGGGTGTGGGGTTGTTCGGGTTTGGATAAAAAAATTTGGTGCAAAGGTGATGATATATATTAATAAAAACTTTGTACATTTAAAAAAACACCAATTGGTTGGACATGCTCAAGACCAGGATACTTAAATCAACAATTCTATAGCCTATCGATGTCAGACAAACTTATACTACTTATCTCGACAAAGCGAGTCAAAATAGATGACTCAATCTCAATTTGCAAATCTCGGTTGCTCGATCATCTGTTACATTTTCATTCATGCCGCAACACATATCACTTTTGATAATCACTCATTGTTGCACCAAGACCATAACCTCATTATTACATTTTCATAATCACCTCCCAAGCTTGACCATTCAACCATATATCATCCACAATGTATCAGTAGGAAGGTGAAAAGGCTTCATAATGTAGGTTATAACTTCGATCGAAAGGCTCTGCCAAGTTTCCTACATTTTCTCTTTACAAAGGCTACGAGAATCTTGGGAACACTCACCTTGAGGAGAATCACCTAACCTCTTGTGGCGGTGTATAGATAGGAACAAATGGGTTTATCTTTCACTCTCACTATTCCTATCTTCATACATCGCCTTCCAAGAAGTCGTGTTTTTGACACCCCTATCCGTCACCCCAAAAAATTGCAATAATAAACACAATGATGATTTCAAAATATTATGAATCTCATCAACCAAACATGTGAAAGGTAATTTAAATTACGAATTTTAAATTCTCAAGAATTTAAATTTTCTAGAATTTTAATTCGAATTTTAAATTCACGAACCAAACACCACCTTATTCTTTTGTGGTGATTTATTTTGAAGCTAACACGACTCTTTGTAGGCGGCTCAAACTGGCTTAAATTAGTTTTCCGAATTAGAGACTCACTAAACTCACTCATGGACCAAAGTATACTCCTCCTCATGGCTAAAGCCAAAAATTCTCACCCACTATTAAGCTGAATCTTATTAATTCACCAAATAAAAATAAAAATTATAATACAAAATAAATAAACATATAAAACTTTAAAAACAAATGAAAATGCATAGGCAAAATCTTTAACATACCCAATTTGGATAGAAACAGTTTGTTATATCCGGTTATTAGTAAGCTTGAGTTTGGATGTTTAATAGTTTGGTTTGTCTTGGTATTGGTATTTGTATCGGGTTATTGATTCGTTCAGAACAATTATGTACTTGAGGAGTGATTTTGTTTTTGATTGGTTCGTATCGGAATATGACTCGGTATTGATTTTTGGTATCGATATTTGGTGATGGTGATTTTATAGTCTTAACTAATCCGACTATGTCTTGAGTAGTTATGTGTCATCTCGGCATCAATAACATGTTTTGGTTCAGCCTAGTTTTGTATTTGTTTACGTCTGGTTCTGCATCTGTCTGATTTCTCAAGTGGTTCTGCATCTAGTTCCGCCTGGTTTTTTCTGCTGCATCTGTCTGCCTAATTTTGCTCTTCCTCTACCTGCATTGGATCTCTGCTGCTGGCTATACATGTCATGCGCATTTGTTCGCTTTGAATCATTCTTCGATCACCTCTTCGGACCTCTCTGTTGAATCTGCATCTGTCTGAATCTGACTCTGAATCTGTCAGTCTAAATCTACTTTGTCTTCCTGTTCTATTCTCGTTCATCTCCGTAATTATGTTGATCTAAGATACTCCGAAGCTGCGTGTTTAGTTTTCAGTTTTAGTTTATTTTGTGTATGACAAACTAATAATGATCACCGCTACTGCATTGTGAGTTGGGGAGGATGTTAGCTAATAAGGCTTATTGGCCGGTCCACTTGTTTAGGCCCGTTTAATAGTTAGAGTTTCGTATTAGTCTTTTTTATTTAATGTCTTGTAATCTTCCTAGTTAGTTGAATCTGATAATTCTTTTGTTCATTTTCCCTCTGATTTCTACACAGTCAACCCATTTCGCAGCCCAAGATCATTTCATTGCAATGATTTTTAGTTGAAAGTTGGTTGGGCTCAATAATCGAATGAAATTCTCTTAAACTAATGACCAGTCCAAAATTAATAACCCTACATCTTAGGGATTATGTAATACAAGTAACCCTAATTTTACTATAGCTCATTCACTTGCAGTCACACATACTACCTAGTACCTACCTTATCCTTCCATCCTACCTAATCACTCCAAAAGATCTATGACAACTCAAACTGCATATCTCCAAACCTTAAACCACAACCAAAAGCCGAAAACAACACTTAATTTTTTTAAACGGCTATTTTTTATTTTGCTTTCCTTCCACTCATGTCAGCCAGTGGTCTGGCTCAAGGACTAGCGCAACATTGAACCGGTGTCGTGGCTTGGTACTAGCGGCGCCAAAGGATAGTCCACATCGGACTGGCGAGGCTCTCACGCCACTGTATACAACACTCTTAGCAGACCTTTTCTTTTCTATCAATTTTGTAATTTTTACATGGACGTTTATTTTGCAACTTTCATGTACGCTTATATTTACGTTGTAGCTTACATGTGTTATAGTAAATCCATCACGACGCAAAAATAGGATGTTAAAATTGATAATTCATTCGGGGAGAGAATGGCGAGAAATTTAGAATGAATTATAATATAAATGTTGATCCTCACACTAATATGAACTTGAATTTAATAAAATTCTTCATTTTCAAATCTAATAATTGCCACACAAGTTTAGTGATCTAAATAAAGTGAGTAGATCATATATCGATGCTAGTGCTCCAATTACAATATGTGTCTCGTGATAAAACCAATGGTTGGTAGTAAGTCTATGACACGTCTGCAGCATGATAAACTAATCGAATCCAAATAAATGTCCTCTAATGAATAGATAAAATGGAGAAAGAAGGTAAGTGAAAACATCCCGGGTATGAAAACTATCTATGTAAATGATACAATATAATGTCTAGTAGAGTGTAAAATCTAAAAGAACTGAAATGACGTCGATAATACTATAGTATACAATAATGCGCATGATAAATATTGTGTAAATAAGGTGAGGATCTTGAATACACGCAAGAAGTGCAAGACGTATAAATAAATGGCCAAATAAAGAAAAGACATAAGTAACTAATGTAATGGTGAAGTCTCTTATGATGAGACATGATTATTGGGACTTGAAATCTATACACATGAATGTTATGAGAAAGCAAAATTATTGTTATGTCTAGCAATATAAGAAATAAGTTGTATACATCTAATATAATAAAATAAGAGCTCATTTTATTTTAGATTCCTTAAAGAATATAGAATGTATGAATCACATGTTATGATTTAAAAGTTTTCTAGAATAATAATTGATCAAATTGATCAAATCATTTGAAATGGAGTAAAGCTATTACTTTAATATATTCAAAGTACAAAAGATATAGGTTTATATTCACTAACCCGTGAAAACAAGTTTAGTTGCTTTTGTAGATGCATGATATATGTCTTTACACATTAGTCAGTCTCAAACTGGATATGTACCTCACGAGTGACGGTAGTGCAATTTCATAGCATTCGAAAAAGCGAACAATCGCGGCTAGCTCATTATACATAAATTCTGGCAGGGAGGCACCAACAGTTTTGCATGAAGATAATGTAGCATGCATTACTTAATTTTAAGGAAGGTTACATCAAAGGCGACAAGACAAAACATATTTGGCCAAAGTTCTTTTCAATTGCAACATTGGGATGCCTTGACTCAAAGAGCTCAGTGATGTTGACATAGGAGAGAGATACTACAGCGTCACTCTCTTTATTCCTTAGCCTTCGTTTTATCCCACGGGTTTTCCAAGCTAGTTTTTTTAACGAGGAGGCATTCCAAAAGCGTGTTAATAATATGGATATCTAAGAGGGAGTGTTGTGGATAAATATATGTGGATGTCCTTATCTCCTGTAGGATCGTAAATATTTTGTTGTTTGATGATTCGGGTGGTCTTGGATGATGGAAATACATGTTAGCCATTTAGAGAGAGAAAGAGATAAGAGAGGGTGTTCTTGGTAGAGACTTGCTTAACAAAATGTAAAGGTTAGATTGAAAGAAGCACCACCTCTTCCATGGATGGAAGGGGTATTTATAGTTACAAATACTACGTCCTCCTATCGGACTGTGGATCAGGTATACAGTAGGTAAAGACCCCTCCTTCCTCCACGGTGCTACTCTAAACTAATCTACGCTACTAATTAACTAATTAACTACAAAACAACGTAAATAACGACACGTCTACGAGCTAACATATGCTAGACCATAATTGGGGTGACCGACACTTTAACATGGAATTTCCAATTCCTAACAATCTCCCCCTAAGGGAGGTCACCCCTTGAAATACATTTTGCATCCTAGCATTCTATATTTGTCTTTAGTTCTGAGCTCGTAGACTTCTATTCTTCAAGTTCCGTAATCTTTGTGCTTTAGTAGCGACTCTTCATTGTCCGATTATTTTGTACTTTCAGTGGAGGTCTTTGAATTGATCCACATCTTGATGATCTTCGAGCTTTCATTGAGATCATCAGTCACAGTAAATCTTTGGATCACCCTTTGTTGTGTTGCCTTCATGTGATTTTGTGACTTTTGGACCGACATGCTCACACTTTCAGGATCATGCTATATTTTCATCAGAGTAGCGGAAGCTTTACTGGTTCATGATATTTGCAGCAGCGTAGCAGAAACATAGTATAAAAATATCATAGTCATGTTATGTAGATATGCACTAGTCATGATTCCTTCAATTAAGTGTTGATGTTGTGAGCATGCGGCTTTGGATTGACTTCTCGATTACGATCACCGTATGTCTGTCGAATGTACTGCAAACAACGATTAGCAATAAAACACACGAAAGTGTCTTTGATCACTTTCGCAGAATTGAGTACAAGGCCCACGGTTCCTGTTGATCGATTACAAGTCTTGCTGTGATCGGTAGAGTTCGAAGAATCTCCTTGACGGGGTTTCGCGGTGTTCTAGTTGTTCTCAAACCGAACGTCTCAATGAAGACAACACGGAGTGAGTGAACGATGAATTGAGATTCAGCGATTGATGAAAAATTGATTTGAAAACAATCGTGTATTGCTTAGAAGAAAGAGTTTTGTCTGACGAATGTTTTATGAGAAAGATCAATTTTCAATCATAAATACTTTTGTATTTGAAAGAGTACACATTCGATGTCTAGAGAAAGAAGAGATTTACATCGAGCGGTTTTCCAAAGTATTTTCAATCGAGATACTTTTGTGTTTGAAAATGAATACACAATCGATGTGCTAGAAAAGAAGATTTGCACATCGAGCGGTTTTCAAAAGTATTCATCAATTCATTTCGGGACCAAGGTTGATTCACGAGTGAATCGCCCATTGTTTCTATCTAGTTGTCACAAGTTTGATCTTTAGAAAAGATCTCACATGTCACCCACCAAGAGCTTGTTTGATGTTGGCTCTAGAAGGATTTCCATCTTCATCGTGAATATTTAGCATATCACTCGGATGTTCTGGCAATACCACAAGGATAATCGTGGGACTCTCAATATATACTTACTTTCCACATTGTGTGAAACAATGAAGTCTTCATTAATTTTGTGTCCTAATGAGATTTTGTGAATGATCTCTTGGCTCTAGACTCAATAGTGCACATTTGGTTCCTATGCGGAGACTAGGGAGAGGTCTCCTTCTTGATATCAACAATCTCTAAGAAATTCGATAGATTATGTAGGTTCCCGTGAGAATGAAACAAGCCCTTTTAAGAGGAACTTGAGTAGCTTGGGAAGTTAGGTGCGGTCGTCACTGGGTCCATGACGTATTGTCTTCAATACTGGCGTTACCTTAGTAACAACCAATAGCATATGTATGGAACTGGTTTCCGCCTAAGGTTGAATTATTGGAGGCTATTTCTTTTCACCTTTTCCACATTCATTTCTTTTCATTCTTCAACCCTTGATTGCTTACCGAGACTTCATAACTAGAACCTTGTTGGGTTTATTCCGGTTCTAGCTCAATCTCGATCGGCACTCTTCCCATTTCTCATTTTCTCCTTTTACATCATACCTAAGGACTCTACACTATCTAGTGGATTGTCCTGGGTGATCCCTCCCAACCTTTGGCGGGATCGTGGGAACGAATACCTAACCTAACCATCCTTATAACACCATGCATAAAATAAATTGGTCTGTCTTTTGGTATTGTTCTTTCCTTCTTGAAACCAATTGAAAAATCATTTGGAAAATCAATCAAGGTACTTGTGATACGAAATCAAAACATTTTGTTCCTTAATAGTTTTGATCATTTTGAAATGCTCCCCCTCAACATATGCATATGATCTTGAAATTGTTTAGCACATGGAGGCAAGAGTTCTTTAAAATAATTTCTTGATCACAATTTCCGTAGAAAAAGCCATTTGATTTTCTTCGGTAATATCTCGCCCTCAATATGTATATAGGATATTTGAAATCATTTTATCACATAGAGGAAAGAGTTCTTTTGAAGCACATCTATGATCACAAAAGCCATTAAGAAACCATTAGAAAATCAATCAAGGTACTTTATGTTGAAACATAGAATCTTTTGTACCTTGAAAGTTTGTTTTCTTTTGAAATGCTCCCCCTCAATATGTGCTTCGAGATTCGAAAGCGTTTAGCACATATGGGAGAGCGACATGCACACTTGAATCAAAGCGATCACCTTTATCAAATTTCATTATTAAATCACAAATTCTCCCAGATCAAAATATCAAACCCTTTGAGATTTTGGATCCCAAGTGATTTAATAAGGTTTAGAAAACATGGGAGAATATGTGGCGGGTTTAAATACTCATCTTGTTTTGGATAAATCCTCCTCCTCAACATGTGCATTGTGTATTTGAAATCGTTTGGCACATGGAGGCGGGAGTGCCTATAAAGGACTAAAACCGATTCCATTAAAGCAGTTTGAGATTTAAATCACGATCTCTCCCAGATCAAAATTTCAAACCTTTTGAGATTTGTGATCCCAATTGATTTAAATCATTTAAAAGATTTTGGGGAAAGACGTGGCAACATTTAATTTTGAAAATTGATTGATACGGATCAATTTTAGACATTAGAGATTGTTAGTGTCAGGTATGCTGGTTTTTAAGAGATCTTTAAGTAAAATAAAACAATTTCACAGTCAAACAAGAACAGAAAAAATTTCATTTTGTAAGATCTTTGGGTTTTAAAGAAAAATCATACCATGACATAACATTAAATCTTTAGATCACCACTTATTTTGTACAAACGGACTTGATTGATGAAATATCGTTTTGAAAATATTTTTAATTTAAATCACTCTCCCCCTCAATCGATGACCGTAGTCGATGATTGAGTGACTTAAGTTTTGATAAAATGAAGTCTGGTGATTTTCAAAAATTAGTCCAATTTATTTTCAAAACCAATATTTTTCCAATTTTCAAAACAATATTATTTAAGAATTGTTTTTTAAAAAATGGTATCATCACAATTATCCTGCACAAAGATACGTTAGGTGGTTGAGCTGCTTTTGTTGTTGTTGCTGAGGGTTGGAAGAAAACCGTCTGCTGATGCAGTGAGACCTCGTTGCATTTGTCATGCCAACTCTTCATAGAGGTCCAATTAAGCTCCGTTTCTTCATTTGATGATGAAGAAAACCATCTGCTGATGCAGTGAGACCTCTTACGTTGCATTTCATGCCAACTCTCCATAGAAGTCAAATTACGCTCCGTTTCTTCATTTGTCAACCCAAGATATAGTTACCCTTTCCTTTTGGCATCCAATCATTTGCTTATGTGGGATCCGGATCGGGAACATTCTTTTAAACCATTTATCTGCATACGCTAGTGAACATACAAACAGATATATGATGGTCGACATCACCCAAACAGCAATCGACTAATAACAGTCAATTCAACATATCAATCATATCATAAAAAGCATGGGATTATGTGTTCATTAAACTCTAATCATCTAAACCTAACAATCATATCCTAGGCACCTAGTCCTTCAACGTAGGTTAACAACATTTTTCAGTTAAGCATTTAGGATAATTAAGAAAGCCCGTTAGATGATATAGATTTGAAAACATTATCCCCCTCAATCAATGACTTATTTTCTGAAAAGTTTAAAAGCGCTGAAGTCATTGATTGAGTTTTCAATTTTTTTCGAAAACTCTGAATCTGATTGATTTTCAAGCAACTCATTTACCACCACTTTTGAAAACATCAAACTTTTTACGAAGAATTTTAGAGCGGAAAAACATTTGTGTAGGAGCAATGATCCTTGACATACTTTCCTCAAATAGTTTTAGGATAAGTGCACGAAATATTTGAAAATTGGTTTATCGCAACACTTTCCTTCCTTAAAGAGCGGGTTGCCATAAAATAATAGCAAACCATAGTTTTAAGCACGGGTCACGATCTTAAATAGCGCAAGCCATCATTTGAAGCCGGGTTCTGATGCGAAATAAGCGTAAGCCATTTGATTTGTGACATGTTTTTAAAAAAAGAATATTTACACCTCCTGCTCGAACTTCATCTATGGTCCCGTGCCATTATTGAATGACATTTCTAAGACCGCAGATGTTATCGATACCAAAAGACATGTCTTTGAAAAACAATATTTTTGTTATTTTTCAAATTTTCTAATTTTTATGGGTTTTTGTTGGTTTTATATTTTTCTATTTCGATTGTGTAGGTTTTATATTTTTGTATTTTGCTTTTAGAAAAATATATACACAGATAGAGTAGATGATATAGTTTAAGAAGATGATGATCTGAGTGCAGAGATAAGGATATCGAGCGACCCGTTGTAGAAGATAGAAGTCATCATCCTAAAACTTTCACCACCAAAGCTTAGAGGCTCTTGAATTGAAGAAAAATTGAACCATCTGAAAGTGAGACTTTGGCGACTTCCCCAAACCGAAAATCCTTTAGTGAAGCGATTCAAGCTCTATTACAAGCTTGCCTTAGCCGGTGCACAAGGAAGCACACCACTATCATCGATCCTGCTGATCCTTTTAAGAATAATCACCGTGATTCTTAGTTCGAGGTTATATCATCCAATAGAACACCAGCAACGTATCATCCCACATTTAAATAATCTTCTCAAATTCCTTTTCCTTTGAAGTCGAAGAAATCCATTCCAAAGGTCTTAAGAGAACAATTCCCCAGTAGATGAATTGATGAAGTCGGTCTCTTAGACTAGAGCTCACGAACCGAATACACATATACAGAAGGCGGAGAAACTTATACCATCAGTAGCAGTTAAGTCCAATAGCGAAAGAATAACCCGATGTATACTTTTCTCTCCGAAGAAAGTGTATGAAGCTCGAGAACCCGAAGTACCGAATGTCCAAGAGAGAATAGCAAATAACATCAAGTAGCATCTTGAATCACGATTATCTCTGCGGATGACTATCTCTGCGGATGTCAACTCGGAATAAGTGATTATATCTACGAATCACCGATTAAGCACTCAAGGGAAATAGTGGCGACCCCGATGTACACAATTCTATCTCCCGATGTTTGCGATAACATGAAATCATCACACACTTGTGTACCTCTTTTATCTTCAAAACTAACTCTTCCATCTCTTCCCCATAGTTGGAATAAGAACACTAAACGCCATGAGTCGAGCCTTGATTTTCTCGTGTGATGACCTATGTCTTCCGGGTTTCTTGATCACTTAGAAGTATTAAGCTCATCAAGTTTACTCGCGTTTAGATGCATGTCTCCTTCCCCTTCTTTGGTTTGATACTTCATAATCAACAACACATTATAAGCCCATATATTTGAAATCTTTTGAGAAGAACCTTAGAAGTCTTTGTGAGAATCAACTTCTTTGAAGAGTGTGAGCAAGTCTAATTGGGGATTAAATCGACATTTCACTCTCCCCAATTAGTGCTCTCCCTAATCGACAATCTGTTTGATAAATGCCAGTTAAGAAGAAGTCTTTAGATAATCAAATCTGACTCGTCTTTAGTCTTAACATGTAGCGAAAATGTAGAACCGATTGTAGAATCGACCTTCTTCAAGATTGTCCGTTTGGGGAATAGAATGTTAACATCTTCTTCTCGCCAAATGCATTCCCGTTAACAAATATTTAGCAAATCCTCTTAACTCAAATCCCTCCCAATCAAACAAGAACAGAAAGATGTTCATCAAGGAAATCAACCCCGCAACTGGAAGCACTTTGTCTTTAATCATAACAGCCCGTGTGAAGATGTCAACCAACGGCTCTTAGAAGAAACTCCATGTAGAAATGACCCGATAATAAGAAGCTCGGTTCTTACATGAGTTTGGATCCGTTTGACCATTTATTCTCTAACATCAATCAACCATGCAGTAAATTCACACTTCTTCTCCCCCTCAAGAATTGCATACGGAGTTGCCATTCTTGATTGAATAAGTGAATATCGTCAACAAATGTAGTCTATTCACACTTCTCCCCCGCAAAATTAGAACATGATGTCGCCATCGTCATTATAGTTGAGCAAGTGGAATAAGAAAAACAATCAAGGGTAGTCTGGTTCACTTGATGTTTGAAAGCGCATGGAAAAAGCATGAAGCATGTTGATGAGAATGGTCATTAATGAGAAGATTTCTCTTCTTCAGAAGATAAAGCGCCTTTGCGTACACTTTTCTTTTCTTTAGAGTACGAGGCTTGAACTGTTGTGTTCGAATGTCATAAGAAGATTTCTCTTCTTGGAAGATAAAGCGCCTTGAGGGCGTACACTTTTCTTTTCTTTAGAGAACGAGGCTTGAACTGTTGTGTTCAAGCGTCATAAATCTCTCTTTTCATCTACTCTTGGCAAACATGTAATCAACCCCATTATCATTCGATGCTCTTTGTCGTGACGGTGATGGAAAACCCAATATGATGAATTTGACCACAAGTAAACTAACTTGAACTCGTGACTTAAACTTGCACAAATGTAACAAAGGCGGTGCCGATTTCCATTAGCATCTCTAAGTATTCTCTAAGTACTCTATACTCTTCAACCAACCAACCATCAAGTATAAGGCGTACATCACCTCTTGAAAATCCACAATTGAATGTGACCTTTGAGCACTACAGCGTAACTCCTTAAAGTGATAGTTATTTTGTGGTGATAAGAGCCAATTCCCCAGTGGTAAAGAAAAGGAAAAAGTCACCCAACAATAACTAGATTTCCAAGTCTTAGTTTTTGATAATAAGCTTGAACAAGGATCTTGAAGAATCTTCATCCAACCATCCCGATACCTTGGATACTAAGTACACTTGCCGTGATATTTCACTTCAACCTCAGTAAATAATAGTGAATTAACCCGTTGTCACATCTTACGGTTAAAAGTTTAAATCTAGCCTCCTTTTCGTTTTAAGTGAACTCGATAATGGTTTCATCCGACCATGGTTAAAAGCACATAACCCTGTAAAACCTTGTAATAGCCAAACTACCAAAAAGACAACCCAAACACACACCCAATTCATGAAGTACACCTTTTATCCCTTCTTTGAGCGAAACCATAGCACCGACATCGGATGAGATCGAATTACACTTTCCTTTCTCCGGGATGGTTCCATCATTCACGGATTTTACAATTCTATGGTTTAAAGCGAGAAATAGTTTCTTTCGCGGGATTTTACAAAACCAAGAATAAACCGTAAGATAGATCCAGAAATGCACTTTACTATTACCAGGATGTTTCCATTGTCGCGGGATTTTACAAGTCTATGATTTAAACCAAGAAATAGATTCTTTCGCGGGATTTCACAAAATCAAGACAAAACCGTAAACAATATCAGTTTGTATGTGTTATGACAACTTTGATTTCGGTGAAAATCTGTTTTTAGGGGAACATGCAGCGGTTCATCAACGATTCATAATCCAACATCAACAATATCATCAACCATCCAATCAACACTTTGGTAAACACATCATTCACGCATTCTGTCGGCTATTGCAGTGACAACATGGTGAAGTAAACCCGATATGCCAAACTTGAGAATGAATTAAACTTCCCCAGATTTATTACTTAAACTTGTACAAATCCTCGTGAAAAAGAAACGGTGTACCCAATGTACAAAACCTCTTGATGTATCCTCAACTGCGTGAGACACCGAAGTGATAGCTACCTTGTGGATTAAGCGAGAAAGAATCACAAAAGTAACTAAATAGCCAAGCCTTTATCACAATCTATAAATGCCCAAACAAGTCATCTTCGCGGAAGGGTAGAAAGTAAGAAGAAGAAATAAGTAAGCGCAGGAAAATCTCACATGCAAATCCAAATCGAAATACCGTCCAAACAACACCGTAGTCGACTTTGTCCAATCATCAATTCATGCGGTGAACAAGTATCCTCCGTGAAAATGTATAAACCAAAGTATCAAACCACACAACAAATCTCATCATCACATCGCATAGCATAACAAATCTCATTAAATCCAAATGTTGAGAAGCTCATTCGATCCAATCATGTGTACGACCCAAAATAGGTTACTAGTAATAATCGAGGCCCGGTCAATGAAAATAAATCCAAACATCCAAGTCAAGGCCCATAATAATTCAAGTCCAAACACTCAGATTCAATTTCAAGTCCGTTCCTATTATCAATTTAACCCAAACCATAACATCACAGAAGGTCAATATTATCCGTATCTCATGACCAAGGTTGTAAAAATCGCTATGCGCTAGTGAGGCGGTTGGGTAGGGCCTAGCGATTAATCGGTTAGGCGGGGATTAATCGGATTGGAATTTTTATGCACAAAAATGTAATTTTAGATATTATATTATTTTATATTTATGGGATAAGCGTATTACATCAAAGTTCAAATATTTCAAGTGCTCAAATATAGACATAATATTATTCTTCAAAATTCAAATTCAAACATAAATATTACTCGGTTTGTTGACCATTTTTAAGCAACCTTTGACCAATTTTGTCTAATTAATCGGTTTGTTGACCGATTTTAAGTGATTTTGTCTGATTTTTAAGCGATTTTGTTGACCAATTTTTAAGGGATTTTGTCCGATTAATCCGATTAGACCGACTTTGACCGATTAATCGGTTTGTTGACCGATTTGTAAGCGATATTTGACCAAACCGATTAAATAGGCCGATTATGATAAATCAAGGCGCTTAGTGAGCGATCAGCGATTATGCGGGGATTAATTGGCCGCCTGGACCGATTTTTACAACAGAGCTCATGACACACAATTACCTTGTAGCCATCAAATGTACAAATTCAACATGAGACTTTCGTGATATATAGCAAGTAATACCCAACACATTCGGATCATGAATGTGTACGTAGAATGAGGCCCAAGTCAAATCAAACAATGATATGTCAAACTGTGATATATCAACACATAAATTTGTTAACACCCATTAACATGTGCTAACATTTAAAATACCCAATTAGTACCCATTAAGATGTGCTAATATATCTCGGTTTTAATTTGTGATATATCAACATCAGTGGTCACTTTAAAATCCACAAACCAAGTCCAATAACCATGAGACCCAATTAAAATTCGATCACAGCCCGTCACTTTAAAACCCATATGATCTATTAGTAAGCATACCCTAATATTTGGGATATAAAACAGCCACTTACTCACACAAACAACCCTAATATTCCTCCTCACTTTGTGCAGACAAACCAAAGCTTCATCACACCCTAAACTCTCTCAATAATCCGCCTCCTTCACTTCAGCTCATAATCCGAATATCACAAATAAAACCATAGATATCAAGATATTCGAAACCATAATCATCCATACAAACGAATCATCCCCATCCGTTGTATACCATTCAATATTGATCTCACCTATCCTAGAAATGGATAGCCTCGCCACAGGGATGGCTACGAGGGTATGGTATCAACGAGTTAAGCCACAGGGATGGCAAGAGACTTTGATTAGGCTTGGAGATCGAACCAGGGTCTTTGGTAAGTGTTAATAGATGTTTAGATTTCCATTATCACGAAACAAGGAGATGAAATAACATACTTGTTATTAACATCTCTTTAAGTTCGTAAATTAAAAAAAGTTTATCTTCACAAATATCGATGATGAGTCGAATTTTGAATCGCATAGATCTATAGAGATCTTGATGTCTCATAAGAGATACAAATCAAAACAAGGTTGAGATATTAATATTCATACCGAATGAAACTTGATCTATGATGATGACCTTTGTGGGTGTTAAGATCTGAAAAGGTCACTAAAAACCCACGAACAAGAGAGACTGAGATCATTTGACATTCGTTCACCAATTAATTTTATGATCTTTTGAATATGTAACTTTTCAGTTTCAAGTCTTGTTTCTTGATCTATGATGTTATTGTTTTAATCTTAGATGTTTGGACCGGCGATGGTTGATACCCTGAGGTCAATGATGGAATTGGTCTTGTGGTCAAGTCGCTTTCTTTGCTTTTTTCATCTCAAGTCGCTACTTAGTACAAAAGTAATGAGTCAAGTCGCTTATTGATTTTGTGTCAAGTCGCTATTGACTTGAGTTGACTAAAGAGTCAACTCACTTTAGACAAAAGTGACAACTCGCTTCATTTTCTGTTAACAAATCGCTACATGATATAACTGAGACAAGTCGCTACATGAGTCCAAGTCGCTAAAACTCATGACAAGTCGCTACGACTTGTAAAGACAAGTCGCTTATGAGATTCATAGTATTTGGACATATTGTCAAGTCTCTACGAAGAACTTGACCAAGTCACTACCAAGAACAACATAGACTGCAGTTAACAAAACCAGTAATAACCCATATATGAACCAGATTCATGAGAAACCCAGAAAACAAGCATAAAATGCTTCTTTGACCCGTTTGACCATTTAAGAGCATTCAGATTAGCCTAGTTGACCATTGTTTCACCACAGCTTGACCACAAATATTTCACTGATTTTTGTACAAAAGAATCACAAGAAAAAGATATACAAAACAGTTTGGACTAATAACACAAACAGATGTATAAATATAAATGGACCATATGACTTTTGTGACCAAAAAGAAGGAAACATAACAGAAAACATGTATAACCCATTTATTACAAAGATAGGAAAAAAAACAACATTTTTTTTTCGACCAATAGAAAGTGTAAAACAGTTTAACACATGATCCAAAAACCAACATAACCATGATACGAAACCACACAAATCAACACAACACAATAACCCTGGCTCTGGTACCATTTGTAGGATCGTAAATATTGTGTTGTTTGATGATTCGGGTGGTCTTGGATGATGGAAATACATGTTAGTCATTTAGAGAGAGAAAGAGATAATAGAGGGTGTTCTTGGTAGAGACTTGCTTAACAAAATGTAAAGGTTAGATTGAAAGAAGCACCAACCCTTCCATGGATGGAAGGGGTATTTATAGTTACAAATACTACGTCCTCCTATCGGACAGTAGATCAGGCATACAGTGGGTCCTTCCTCCACGGTGTTACTCTAAACTAATCTACGCTACTAATTAACTAATTAACTACAAAACAACGTAAATAACGACACGTCTACGAGCTAACATATGCTAGACCATAATTGGGGTGACCGACACTTTAACATGAAATTTTCAATTCCTAACATCTCCTAGCCTTGGTTTGAGTATATATCTAATTAAAAGATATGCATCATTATGTTGAAGCTTTATGTTTTGAGCTAGCTTGACGGTGTTCGACTTAGCTCGACTTAATTACACCCACTAGTAGAATAGTAAAATTGATAAATCGCTGGTTTTATTTAGTGAATGTAGACAACTTTTTAAAAACTATTTAGAATATTAAGATGGTGTTTTTCTTGAACTTAATCACTTTAATACATAAAATTTGTATTTTAATGTGAAAAGTGTTTGTTTATGACTAAATTAACATGGAGTAGCCAAAAATGTAAAACGATAAGATAAAATTTCTATTTAGAGATTAGGGTACTCTGTGCCAACACTTGTGTTTTCCGGCAGGACGCGACCGGATGGCGTGAGCTCCACACCGTGGCTTGTGTTTTCGTGTCGTGAGTCGTCACGACTAGCTCAAATGCTCCCAGAAAACGCGACGTGACGGCACAAGCACGATACCGATCGCGTTTTCTCTTTTTTTGGTGTTATCCCATTTTTTTAGTTTGTATGAATTTGTTTGTTGTGTTTGTGTATGGATTTACAGTTTAATGAAGATGAGATGAAAGAAAATGGACGAATTTTTTTATCGTTGTTGCGTATTGTGAAGAGTAGATTAGGTAGGTGATGATAAAATTTTCTTTTACAGTGATGATAGATTGATAGGTAGGTGATGATAGGTAGGTAGGTGATATGATAAATGTTTTTGTTGACTGCAAGAATGGTGTGCGTTTGTTGTGTGTAGGGTTTAAATAAGTAATAGGCCCATTAAGTTTACATATATTTTTACTAAGGCTTGCTATAAAGTAGTTATGTAGTGTATTAAATAAAGTTTGGTGCCTAATAAATTAGTTTGTATGTGTAAGATATGTGAACGTTGAACGGTAAAAAAAATACTTTTTTTTACCACACCTTTTTTTTCTCAATTTTTACCTTTTAAAGTTCTTATAAATACCCTATAACTCAATCAATTTTTACACACACTTTCATCTTCACTTTTATCTCTATACTTCTCTATCTTTTCTTATTTAACTTAAAAAAATGAATCCCAATCAATGGGTCAACAACATGCTCAACGATCTGCAAAATCAAATACAGTCTCTTCAAATGCCAAATTCGTCATCTTCTCTAACCTAAACACATCATCATCCGCAAATTCCATCACCTCAAACACCCACAAACTTCCTTCATTCCCAAACCAATTCATCACTTTTAATAACCCATTCGCCAACTTTACACCCAACCCAAATTTTGTCCTATGTTAACAATTGAAACTTCAAGAAAAACTATCCCAAACCCAAATTTTCTAACAACAAACACTATACCGACCCTTATTTACACAACCCCAATTTTCCCAACAACAATCGAATCAAACAACCGAATTTACCCAACAATCCTCACTACCTCAACAATCCAGCGAGGGCCTATCGGATCAAAACCGAGCGAGGCCATTGCAAGACCAAGCCAAGAAACAGAGAAAGAAAAGCGACCATTCGCTTTGGACCCAGGCGAGGAGTTAATTTTGGCAAGGCGAGGTTAATTTTCGAATGTTGCATACAAATATCAGGGATCCGATTGTCGGGAACAACCAACAAAATGACACGTTTTGGTACAAAGTTCTCGACGAATACAATGAGCAAGCCAAGCGTAAGGTTTGAAAGAGCGTAACAAGAACATGTTGACGGGAAAGTGGACTCCGATGAACCAAGAAGTTGGGAAGTTTAACTCGGTTTTCGAACAAACCGCTAGGCTTAGCGGCGAAAAAGATGAAGATTTGATGACCCGAGTTAACATTTTGTATAAAGAAGAAGGCGGGAGAGATTTTGCTCACAAAGGCGCTTAGCTTTTTTTGAGAGACAAACACAAATGGAGAAATCCCGATTTGACACAAGTAAGAAGAAACCGAGGACGGCCAACCGAAGAACCTGAGTTATTTGGAGATGATGCTTTGCTGCATCAACCCGGCAAAGGACGAAAGCCTCGAGTTCGGATCCTATACCTAGGAGATACATACCCCGTGACTGAGAAGAGGCGGAAGAACGACTAATGGAAGATTTTTTTGGAGACGAATATAGTCCTCCTAAATATCCGGAAAGGGTCTTTGGGCGAAGGTATCATATGAGTTCAAAACTTTTTAAACTAATAGTTAAAGATGTTACCAATTACAATGTTAACCATCTTCCCGAATACTTCCATTTTTTTAAACAACGATATGATGTTGTGGGTCGTTTAAATATTACTCCTATCATGAAATGTACATCGACCGATGCATTTGGCAGTACTTGTAGATTGGTGAGCGTTGTTCGCATGAATGCTTACACAACTTCACTAAATGCATACATACTTTATACTTTAATGAGTTTTAAGAAAACCGATTTAAATGATATCCAACATATATATGCATTGCATGAAGAAAAACATGGACTCCGGGAATGCTTGGGAGCATTGATTGTATGAGCGGGAATGAATGGCGTCGATGGGCTTACACGGCAATTCAAAGACATGACCATAAATACCCACTCTAATACTTGAAGCCGTCGCATCACAAGATTTGTGGATTTGGCATGCCTATTTTGGTGTTCCAGGGGCAAATAACGACCTCAATATTCTATACGGTTCACCGTTATTTGATGACCTTCTTGCCGATATAGCTCCGGAAGCTCCTTTTGTAGGAAAAACATACTCAAAAGGTAACTATTTGGCGGATGGAATTTATCCTCAATGGTCTACATTTGTTAAAACATACTTTATTGCAAGGAATGCAAAAACAATGAAGTTTAAAAGAGTTCAAGAAAGTGCAAGAAAAGATATCGAACGAGCTTTTGGAGTCCTACAAGGTCATTGGGGAATTATACAACAACTTGCACGAACTTTGAAATCAACACGCTCTGAAGAATTATGTATTGTTGTATCATATTACACTAGCGAGTACCAGCGTTCGTGTGGGTAACTGAAATAAAATTTCGATGAATAATGTATTTTTGTTTATTATGTTCTTTTTAACAATAAATTCTGGATATCAAAATTTCGTATAGCCGTGCCCGTTCGGGCTAGAACCCTGGCCCGTGTCTGCTTTCGGGCACGAGCCCGTTGGTCCGCGCCCATTCGGGCTCGAGCCCATTGGCCGTTGCCCATTCGAGGCTTGAATATTTATATAATGTCTTTATTGTTTGTAGTAGTGAAATTTAATGTAGGAATTGTGTTTTATTTGGTTATACACTAAGCTTGATAATTTGTATTTTCTTATGTAAGGGTGTTTTAATAAGCGTATTAATTGTATTTATTATTGAGTTAAATAATTGACTACATTAAATAGCATTAATGTGGTGTTTTGTTGTACACTATGCTTCTTGTCTTGTACGTCTGAAAAATATGTGCATCAATGTGTTGTACACTATGGGGGCGTTTGGTTCACAGAATGTTTTTAAAGGAATTGTAATCTTTGGAAGGAATTGTAATTTGATGTAATTGTAATTTAAAGAATTGGAATGTGTTGTAATTGTAATTGATGAAATCTGTCAATGTGTTTGGTTAACTCGCAACGTAATGTAATTCAATTTTTTTTATAAAACTTAAAAAGCTAATTTAATAACGATAATAATAATAATAAATAGTAATAATAATAATAATAAAAATAAATAATAATAATAATAATAATAATAATAATATAGTAATAAAAAGAATATTAATAATAAAATATTATAATATAATAATAATAATAATAATAATAATAATAATAATAAATAATAAAAATATAATATTAATAATAAAAATAAAATAATAATAATTATTATTATAATAATAAAATAATAATAATTAAAATATTAATAATAATAATTAATAATAGTATAATAATAATTAATAATAATATAATAAATAGTAATAATAAAAAATAATATTAATAATTAATAATAATAATATTAAAATAAATAATAAATAATAATAATAAATAATAATAATAATACATTATTATTATTATTATTATTATTATTATTATTATTATTATTAGTATGTGTTATTGTTATTAAATAATAATAATAATAATAAATAATAATAATAATAAATAATAATAATAATATTATTATTATTATTAAATAATAAATATAATAATAATAATAATATTGATACAATTATAATAATATAATAATAATAATTAATAAAATAATAATAATAATGATAATAGTAAAATAATACTAAATAATAATAATAATAATAATAATAATAATAATAATAATAATAATAATAATAATAATAATTATAATAATAATAATAATAATAATTATAATAATAATAATAATAATAAACAATATGACTTAGTAATATTATAATAATAATAATAAATAATATTACTTAATAATAATAATAATAATAATAATAATAATAATAATAATATTAAAAATATTAATAATAATAATAATAATAATAATAATAATAATAATAATAATAATAATAATAATAATAATAATAATACTTTTTAAATAAAATAGTAAATAAAAATCATAAATTTAATATAAAATAATTATTAAAAAATTAATTATTTATTTAGATATTTATATATAATATAAAAATAATTATTATAATTATTATTTATTTTAAATAAATAATATAATAATAATAACGATGAAAGATAAATCAATTACAACACATTCCATCAAGTTTGCTATGTAATCAGATTACATCATCGGGCGTGGTTGGTTGTAATTGATTCGATACGTTGAAACCAAACACGATGTAATGTAATTTGAATTACATTCCATCCATCCCTGCCAACCAAACGGAATTGTAATGTAATTGATTCTGAATTCTAACAGATTACATGAATTCCTTGAACAAGCGGCCCTATGTTTCTTTTCTTATAAGTAGTAGTCATTAAAGTCATTAATAACATTGACCACTTTAATAGCATCAATGTTGTAAGTCGAAAATTACATCATGCTTATTTTGTTGTACACTATCTTATTTTGTTGTAAATCGAAAATTGGTTGCAATTTGTTGTACAATGTGCTTAAATAGTGAAGGGTGTTTTTAATAACATTAATGTTGTTTGAAAAATTTTGGTTTTAAAATAACACCACGCTTTATTTTGTTGTATAATATCTTACTTTGTTGTAATTATGAGAATTGGGTGCATTAAAGTGTTGTAAACCATGCTTAATTTCTTGTCGTCTTAAAATTAAGAGTGAGGTCGCTTCGTGCATTATAAGTAGTATAGATAACATGATATTGAAAGATCAAGAGTTCGCGGTTTGTGAATTTAACGTTGCGTTTCTCCAGCCAAGAATATTACACGTACTTGGATCGAGCGATCGAGACACATCGAAGAAAAACAAAGAACTTCGGGATAGGAGAGTGCTGACGAACTTGACATGATATCGTGAAGCATTTATGGAACTGAATTACTAAATTGTACTTTGTTAATATATTGTTATTTTTAATATATCTTTTATTTTATTTTATTTTATTTTTTATTTTTTTTAATGTATTTCTTTAATTAATTAAATGTTAGTTTTAATTAAATGTGTTAGTTTATTTAAATAAGAGATAATTCTCTAAAAAAACATTATAGTTGTAAAAAATGTCAGTTTTGCGTAGCGAACTAAAAAAATACTCTTTTAAACATCAGTGTTGACATTTTTGTCTTCATGTGAGAAATAAAGATAAAAAAAATTGTGATGACCATTTTATTCTTAAATTTGTAAAAATTGTATCCACTGTCCCTAGGGTAAATTACATAAATGGTCCCTCTACATTTTAATCTAAAAAAAAAAAAAAAAAAAGCATGTCACAAAAAAAAATCTAGAAAACATTATTTCAGTAAAAAATTTGAAAAAAAAAACAATTTCGAAAAAAAATTTCAAAATTTTTATTATACGTTTTACTCCATTTTTATACATTTTCACCTGTTTTTTATTCACTTTTGATTTTTTTTTGTCACAAATGAATTTTTTTATCGAAATTTTCATTATTACAAAATATTACAAAAAAAAAAAATCAGTTTTTTTCGCTTGTCATGAAAGAAAACTTCTAAAATAATTATTTCTGAAAAAAATTGAAAAAAAAAGTATTTAGAAAAAAGAATTGAGAAAAAAATTTGGAACAAAATTTGAAAAAAAATTCGAGACACAAAAATTAGAAAAAATTGAAAAAAAATCCAAAAAAATTTGGAACAAAATTTGAAAAAAAGGGACGATGGACATAAATTTTTTCAAACAGAGAGCCATTTATGTAATTTAGCACAGGGCGATGGATCAATTTTATAAACCCTACAGAGACCATTTATGTAATTTTGAAGGGTAAAATTGTCATATCTTAAAGAAATCAAAAATGTCAGCATTAGTGTTCATAAAATTTTTTTAGTTCGGTCTGTGAGCTATAATTTTGTATTATAGTGTTTTTAGAAATTATCCCTTTAAATAATTAAAACAATTATATATATATATATATATATATATATATATATATATATATATATATATATATATATATATATATATATATGTGTGTGTGTGTGTGTGTGTGTGTGTGTGTGTGAGGTCAAGAATGCATGTGCACAGAAGCTAGTGTTATAGGAGAGAGGAACTTTTGGTGTTATGGTAAATTAAGTATTATAAAAAAGATCTGAAATATAACAACTTTTTTTCTGGCAGGTGAGACATCACCACGATATTTAATGCTCTTAAAAGTTGGACAGTGGATGGATATGCAGTTGTGTGCTTGCATCGACGTAATACAAATGTACCATAGAAATGTGCACTCATGATGTTGTGTTCAATTTCTAGTGGATCTTGTGCCCAACTAGCATGTGAAGACCTTCGACATGAAGAAATGTGCAATTTGACTACCTTTCACGTGAAAACAAGTACATACTTTTTATCAGTATAAATTAATTATATTTTCTGACATAAGTTGTCGTCGACGTCGAGACCATTTATATGCTTTTCATACCATGACATAAAAAATAATTTTAGATGACGTAAAATTCTTGAGAACAATGTTCCCCTAACTAGATTCTTTGAAACTTCAAAGACAACGTACTCAAAAAATTTGCGTTCACACAATCCTTTGATCTAATAATAGAGGTTACAAATATATAGTTGAAATTAATCGCAAAGGTGAATCAGCGATAAGAATACTAGCATATTAAATAAAAAGATTTGAATTTAACAAAGAGATAATTAATCTCTTTGGCACGAAGGTTCACCTTCACCATCTCGAGACTATAAAAAAAGATAGTCGTACTGAGATTAGTCTTATCGAAATGTCGAATCGGAAACCCAAGTAACCAAAACAAATAATATATATATATCTTTGAAGTTATATATTAGACGTGTTTAACGATAGGGCAGTTAAGCTAATCGAGTAATTTAAATAATCTTTTACGTGGTGGATAGTTCATTTTATTACTCGAAACCTTATCGCACTAGGTTGATAACCAAACATGCGGGTAATAGTAATAAGTGTTGCTCTCGATTCAAGTCGCGATTAACCATCATAAAAGTTAATCGAGTCGAATCTAGAAAACATAATACTTTTATGTGAGTTTATATAAAGTTAACATTTTCCTAAGATTTCTAAATTGTTCCACTATCATACGTATATTCGCTTATAAAGGACATATTTGAACAAAATAACGTACAAGTAGGGATGAGCCGCATGCAGAGGCGGGCCGATAGGGTGCGAGTGCGGTCTTCACCACCCCAACCAACACCACTTCTCCGACTTATACTCACGAATTTCAAGGCACTTTTCATGACTTTCATGTATTTTGCTTTTGCTACAAGGCTCGATTAGAAACCATGATCAAATCTCCTCTAATCCCTTATCGTGATTACGCTCATCAGAAGATGACCTTTGTTGCAGTTGTTAAATAACTGTTATGGTTCACATATGTTTTTCTTCTTCCATGTACTGGAGAAATTTATGTTGGAATAAAAACAAAAGCAAGAAATATTGGTCCTTGTTGTTTGTCGGATCTTGCGAGAAAATGTCGCTTGCTTTTTCTGGGTCATGTCCTCGTGTATGCAAAAAGTTCTGGGTTTAGTCCTTTGTGGGTCATCTTTGTTAGTTAATGATTAACTTAAATATTTTGGCAAACCACAAGGATGATTTATGTAACCAAAAAAAAAAAAAAGCGATTAAAAAAAACCAAAAGCGATTTAAAAATAATAAAAAGCGAAAAATTGTTTAGAAAAACGTTTACAAAAATATTTATTACACTTAAATTTGTGCTTATGTATAATGTGAGGCCTAAATTTTTTTTTTTTTTTTTTTTAATTATTATACTTAAATTTTGAAATTATATACAACATGAGGGCCTAAATTTTTTATTACCATAAAAAAACTTTTAAAAATGAAAAATAAAAAATGTGAGGGCTTAAATTTTTTTGGCTAATGTACAATGTGAGGTTAAAATTTTTATTAATACTTAAAAAACTTTTTAATGTGTATTTTGTCGATTTTGTTTATTTTCATCCATTTTTATCGTTTTAAATCTGCTTTATAAGTTTGTATCGTTTTATCAATTTTATCGCTTCTTATACGTTTTATCGCTTTCGTTTTTTATTAAATAGGTTTTAAGTATTAATTAAAAATTTAAGCGTATAAAAAACTTTTTTTAATGCGTATAGTTTTTTTTAAACGTATCAAAACTGTTTAATAATTTTTTTTAAGTTTTAATAAAAAATTTTAAGCCCTCACATTATAAATAACCCCAAGTTTAAGTATAATAAATGTTTTTTTTTTTTTTTAATTTTTTAAGTTTTTTAGGCGGTTTTGGTTTTTTAAGTTATTTATTTATTTTTTTAATCAAGTTTTTTTTTTTTTTTTTTTTTTTTTAGTTTAGTTAAATCGTCCTTGTGGTTTCTTAAACATTCGAGTTAACGGTCATTAAGCGTGGCCATCGAAGGACCAAACCCGTAACTTTTGCATACCAGGGGACATGACCACAAAAAAAAAAGCGGGGATATTTTACGCAGATCAAATGACCGCGAGGACCAATTATGTAATTAACTCTATTATTTATAAGTAGATCTAGATGTTTGGGAAGAACAGACTAAGTGACGAAGCATATGTAGATATCAAGAGGAAGTAGCACAATAATATGATTGTGTAAAAGTAACATGTGATGTGAGTGTGAGTGAGTGTACAAAGAAAGGATAGACTTTTATGAACTTCCTAGAAGAATGGGAAAGTCATACAAGTAGCAACAATTTTTTTATTGTTCATTATTTATGTTGATTTAGTTTTTGTGTTACTTGTTTTTTTCTTATCATTTTAACCAAAGATTTTAGCTAACAAAATATTTTAACACCTTTTATGGAGAGTAATTTTTGTAATGATAATTTTTTAACATTCTATACCATTTATTTCATAATTTTCTTCAATGAGAATTGAACCTACACTTTTACAATTTTTAAGTTAATTGGCAACTCACATTCTATTAAATTGGGTTTATGAAAATAAGTTGATTTGTGTATTTGACAATTGCCTCAAGTTATATAATCTTTTATAAAAGTAAATGCACACTTCTAATCATGAAAGTCCATCATTTGAGTTCAAATAGGTCTTGGCTGTCGATCATTTGGTTCAATGAAAAGCATTAAGCGTCATTCTTATCTTGAAATATTCGAGCCTCCCTAATAAAAATTCTCAGCTCCGCCCACGCGGTACCGATCCCTGTCTTAGAATTAGTGGTCTGATTTTTCATTTCAAAATCGATCTGGTTTTCAATCTGATCTTGGTTGGGTTCGGGATTCGATTCGAAATGCTCATCCCATGTACAAGTAATTACTAACTAGTATACATAGCTCTTCGCTAACAATAAGGCTATGCTGTGACTTGGGTCATCATCGATAATCGGTCGTGCTTGGTCATCCGTTGTGGATGGTTGGTCGTTGAAAGACAAATCGCAAAACTCGGTTGAATTTTCGACACTCTTTACTCACAAAAAAAAAAAAAAAAAAAAAAAGACGACATAATCCACTTTTAATAAAAATAAAATAAAAAAACAAACTAGGTCGTCTGAAGATCACCGAAAAAAAGAAAACTTACGTGACAGACAAAATCAAAGTCGTCTTGAATCACCATTGTGCATGGCCTAACATGCGAGGCTTTATCCTGTAACAAAAAAGAAAGTAAACATAACAAATAAATACACTTAAAATGTCACCTCCCAGTGACACATGATCAAATTTCTATATAGGGTATGTTTGGTATGATAGAAATTTGAAATTTGAAATTTGGGACTTTGGCTTTTATTAAAAGCAGAAGTTGAAATTTATATTTTATAAAACTTGTTTGACAAATGGAATATATCGTCGCTTATTATTGCAAAATTACTAAAAATGATATAATTAAATGAGTTTTATGGTATATATGTAATTTATGATTCATAAAAGCATTTAAACTTTAATTAGCTTTATGAGGTTTAAGCCGCTTTTAGAACATGATTTCATAAATGCGTGAAAGCGAGACTTATTTTATAAGCATGCGCATAAGCCCTCCCAAATATTGCAAATCACCTTTTCTTCATGGTGAAGCATATTAACTATTACACTAACATTTACAGTATACATTATTTTTATTAAACTATTGTTCACCCATTAGCATAAATAACCCCTCATCTCACCCATAAAACACACAAACACAAGAGGATAGCATCTGCATAAAACACAAAGGCAGATATCTCCTCTTTGGTCATATTCACAACCAAAAAACATGTCTTGAAATGCAAAAGGATAACAAATCTGTATTTAATCTTACTACAAATAATGAACTGATAGTTAGTGCAGAAGCTCAAGTAGCTGATAAGAATCAGTAACAAAAGAAAACCAATAAACCAGTATCTTGCACTGGTTTATTGGCTGCTTGCTTTGTAGCTAGCTTCGGCTTCTTGCTTTAAGGTAGAAATGTGTTGTTCTGGAGCAGATCTAGCCATTGAAAAGAGGGAGTGTAACAAGATGTCGGGGTGAATTTGTCTGGTTAGTTGCAAGGTTGTTGAGACCTCCACCACCATCATCATTTTGTAGTTGTTTTGCTGATGCAACCTGTAAGTACATACATCTAACTCAGCTTTGTACTTGAGTATTGTTTTATTGTAGCTTCAGTTTTGAATTAATACTTAAACATAAAAAGCTTAGATCTAAAGTTCTGAGCTAGTTTGGCAATACTAGTAAAGGAACTTGAAAATGAGCAACTAAAATGAGATGAGACATATAGATATACAGGAAACCAAGATCTAAAGTACTTTGGAAAATCCTGTTATATACACCAAAGGAAACTTAAAATGAACTACCATAATGAGATGAGCATATAGATATATGCACACGAAAGCAAGATCTAAAGAATAATGCTAGATTTTCTATGTTTCATAAGATTTTAAATGATATCGGAGATGGTAAAGTGGTAAGATTTAGCATTTTAAACATTATTTTGCAGTTTTGAAGGATGGCTTAAATGAAATATGTTTGCAATATATTCACAAAAACTAATCAGAAATTACGAAATTAGATAAAAAGGAACTTTGCAAGTGAACCACCAAAATGAGTTTAAGAAACAAAAGCAAGATCTAGAAAGTAATCGGCTATTATTATGTTTACGAGATCTTAAAATGATGTTAAAATTTCTCAGACTGCTAATGTGCTTGAAAATAAGCAGACAAGCTATCCCAAAATCCCTGTTAAATAGAACATGATAGTACTCCATCAATGACCAAGTAAAAAAAATACCTGCTTATCCAGTTCTTCCTTATCTGCAGTTAACTTCTTCTCCTGTTTAACCAAAAATATAATTATATAAAGCAAGGTTGTTAGACTCGTTTTATGCTCGTTCAAGTTTATTAATATTGCTATGCTTCTCAACAGGATGAAGAGAGAATATGGTCTTTGGGGCACACAGGTACCACGAAAGTGTATCTCATCTTAACGACCTTGCAATTAACCAGATGAATTAACCTCTACATATCTCATCAACAGTCTTGTTATCGTCGTGATTTTGGTCAATCCTTTCCAAATTTTTTTATTTTATCATACCTTACATGATGCTCTAATGTTTTTTATCCAACACAGCAATGCAGTAAGCTACAAATGGAGTGTGGTATCAAGGTTGCAATTTACAAAGTGCTGCCCCCGTGGCTATGCAGGTAGCCCATGGTTTGAACCATTTGCCAATGGGAGTTAACATATAAAAGTAATTGTAAAAAGTTATCAATGTACACTAATATAGCCTATGTGCTCATTGCAGTGCCATCTACACCTTTAAGGATAGCATATATGAATTATTCTGCATCTAGTTTCCATTGGGCAAAACCTTTTGGAGCTTAAATTTATAGCAATCGTAGTTAATAGTAAATCGCAGGTACTAGCAGATTCAGGAACGGTAAACCCCAAATCAGGAATCAACAAACGACCAAGAGTTAGTGTTGCATTTTAGTAAGAAGCTCAATGTATACAAAGGGGGTGTTTGGGATTGCTTAATTTTTCAGCAAAAACAGTTGGTATTCCACCCAAAATGCTTCTACTTATTTTTGGAACAGTTTCTGATAAGCGGGTAGGGAGGTAGGAAGCTACAACCTTATTGATGCACTAATAGTTTTTTAGCAGTTTCGCGAGTACTGAATAGAAAAAAATTGCAATCTTAAACACAACCTAAACTATATGATGTACCTCGAGAGCTTTTTATGTAGAGAAATCAAGTACAAGCATACCTCTTCCTGGAGGGACGACATGTATTCCATCATCAACTGTGTCTGCATTCACGAAAATCACATATAGTCAATACTACTGTAATAAACAGCTGATTATGTTTTAATTGCTAATATGATTTCCCATATATATTACCCAACACAAGATAGCATCTAAATGGTCGGTTTTTCATTTAAAGAACTATTCTCTGATCTCTACTGCACGCGAGGGAGAACATAATCAATTACCGCCAAATAAATCATTCAGTAATCTGAATCAGGGAGACGACACCCTGAAGACAAATTACCGTCTAGCCTATTGCGATTAACAAATAATATAATATACTTGTCCATTAACTGATTGTTCCCTAGACTTGGCCTAAAGTCACTCCTTTCGTACCAAAAGAGTCCAGTTATGTTATGATACTTGAATAATGTCCATCATATAAGATGAATTCTCAGCTGTAAGACTGAGTTCCTTCGTAAACAAATCAAGGTATATAGTGCTCCGCATATAGTTTGATGTCCGGAAAACCATTTAGAGGATGAAGGGATATCAGGATTGTGATTGTAACCACATACGGTCTGTTGTCAAGTAGATGTAACAACGCCAATATCAACCACAAAAAACTAAGCTCACCCCGTCAACCAAAGCTGGATAGAAATATCCACTTTCACATGAATCTATGTGCTAAAAGCATTCATACGTTGGTGAGGCTTGACTGTGTCTATAGTGGTTTGTTCTGATTTTGCACTCCCAAATGCAAAAAGTGTCTATAGTAACTTCTAGTGAATTGGAATTCAATATCCCAATCATGTTGCTACTATCCACTTGATCGGGTCTTTTTCCTTTGTTCATCATGAACTTCTGTTGTGTCTCCATAAGTGATTCCAAACTACCAATATCTCCATCTCCTTACCAGATGATATCCCCAAGACGCGAATATCCACATCTTCGGATCTGGAGAGATGTGAAGCATACCGCCACTGTCCAACATCTTGTATGAATTCATAGTTGCATCAAATACTGCAGACAAAGCAGACATGAGTTTGACCATCATTTCTAAGTCCTGAATTATATTCGTACACCGCGTTTTTGTCTAGAGATTAGTAACAAAATAGGGTGGCTCAATAGTAGATATGAGCAGCTGATCGATAGAGCAAATATCCGCCGGTTATATAATCGTTGGTATAAGGGCATCTCCAATGCATTTGGTCTAATACACGCCACATCACCATCTCATGCATTTATGAGAAACATTCTACGGTGCATTAGACCTTAAAAAATACACATGCCTAGGTAAATGAAAGTAGAAAAGGTGGGAAGTGAACCACTAGTGATAGAAAAGTACAACTAAAGCCCCACCATTAGCATATATACACGTAGTGTTTAGAAAAGAACACATATTAAACTTTGAAGTCCCACAATGGTATTTAACGGTGAGTTGTCATCTAATGCTTTTTATTGCACGATGCCACATCACTACATAGTGGATGGCCTAAGACAGGATGCTGAGTCTTAGCTCACGTCTATTATCAGTAATTACTGACGTTATAAAATTATAGGAATATTAATCTATTGTAGATGTTTTAAAAGATGTTGTTGGGTTCATGACTACACAAATGGTTCATTGATCTCATTTTAGGGTCATACATCCGGAAGGAGCTGAAATTAATGGATTTCGTGTATACTTGTAAAATAATTAAGAGATCGAATCAATAAATTAACAAATCAAGCGGAAGCATGTCATATAACATATGATTACACGAATGGATTGGATCTTCATGCATCAAATTAATTAATCACAAACAATGATGATTACAACATAATCATAATCTCATGCATTTAATAATTACAACATAATTATAAAAGACATGAAATCATAAAAAAGAAACTTACATCTTGAATTAGATGGAGAAGTAGATTGGATCCCAGATCACTAACCTATATATCCAATCTTTCAATAACACCCCAAGAACACCTCTTGGATCAAAAGATTCCAAGCTTCTATGTCGTGGACACACCAACACTTTGGTACTTCTCTTGATTGAAAGAGACTCTTCATTTCCGGGTTTCTTGTTATTTATTCCTAAATTAACTAGAAAGATTTGATCTTATCACTAGCTAACTTAGTTAGTGAAATGACGAACTCTGTAACACAAAGTTATCATTTCCCGTTAGTCCTCGTTAAGTCTAACTCTCGTAGTTAGTTTCCCGAGTTCCTTTCTCGTGAACCTTTGTCGTGTTATATATACAACATACATACATAAAGATCTTAGTTCGTGTAATCGTGTGACCCCATAGGCCAATGACACAGTTAATAGTATTAATTATGTGTTGTACCATGCATATAATTTCATCAGAAATTATAGGCCGCTCAAAACCAATCGAGAACTTCCGTATTGCGCCTAAGATGCTATCGCCCTACAATTAGTACCAGACACTCAATCCGTTTAGCTAAGAGTTGTCCTATCCAATCGTTTTATGAATTGCTCTTAACTAAGGGACTTTCGGTCGATGAGAGGGAAAAGTTGTCAGTTAAGCTTCGTGCATGCATCGAACTATAGCTACTAGTGATATTCATTGATCAAATTCATTATAGTTGGAAGTTGGTCTCCTACATATCACAAAAAACGAACTTTGGTCCAAAATGTGCTTGGTTAGAAATCACTAACCAAGTCTCAAGAGTGTTCACATGGCATATTTAGGTCTACCCTAGCTAGCATTGTGTCATACCCCTACTAGATTAAACCAAAAGGAAGATTTGGGTTACTTAGCACCATTCACGCTATTGGTTGTCGCAAACATATATTTGGACGCTACTTATACCGACTTCCTGCCTACAACCGCTGATAATGCACTATGCCCACCAACCACATCAACATAGACCAAGGTGGTACCTTAGTACCAGGCCCATTAGCTAACTTTGAGTAACCTCTAACCTATGGGCCTACTACGTTCCAGAAATTTCAGTATTTGACAAGAACCTTCATTATTACTAGAAGGTAATAAAGTCTAAACCACTTACAATTTAAGAATTATCCATGATTTCGGTTTCGGTTTCGGTGAAGACTAGTTGTAGTCTATTAGTCCCTTTTTTTGTCCTTAATTTATAAAAACATCCAACAATACTAGTAATCCCTTGAAAGAGACCACACTTAATCACACATAAACTACATATCGACTTTTCGTGAAGAAATTTTACTAATCCAAATAGAGCATGTTTTAAAATGAACATGGACCACTCATCATACGATCAAGTGATTCACACCTATTCGGATGTATCAGATGCATGCATGCCATTTCTCTCAATTCCTACTCTCCTCCTCATTGTGTCAACATCAATAGGGTAAGGGTCCTCTATTTTTTCTTCTTGACCATCATCCATGTTGGGATTTTATAACCAGTTAACCAAAATGTGAAAAGAAAGACGTGATGGATTGGATCTAGTTTATACGATTAGGTAAACACGTAATTAATAAACAATAATAAATAAATAAAAGGAATATAGAAAACTAACCCTCGTAGTAGTCATTTGCACGCTATAAAACAAACAAGAAACCAAGATTCAAAATAAACAACTCTACAAGTCCACACTCAAACACTTTAACACAAGACGCTCGAATAAGCTAGTCGAGAACGTTTAACCAAACAACCCCTTGAATACTTGAATACCACGAACAAGAAAATACCCAAGAACACTTTCTAAACCTTCTGTTCGAGAACTCACTTCTGCCCGAGAACGTTTATACTATACCCGATATCGGACAGCCTTGTCCGATATACTCTACTTGTTTTGTCCGAGAAAACCAAAACAGAAAACCAATCAATTCCTTTGCTTCACGATCACAGGGAACAAGCAAGGTAAATCAGATTTGAAACCTAAATCAAACTTGGAACAAAGATCTTGCAAGTTTAGGGTTCGACCAAACAAAACAAACCCTAATCGAATTTGATAGAAATCCGATCGGGTACAAGTTAGCTGAGATAGATCGATTGTAGGTTTAGGGATAGTATATGAGTCGTGTATATCATGCATAGGGTGTGTTTGTATTTATAGGATTAAAACCTAATCCTTCTTAGAATCAAACTTGATCTCCAAGTTACAAACCCAAGCACCCAACCGATCGGATCCATGTGGTCTAGGCCCAAGGCTAACCAAACAGACCCAAGTAAAAATAGAACTTGTCCAATGGGTCGTTTAAATGGATCGGGTCTCATGCATGCATAAACCGGGTCGTATATATTCAAGTAGTAAACGATTATACGTATCTTGTGTTTAACGTGTGTCCTCGTAGCCACACACACTTTGGGTCGCTTTGCGTTTTAACTCCCACAAACCAACAATCCATCCACACGATGACGAGAGAGTTTAAAACTAATTAAATATATTGACAAACCCTTTGACACTAAAATATAACAAAGGACAAACATCTTGAACTACAGTAGATTCAAACAGAAAACGTAAAGACAAGAAGTACTGTAAGGATGATCCCACACAGACACAGAGATCAAAAAATAGTTTAGAGAGTGAACTCAATAAGTATATATATAACACTATTAGTACTACTAAGATGATTCATAACATATAGAACAATAACGGCCTGTGAAACCGAATTGAATAAGTAGCATCGGACAATCACCTTTCTCAATCGTGTTTGCACAAGAGCAGCATCAAGTTCTAGTTCTAATTCCGTCATATCAGTCACAGAAAGCCCCTCACTGTTATTCTCCTCCACAAGCCTGTGCAAAAAGTTGGAGTTTCATGCTGCTTGGTGAATCATATCATTATGATCTCGTTTTCCAATGTTCAGTTGACCTTATACCTAAAATCTGTAATCTGTTTATGCACACACGTACACGTACGTATGTACGTGTGTGTGCATGCTTCTATAGCATATATGTTGTGCATTGACATTTGAGATTTCGTGTTACCTATCCACCGTCTGTAGAAGCTCTTTACATGTCCTGAACTTTGTGCATTGCGATAAAACCTCCTGAGGCCATGATTTTTTAAAAACCACACAAGTTGTTAATGCTATGTAAAGGTTACCATTTGTATCATGTGTAAAATGACCAACTCTTGAAAAGCTATTGCTTACCAACTGCCCACCAGCTCCATTGTTGGTTCTCTCTCCCTCTTCAGTGATGCTTCTCTCATATCTAGAGAGCATATGCTCCACACTGAAACGTGCATAGTTAATGAATATGTGTACGATTAGCAGTGAGAAATACGGAGTAGTTAATATAAAAGATATTAAGCACACTAACTCATATAGATAATTTTTATAGAATCAAAAAATGATGGATTGGAATGTTGATATTGAAACAAAGCTACACCGGATATCGATCCAGGGAATATATTAATTATGAGTTCATGACATGTTGAGGCATTAGTTCATATTCTGAAGGTCATTAGGACTGTAAAATCGCAAGTAGTTATTACCTTAACATGAAGTTCATAAAAGATACTCACTAGCACCTCTATTAATGCAAGTCAATATCCTTTTGACTGGCCCACATAAAAAATTGTGTTCTTTGTTCTCGTAAGTAATTACTGTTGACAATTTTGGTCCCTACTTGTGTGATCGTGTACAAATATGTGGGCGTAATTGGTTTGCGTAACTCACCAGCATATTGCCGCATTTTTCTTACTCCAGCCCCCAATAGAGGATCGAAGAAAATGATTATGTATATGCTGCTATGCATATAATAAGTTCGTTATATATTTCGATGTGAACCCCTAGCTGTGTGTATTAAAATCGCATGCTAGGATAACCACGGACACTTTTCTAAAAAAAATTAATTTTTAGAGGTTTATTGAGTACAATGTTTGTGTAACTTCCTTCAAAGTAATCAACATCTTTGACTATTTTGTTATATTTGGTCAACTCTACCCCCTTTACTAATATACAGTGAAGTACATTGACAATGAATCTTCCAAAGTTCTTTGAATTATGGGGTTGAAACCTAATTAAAATCATGGAGAAACCTTTCAAACATATGTTTCCACTTAATTCCCTATTTAATACTCATAAAGCAGAAAACTTTATGAGACTGAGAGCAACCACGTAATAAATACTACTGATGAACATGATCCATATTCCTAAATCAATAATTTTCATTAGTCCTGCTACTTTAGGCAACTACACGTCACAGAGAGGTACCACTAGTTCATGTTGGCTATACGCCTATACGTCCACTCCTCTTTGTATTTAAACGATATAAATGGAATGGAAGAGTGGAAGACGTTGTTTATTAGGAAGACATTAAGGTTGTTCTCGTCCTAAGAAAAACATTATTTCATAACCTGATTGAGATTTGATCAAAACACATCATAAACGGCTTAACAAAAGTATAAAGACACACGGCAAACTGAGTAGAAATGACGAGTAAGAAGATCTTATGCGTCAAATGATGAGTAGATAATGTCTATGATTTAGGCCTATATTGATGGCAATGGCTACTTGGTGTGCCTAATTACATACTTAAAGGAGAGAATGATAAAAAAAAATGTGGTCAAATGTCGAATGGACTTGACATACAAGTTAGTCATCTATGCTTTAGTCAAACTTTTCACTTAATCTGATCAAATGTTAAATGGCTAATATTTCATAAGCTCATTTTTCGGCTTATTTTCAAACTTGTGGGCTTATATAAGTTTGTTATGACATAATAAACTGATATAAGCCCACAAGTCCCAAAATAATCAAAAAAGAAAAATGAGGCTTATGTAGCATAAGCCGAAACTGTATAAGCCCAAAAATAAGCTTAAACAAACACCCCCTTAATTAATCACTGCTTGGGCCTATATATCATTACTTGCATGAAGCGAGGTAACACCGTATAACAAAATGCACAGGGAAGCTAGCTAATGAGGTGACGCCTAGATAAGAATAATGGAAGAAAACAATGAGGTTGGAATACATTGCTCGTTGCAATACATACAGTAAGGTACTCAAGTTGGAATACATGAAATGCACAAACACATGAATGCATCAGCCTAAGTACCATTAACTAATTCATAGTTCATTATGCATGCACAAGAGATCTACAAGATTTGCTATCATTCCATATCCGGTTGGAATCATATCATAAGATAATATGTGTTCAAATCCACACATAGAAGAGTAGTAGTACGAGCATTTACAATATTTACAAGCAACACACAAGTTGGTTATCTACTTGCAAAACTCTTATCACTTGCTTGAAATCAACTTGATACATGAGCATGTCTATTTCCCTGTAAAAGGGGATGATTAGATGAGTCTAAGACACACTTGATTCCACACATAGTTCTAGCTTATCTCCTAATATCATTCTAATAATAGAATACATCAAAGTAAAACCCAACAATGAATCATCTTCTACATCTAAAGGTTACTCGGTTCAACTTGGGAATAGTGGCGTAAAACCACATATATAATGTGAGTTACCAACACGGAATCGCCACCTGATTAATCATTCTTCTCTAAAGGGCTCATACATCTCGATGTATGATTGTTCGAGACCATGTCACTCCTTTTAGCAATTTACCCACTCTCTATAGGTGATACTAGATACCATTAGCTTGCTCAAAGGCTACATCTCGGAATCCCTAGACTAATTGTATCATACAAAAACCCTAGCTAGCTATTTCAATTTCAGTTAAAAGGTTATTAGCCCTATAATATATCACAAGGATGCCATACACTATATGTCTATATAAAACAATGAAAATAAACCTGTTAGAACTACTTCCGCTACATGATTCATAAAGCTTGCCAAGGGCGGAGAAAACAATGACAGCTATATCAACATCACAAAGAACTGAAAGGTGACGTGCTTTCTTCATCAAACCTGTTCTCCTTTTCGAAAAAGCGACTTGACGGCTGCTTTTGTCTTCTATTCTCTTCATTTCAAGCTTCTTTCTGCCCATTGTATTGTGAAACCAATGAATGTTCTCGTAGATCTCACTCTTTTATTTTGTGAGCCACAAGCAGCTGATCTTATCCTGATGATCAGTCTTTTTATTATTATATATATGTGTGATGCAAGTGAGTGCAAGTTGTGGTGAAGATGGAAGCATGACCACCAGTTCTATATTCATTTCTCTTTACGCTAGATTTTTGTATAGAAAATTACTCACCGCCAAATAATACGGAGTATATTACTTTTAGTTCACTTTGGGAAAAAATTACACGTCAAATGTGACATGTTAAACTTCTTTATAATACTCCTCTCTCTTTCGGGAGTTAGGATTAAATATGAAAAAAAATTAAAATGAGAAAATAATAACAAATCACAACCACACATTTTAGATGCATTTACAAATATTGATGCATTTCTTCTTAAAAATCCCACTATAATTTAAAATTTGTGGCAAGAAATTCTTCTTATTCTTCTTATTTTAGTTTTTTTTTCTTACTGGACAGAGAGATCTATGTTCATTACTTTGTCATCTTTGCGTGAGTTGTCATTCGCGTTAGACAAGAACAAGATGGTTCACGAAACAACACTATCCATCCTGACACACATAGCTTACACCCGAAGATGGTTCCAAAAAGATGGTTCACGGATTGGTAATGCAAACAAGCATGTTGAGCTCATTTGTTGGATCTAAACTTAAACTAACCGCTTGGTCTAGATCAAGTGGCCAAAAGGGGTAACTTTGGGGGTTGTTTCTTTTGGAAGTCTTGGGTTCGAGACTTGCCAATGGGATTTTCCTCCTAAGCGAAACGGAAAAAAAGAGTGAGGTGTAATATTCCCAACGGCGAAGGTTCGAGGAAGGCATACTGCCCGCTTGGATATCTCTGCATGACTCGAACCACTAGCCGTTCTAAAAAAGATAATAATATAAAAAAAAAATCTAAACTTAAACTCCATTAGTTATTTTTATTTTATTTTTGTTAACCGTGATTTTTGATTTTTGGCAAACTAAACAAGGTTTGTGTTTTTTTGGGTGAGGGAGTAATCCCGCACCCCTAAATATATTAACCAAAAATACTTTTAAGTACAATGGATATGAGTGAAATCCCATATCTCGGCTACATTATAGGCATAAAGTTTACATACAGGGATCACGCCTATTTTCTAAACAAGAAAACAAACAAACAAACCACTACTCAAATGATAACATAGGACATAACAAAACAAATTACTTCCTAGGTCCTTGAAGCTTGGTGCCATACATGGCATTAAAGGCATCCAAATTCCGGAAGATCGTAAACACGCTCGATAGTCATCATAGTCATAGTCATCATATTCATCTTCATACTCTTGGCCACCTCAGAATAAATTGGCGGACTCATCAAATGGGTTGTAATCGCCTCATCTTCGAATCGACACCACGATATCTCCCACTTTAGAAAGCGGGTTAACTCTCTTAGTAGAAGAAAGGCGAATAAAAGAATCACTAGTTGTGGAGCCACATCCGACTCCATCTCTTTCGGATCACCATGAGGGGTTCTTGTGATGCGAGACTGCCTTAGTAGACTTATCTTCATTAGCTTTCTTTGTACGCACTGAATCCACATCCTTGATGGTGTCATTATGAGGAGTACCGTAAACATCCGTAGATTCCATATTAAGAGCATCAAACTTGTTGGATGTAGAGATCTTAGTTCCACTCGTACTAGCCACATCGTAAGCATTCTTCTTGGTGACTTCCCTTTCTTCTGTTCGGGAGAGGCCTTTTGGGTTGATATTGAACCGCTTACCCACAATAGGTTTAGTAAACCCTCCTCGACCCTAATAGTAAAACCACCTTGCTTTCCTTCTTCTTATTATCGACCGCCTTGAAACCATCATTAACACGCATAGTAGTCGAGCAATAGGTTCAACAACTTTCGGACATTCAATAAGAGTATGACCAAAATCTTACATTTATCACAATGAGGTGGTTTCCACCAGTATTCAACACGTATCTTCTCAATAGTCGAACCCGATCCATCAAGTAACGGTATCTCAACAAAGAAGGTTGTCCCTAAGCACCTCATCCGACTTTACTTCAATCATGCATCTTGCAAAACTACTACGGCCCCACGAGTCCTTGCACATTCGGCTAGTAAAGGCATCTAGCCTTTTAGGCGTGCCTATCAATGTAACAAGGAGACTAAGGCCATCATCGAAAACATAGCCGGAGGAACATCATGGAATTTAACCTACACCGGATGTTGGTCAAATCCTCTTTAAGTAAGTTGGTGTTCAAGGTCCATGGTTTAAGAATAATCGGAACATTTCTAATCAACCACGGACCGCTTTCAAGCACATCGTCAACACATTTCTTGAATTGAACTTAAAGAAGAACCCTTCAGATTCATCATTACCTTTGTATACCAAACTTAGCCCACACATTGCGTACAAAGTAATCAACAACGGGAAAAGCAAGGCGTTGACCAAGGAAATACCCATATAAAGTATTCTCAAACCTAGTGTTCACCTCTTCAACCACTTTCATCCGGGACGAAAGATCCACACCATTAGCTTTCTTATTACACCCAACCTACGAAAGTTTGACGTGTGTTTCTTAGGTTCGATGAAGTAACACCAAAGATACGATGCGAAGGTTGTTTCAAAGCATGCACACCATCCTTCTCAATACCAATATCCCCATGTGTATTCGTATGAACATTGAAGCCTTAGGAACACTCGTATCTTGAGGAGGTTTCAATAATAGCCAATAGCATTAAGCATCTCCTCTAGCTCCTTCTGCGGATCAAGCAGCGCTTAAGATGCTCAAATGGATTAGCCCCAAGAGCATTAGTAGCATCCACTGTCCCAGCTGGTTTTAATGGTTGCCCATCGTCACCCACAAGAACAAGTTTCCCCTCAAAAATTTGTTTTTCAATAGCGCGAATTTTCAATAAAGTATCATGACCCTCAGGCGTGTCATGAGTAGGTGCATCATAACTAGGGCTCGTACCAGTATCCTTAGACATAGCAGCTCCAATCACAAGCTCAGGTAGATCATAAGGTGGTTGGGACGAAGCATTACTACCAGATTCATGCGCAAAATCAGATGAAAGTGTACCAACTAAACGTTCAGACTCAGTAACCGACCCTCCCTTCGACATCAAAGCAAAACACTTAACCCTCAATTCAATCGATCAGAAGCAGAACAAACACGAAGATAGCGTCACTCTTCAAGAAACGGATAAAACCCTAGTTAAAGACTAGGGTTTATAAGCATGAACGGATGACAACAATTACATGATATACCAGATCGCAGTAATAATAATAGATAAGAATATGAAACCAAACCGATTAGACAAAAACCCTAAAAAAACAGTTAAAAGTAAACCCTAAGAGATGAACACTAAACAGCCGATTAATCCAATTCCAATACCAGACTAAGATCGATTATAAGCGGATATAATCCCACTTAGAAGAACCGGAACCAGAATAAAAGTTGATTAGAGGACCTGAATTGCAATAAGGGTATAGGTCGCCGCATAGCAATCGTTTTTAGGGTTGGAGGGTTTTTTTAACATAGCAAGGTTTGTGTTCACCATCACATTGACGTAAACAAAGTAAATTTTTCTCTTTTGTTGAGAAAATTGATGTGATCGCATCAAATTTGTTTGCGTGGGAAATGAATTGGATATCTCTTGTGTTTTAGTGATTAAGACACGAGCCTTTTACCACAAGCCACTCTGAGTGATTGTGGTATAACAATTTTACAAGCCTTCCTAACGAAATGACTAAGCTTCATTCACGAGATATTTGAACTCTGATGGTGCTTATCTATATTCAAACTCCATTAAAGGAATGCTCGATAAATCAAGCCTATTATAAGATAGACTTTAACATATTGACGCCTACGTAGTCATAAGGCTTGAGAAACTAACTAAATGCTCAAGTTAAAAGTTAAATGACAGTAAATGCAATTTTCCTACGATGGAAGCACAATATTTGTTAGTTATATCATAAAGTATACACATCTTTACCTATAATGATAGAAAAAATGTAACAGATACAATTTTAAAAATTTATTTCACAATTAAATTAGCATTTTAATCAGATTAACACACAGTGGAAGACTCAATTAAAAGTACAGTTTACACGAAAAAAAAAGTTTTTCCCCAATGAACCCTTATACACCAAAAATTTAATCAATCATGCTTGTAATCATAATTACATACCTTGTGTGAGAAAAAAAAGAAAAAAAAAGCCTCTTTATAAAGATTTTTAGCAGCACAACAAACTTTTTACCAATAGTGTGATCAGACCAGTAGGTAGTCCACACTAACACTATACCACCTCTAACAACTGCTAGGCCTAGATTACTTTCACGCAGGGAACGAATCCACAAGACCAAATCAAGAAAACCAAAACCCAAGGGTGAGTTTGGTTCGTCGAGATGTTGCTTATAAACAATGGATAATGTCGATCCAAAAGTTGAAAATTTCTTCGATGAGTCGACCGTATGAAGGACGTATGTACTCATACATTGACTTGCCAATGGCGAGAACGGTACCAAGGGTTCCGCTAGGGGTGGAAGCAGCCGGAGCAGCTGGCCGTGAAAAGCTGGGATCGGATCGGTAAAAGCTCTAACGAGCCGAGTTTAAGCGAGCTCGAGCCCGAGCTCGAGCCTAAGTTTGGGCTCATTTAATAATCGAGCTCGAGCACGAGCTCTACATAAAGCTCGCTTAGGCTCGCGAGCCCAAACGAGCCCTAGAAATAAATACGTATATATATTTTCTATCATTATAACCGTGAACGAGCTCGAGCCTTGTGTTAACGAGCCGAGCTTTGTGTTAACGAGCCAAGCTCGAGCTCAAAATGCGAGGCTCAAACGAGCTCGAGCTCGAGCTTTTATATATACGAGCCGAGCTCGAGCTCGACAGCCCTGGCTCATTGCCACCCCTAGTTCCCATGGATCTTAGGACACTCATGGATTTTTTCAATGTAGTGTTACTTTTTGAGAAAAACATCCATTTTTTCAAAATGCATATTAAATGCATCCAGTCCATCGAAATGTATTTATAATGTTATTTAGTTTGTATACTTACAAAACATTTTGTGTAGTTTATTGTGTGACTGAAGTTCTGACACTGCTTGTACTTCTTATCGTTCTTATATGTGATTGTTTCTAAGTATGAAATCTGGGTTTTTGGATTTGGGAGGAGGAGGTTCGAAGAAAAAGAACAATGAAGAAAGGTCGAGTGGTGTTAATTGATCTGTTAGCACTGGTACATTCGATTGGAATGAACACTTTCCTAAGCTAAGCGAATTGGCTGGTTCGTTTGGGACTACATAGGGTGGGTCGAATCAGGTACACATTACTACATCATCCAATAAAGCTTTTGGAACTGTCTTATAATGTTGCTACGGCTGATGATGGTAAGAATGTGAACGAGCTTGTCAAAGAATCTGATTCTAAGGATACTACTGGTCGTATGCATCTAAATTTACCCCTATGTCGTCTAATAAAGCTAATTTTCGATTTATGGATGAGGTGATACCAAAGGATGCTGATTATGATGTAGGTTTACCCATTGGTTCGGTTAAGGAGGTTAATGAGCGAATGAATAATTTTCTCTATGGGTACTTTATTGGGAAAAAGGCTTGCATTTCTGGTGGTTGAATGGTTCGTGCTTAATAATTGGGGTAAATATGGTATTCAAAAAGTTATAATGAACGCGAATGGTTTTTTCTTCTTCAATTTCTCGTCTCAAAAGGATGCCGAGGCTATTCTTAGGGATAGACCTTGGATGATTCGTGGAATTCCCATCTTTCTCAATAAGTGGTCTCCATCGGTAAATCTTCTTAAAGAAGATTTGTCATGTGTTCCGTTATGGGTGGAATTCCATGATGTCCCTATGGTTGCTTATACTCCAGATGGGTTGAGTTTGATTGCCTCTAAAATTGGTACTTCTATGATGCTTGATTCTTATACTAATACCATGTGTTTGGAGTTATGGGGACGTAGTAGTTAAGTGAGAGCTTTGATTGAAATCAATGCTTCTAATGATTTCCATGACGATTTAGTTTTGGCTGTTCCTAAACTTGTAGGGGAAGGGTATACTAAGAAAACTATTCGTATTGAATACGAGTGGGAACCACCTCGATGTGGCACATGTTTGCTTTATGGTCATTTGAAAGATGATTGTCCTAAAGCCGCTCCTAAACGTATGGTTAATAGGACGGGTAATAAAGGCAAAGGTACAATACTGGGAGCTACTAAGGAGGTGTCGAATGATGGTTTTAATACTGTCAAGCGTAAAGGCCCTACTTATAAGCGGGTTTTTGGGGTTTCTAATACTAAGTGAATGGAGTATCGACCGGTTGCTCCTAATAATACAAAGGTTTCTCCTCCTAAAGACTACACTAACGAGGCGTCTACATCTAAACAACAAAGTAAGGATGCTAATGTGGTTAACACGTCTAATGCTTTTGATGCTCTTGGTAATTTGGATGAGGATCCAAATTTTGTTGTGGAACCTAGTGCTAACTTTTCTTCAAGCAACGTGAATACTACTTTGGATTTTGGTAATGGAAGTGGGAATATTGATTCATTTGACAGTCCAGGTACTACACCTCTCGTTGATAAGATTAATAGGCTAGAAAGTCAAATAATTGAGGGGAAGCTTGTACTCATGGGTAATAATGGGAAGCCGCTTCCTATAAAAAAGAAGGCTAATGTTGGACACGTGGGAAGCAATATAGTTAATCCGTTTTCTAAGGTTAGGAATTTGGTTATTTCGGATAGTGATAGTGATGATGAAGTCGAAGATGTTTATGATGAGACATCTCAGTTCATGACTAGTGGAGGTGCATATGATCGTAGCTTACACGAGGATGAAGATTATGATTTTTTATGACACTTATGACCTTCAAGGTTTATCTCCGGACCAACGCGCATTCTGTGATTGCGATGGATATAAATCTTCGAGGTCAGTTTAAACGCTAGATTTACTTCTTGTCCTTTTAATGTTCATAAGATTGGCATTGCTTTCTTGCGCTATTATGGTATGAAACACGTTTGGTGCTTTTGGTTCTAAATCTTTATAACGGGTTTAGATGTGGAATCACTCACATCGTATGTCTAAATGTTTTTTTGAGTAATGAATTTACTGGGTATCCCTTTACAAAAAAGAATTTGTGCGATTCAGGTTATATTTAGTCGTGGTTAGTCGCCTAACCGTCGATCAGTGATTAAGTTAAACTTAATCCAAGTTTCTTTTATTAATTTATTTTTATTTTGAAGGGTTTCGGATACAGTCATGAATATCCATGATAGTTCGATCGAGTCGATTTTTAGCCACTCTGAAGTTGGAGCCAAAGAGGCGCTGGATGTTGTTTCACCAGACTCATCTATAATATGGTTGATAACCTCATGATTTTTACAAAGTTTTTTTTTTTATTTATTTATTAAAAATATACCTAAGAAGAGTAATTTAGCTAATCAACGTCCAATTTAACTGGAACAAAATTGGTTGCTAACTATTAGTAACTTGTCCGAAGGTGATAGAACATGGGTATATGAAGAACCTGTCATGATGTCGTGATGAAAAGAAGATGACAGTTAGGGTTTAGGGTGATATCTTTGGATCGGCAGAAAAAAATGAAGAGTTAGGGTTATTTTAGTTAGGGATGATTTGTTTGAAGTGTTTTTAAGCGGTAAGCTGTGATGCCATATTAAAGTGAATTACTGAAAGAATTATAATAATGAGTTCGATATATTATATAGATTACAATGAATAATCTTAGAAGCGGATTTTAGCCCAATAAACTAATATGTCGACTAACACTTTCCAGTTAACTACCAATCTACCATTAGTGTTGCCAAAAGCATGATGCACTTGGTGTTCCTAATTTTGAGAATCCGTTCATCTGCCATGCATGTGTAACATGTATGATGTAAAGTGTTTGGCAGAGTACAAATCAAACATAAATTTTAATTTGCCCATATTAGCTAATACCTGTAGGTAACATATATAGTTTATTCTATATTTTACATGAACATAAATTATTTAAGAGCCTGGAAAACGTGATGTTTCGTACGTATTCATTTGTGGTGCTTGTCAATTAACCTAGAATAGTACATGACTAGTTGTCGAGTAAATTTCCTTGATCGCTATCAGAGTGGTCATTTTCCTACCTACACTTTTTGCTTAATCAACAACAAAGGAAAATTTTTGGTCATTTTCTACATTACACTTTTTGCTTAATAAACAAACCCGACAAAGCCAAAACTAGTCATTTTCAAACCTACACTTTTATCACTTGCGAATATAAAACAAAGTTCAAGGTCCATGGTTTAAAATAATCGGAACATTTCTAATCAACCACGGACGTTTTTCAAGCACATCGTCAACACATTTCTTGAATTGAACTTAAGAAGAAGAACCCTTGCATTCATCATTACCTTTTGTATACCAAACTTAGCCCGCACATTGCGTACAAAGTAATCAACAACGGGAAAAGCAAGGCGTTGACCAAGGAAATACCATATAAAGTATTCTCGAACCTAGTGTTCACTCTTCAACCACTTTCGCCGGACGAAAGATCCACCCATTAGCTTTCTTATTACACCGACCTCTGAAAGTTTGGCGTGTGTTTCTTAGGTTCGATGAAGTAACACCGACATACGATGCGAAGGTTGTTTCAAAGCATCGCACCATCCTTACTCAATACCAATATCCCGTGTGTATTCGATATGAACATTAGAAGCCTTAGAACACTCGTATCTTGAGGAGGTTTGAATAATAGCCAATAGCATTAAGCATCTCCTCTAGCTCCTACGTGATGCTGCGGCGCCTAAGATGCTCAAATGGATTAGCCCAGTAGCATTAGTAGCATCCTTGTCGGTGGTTTTAATGGTTGCCATCGTGCTTTGCAAAGAACAAGTTTCCCTGAAATTTGTTTTTCAATAGCGCTGAATTTTCATAAGTATCATGACCCTGAGGCGTGTCATGAGTAGGTGCATCATAACTAGGGCTCGTACCGGTATCCTTAGACATAGCTCCGATCCAGGCTCGGGTAGATCAAGGTGGTTGGGACGAAGCATTACCAGTTAAATGCGAAATCGGATGAAAGTGTACCAACTAAGCGTTCGGACTCGGTAACCGACCTCTCCGCCCGACATCAAAGCAAAACACTTAACCCTCGATTCAATCGATGAGGCGAACAAACACGAAGATAAGCGTCACTCTTGGCGGATAAAACCCTAGTTAAAGACTAGGGTTTATAAGCATGAAACGGATGACAACAATTACATGATATACCGGATCGCGATAATAATAATAGATAAGAATATGAAACGAAACCGATTAGACAAAACCCTAAAAAGCGGTTAAAAGTAAACCTAAGAGATGAACACTAAGCGGTAGGTTAATCGATTCCATACCGGACTAAGATCGATTATAGCGGATATAATCCCACTTAGAAAGAACGGACGAATAAAAGTTGATTAGAGGACTGAATTGCAATAAGGGTATAGGTCGCCGCATGTAATCGTTTTTTAGGGTTGGAGGTTTTTAACATAGCAAGGTTTGTGTTTACCATCACATTGGCGTAAACAAAGTAAATTTTCTCTTTTTGTTGAGAAAATTGATGTGATCGCATCAAATTTGTTTGCGTGGAAATGAATTGGATATCTCTTGTGTTTTAGTGATTAAGACCGAGCCTTTTACCAAACCACTACAGGTGATTGTGGTATAACAATTACAAGCCTTCCTAGAAATGACTAAGCTTCATTCACGAGATATTTGAACTACGATGGTGCTTATCTATATTCAAACTCCATTAAAGGAATGCTCGATAAATCAAGCCTATTATAAGATAGACTTTAACATATTGCGCCTCGTAGTCATAAGGCTTGAAAACTAACTAAATGCTCAAGTTAAAAGTTAAATGACGGTAAATGCAATTTTCCTCGATGGAAGCACAATATTTGTTAGTTATATCATAAAGTATACACATCTTTACCTATAATGATAGAAAAAATGTAACAGATACAATTTTAAAAATTTATTTCACAATTAAATTAGCATTTTAATCGATTAACACAGTGGAAGACTCAATTAAAAGTACAGTTTACACGAAAAAAAAGTTTTTCCCAATGAACCCTTATACAAAAATTTAATCAATCATGCTTGTAATCATAATTACATACCTTGTGTGAGAAAAAAGAAAAAAGCCTCTTTATAAAGATTTTAGCAGCACAACAAACTTTTACCAATAGTGTGATGGACGGTGGGTAGTCACACTAACACTATACCACCTCCTTATTTGCTAGCCTAGATTACTTTCGCGCGAGGCGAATCCATGAACCAAATCAAGAAAACCAAAACCAATGAGTTTGGTTCGTCGAGATGTTGCTTATAAACAATGGATAATGTCGATCAAAGTTGAAAATTTCTTGATGAGTCGTAGTATGAAGGACGTGTGCTCGTACATTGACTTGCCATGGCGAGCGGTACCAAGGGTTCAGCTAGGGGTGGAAGCAGTAGGAGCAGCTGCGTGAAAAGCTCGGGATCGGATCGGTAAAAGCTCTAACGAGCCGAGGCCTAAGCGGCTCGAGCCGAGCTCGAGCCTAAGTTTGGGCTCATTTAATAATCGAGCTGAGCACGAGCTGCTACAACTGGCTTTTGGGCTCATGAGCTAGCGAGCCTAAATAAATCGTATATATATTTTCTATCATTATAACCGTGATATGAGCTCGAGCCTTGTGTTGCAAGGAGCTTTGTGTTAACGAGCCAGCTCGAGCTCAAAGTGAGGCTCGGCGAGGCTCGAGCTCGAGCTTTTATATATAAGCGGCCGAGCTCGAGGCTCGACGAGCTCGGGCTCATTTCGTTCTACAGTTCAGCGGGATCTTAGGACACTACCGTGGATTTTTTCAATGTAGTGTTACTTTTGAGAAAAACATCCATTTTTCAAAATGCATATTAAATGCATCGATTATCGAAATGTATTTATAATGTTATTTAGTTTGTATACTTACAAAACATTTTGTAGTTTGTTGTGTGTTGAAGTTACGACCTTGCTTATACTTCTTATCGTTCTTATATGTGATTGTTTCTAAGTATGAAATCAGGGTTTTGGATTTGGGAGGAGGAGGTTCGAAGAAAAGAACAATGAAGAAAGGTCGGTGGTGTTAATTGATGCAGTAACTGCCGGTACATTCGATTGGAATGAACACTTTCTAAGTATGAATTGGTAGTATAATGTTGCTACGGTGATGATGGTAGAATGTGAGCGAGGCTTGTCAAAGAATCGATTCTAAGGATACTAAGGTCGTATGCATCTAAATTTACCCCTATGTAAGTCTAATAAAGCTAATTTTAGATTTATGGATGAGGTGATACCAAGGATCTTGATTATGATGTAGGTTTACCCATTGGTTCGGTTAAGGAGGTTAATGAGCGAATGAATAATTTTCTCTATGGGTGCTATTGGGAAAAAGGCTTGCATTTACGGTGGTTGAATGGTTCGTGCTTAATAATTGGGGTAAATATGGTATTAAAAAGTTATAATGAGCGAATGGTTTTTCTTCTTAATTTCTCGTCTCAAAGGATCAGAGGCTATTCTTAGGGATAGACCTTGGATGATTAGTGGATTCCCATCTTTCTCAATAAGTGGTCTCCATTGAGGAAATCTTCTTAAAGAAGATTTGTCATGTTATTAGATTATGGGTGGAATTCCATGATGTCCTATGGTTGCTTATACTCGGATGGGTTGAGTTTGATTGCCTCAAAATTGGTATACATGATGCTTGATTCTTATACTAATACCATGTGTTTGGAGTTATGGGGACGTGTAGTTAAGTGAGAGCTTTGATTGAAATCAATGCTTCAATGATTTCCATAGCGATTTAGTTTTGGCATTCCTAAACTTGTGGGGGGTATACTAAGAAAACTATTAAGTATTGAATACAGTGGGAACCACCTCGATGTGGCACATGTTTTGCTTTATGGTCATTTGAAGATGATTGTCCTAAGCGGCTCTAGCGTATGGTTAATAGGACGGGTAATAAAGCGAAGGTACAATCTGGGAGCTACTAAGGAGGTGTCGAATGATGGTTTTATCTTGTCAGCGTAAAGGCCCACTTATAAGCGGGTTTTAGGGTTTCTAATACTAAGTGAATGGAGTATCGACGGTTGCTCTAATAATACAAAGGTTTCTCTCACAAAGACTACACTAACGAGGCGTCTACATCTAAACAACAAAGTAAGGATGCTAATGTGGTTGCACGTCTAATGCTTGATGCTCTTGGTAATTTGGATGAGGATCCAAATTTTGTTGTGAACCTAGTGCTAACTTTTCTTGAAACGTGAATACTACTTTGGATTTTGGTAATGGAAGTGGAATATTGATTCATTTGTGATCCAGTACTACACCTCTCGTTGATAAGATTAATAGGCTAGAAAGTCAAATAATTGAGGAAGCTTGTCTCGTAGGTAATAATGGGAAGCCGCTTCCTATAAAAGAAGGCTAATGTTGGACACGTGGGAAGCAATATAGTTAATCCGTTTTCTAAGGTTAGGAATTTGGTTATTTCGGATAGTGATAGTGATGATGAAGTCGAAGATGTTTATGATGAGACATCTCGATTCGTGACTAGTGGAGTGCATATGATCGTAGCTTACGAGGATGAAGGATTATGATTTTTATGACACTTATGACCTTGAAGTTTATCTCCGGACAACGCATTACATGATTGCGATGGATATAAATCTTCGATCAGTTTAAACGATAGATTTATTCTTGTCCTTTTGGTTATTCAAGATTGGCTACTTTCTTGCTCTTAGTTATAGGTATGAAACACGTTTGGTGCTTTTGGTTCTAAATCTTTATAGCGGGTTTAGATGTGGAATCACTCATCATTATGTCTAAATGTTTTGAGTAATGAATTTCAGGGGTATCCCTTTACAAAAAAATTTTGGCGTTCAGGTTATATTTAGTCGTGGTTAGTCGTTGCCGTGATCAGTGATTAAGTTAAACTTAATCCAAGTTTCTTTATTAATTTATTTTTATTTTGAAGGGTTTGGATCACAGTCATGAATATCCATGATAGTTCGATCGAGTCGATTTTGTACTACTGAAGTTGGAGCCAAAGAGGCGCTGGATGTTGTTTCACCAGACTCATCTATAATATGGTTGATAACCTCATGATTTTTTACAAAGTTTTTTTTATTTATTTATTAAAATATACCTAAGAAGAGTAATTTAGCTAATCAACGTCAATTTAACTGGAACAAAATTGGTTTGCTAACTATAAGTAACTTGTCCGAAGGTGATAGAACATGGGTATATGAAGAACCTGTCATGATGTCGTGATGAAAAGAAGATGACAGTTAGGGTTTAGGGTGATATCTTTGGATCGGCAGAAAAAAATGAAGAGTTAGGGTTATTTTAGTTAGGGATGATTTGTTTGAAGTGTTTTTAAGCGGTAGCTGTGATGCCATATTAAAGTGAATTACTGAAAGAATTATAATAATGAGTTCGATATATTATATAGATTACAATGAATAATCTTAGAAGCAGTTTTAGCCCAATAAACTAATATGTCGACTAACACTTTCCAGTTAACTACCAATCTACCATTAGTGTTGCCAAAAGCATGATGCATGGTGTTCCTAATTTTGAGAATCCGTTCATCTGCCATGCATGTGTAACATGTATGATGTAAAGTGTTTGGCAGAGTACAAATCAAACATAAATTTTAATTTGCCCATATTAGCTAATACCTGTAGGTAACATATATAGTTTATTCTATATTTTACATGAACATAAATTATTTAGAGCCTGGAAAACGTGATGTTTCGTACGTATTCATTTGTGGTGCTTGTCAATTAACCTAGAATAGTACATGACTAGTTGTCGAGTAAATTTCCTTGATCGCTATCAGGTGGTCATTTTCCTACCTACACTTTTTGCTTAATCAACAACAAAGGAAAATTTTTGGTCATTTTCTACATTACACTTTTTGCTTAATAAACAAACCCGACAAAGCCAAAACTAGTCATTTTCAAACCTACACTTTTATCACTTGCGAATATAAAAACAAATGAGTGGTCATACACTCATCCTCACCCCAAGCACAGATAACGTTCCACGTCATCCATTTCAAAGCTGACTCGGCTCCAACAACTTTAATAAATACTGTAATGATTAGTTTTGTTATTCATTTTGGTTATTAAAATTCAAGGCTGGACGCAGTGGCACGCATCGGTTAGTCATCTCTTATGACCGACTTTGAAGTCGGTCATGTCTTTGAATTATGATCGGTCCGACGATTAAAAAGATAATCGGTCGTTTTATCGATGATAGTATCTGTAAAAATATATCAATTTGATCTAAAAAAAAAAAAAAAAAAAAGCAGCGGAGTGGTATTGTAATAACGTTATCGTATGCGGTCATGGGGAGAAAGAAAGGCGATGTGGAAGGGGTGACTGGGTCGCGGCGTGCCAGCGTAAGTAAAATTACATTCTCGGTTTTCCAATAAATTATCAAAATCTCTAGTATATCATGACATAAGTTGCTTTTAAATGATTTGGTGATGTGTAAGTGATAAAGAAAGAAAGATTGGTTCATGTGTTTTGAAAAATTGCATAAAATGTATTGTCTTGTCGTTTTGTCGTTGTATGTAATGAATTTTTTTTTATCGTTTATTACATGACGCTTTTTAGATCGTCTTTATTATGTGTCTGGGTGGCCTTAACTTAGCACTTATTGGAGCCGGTCAAGTTAACGACAGATTAATTTTTTATTGCCCGTTAGTCTTTTAAAATGCATTTTTAACGACGTTATTATATTATTGCACCGTTAGTTAAGCCCTTGCTTTTACGCGTTTTTGTTCGTTTTGCATTTTATTCGTTTTGCTGCGGTTCGTCAGTTTTGGCTTTAGTTCGTTTGTACCTTTTTTGGTTTTCTGAGGTTTGATTTTGCGTTTTTGTCGTTTTACGTTTCGTAGTTTTGCAGATTTAAATGGTTTAACACGTTTCGTTCATTTTGCGTTTTCGTCGCTTTTGCAAGTTTTAAATCTGTTTTTTGCGTTTCTACCGTTTTGCATTTTACGTTTTGTTCATTTCTACGTTTTCGTTCGTTTTATGTTTTCATTCGTTTTGCATGTTTCGTTCGTTTTGCATGTTTCGTCCTTTTTGCGTTTTCGTTCGTGTTGGACGCTTTAAATCCGGATACACATTTTCATTTGGGGTTTCGTTCGCTTTTGCGCTTTCATTCGTTTTACGCGTGTAAGCGGTCTAAAATGTAAAATGCGAAAAACGGCGGCGTGTAACATCAAATGAAGAATGGCGTGCTGCGGTCGGCGACGAAAGCGAGGCGTGCAGCGACGCTCTGTGAACGGCGGCGGCTGCCGGGCGGCGTCATCGGCTTCGTGCAAAACTAAAAGCGTGTGGCGGATGGCGATGTAAGCGATCTGTGAGCGGCGTGGCGGATGACGTGCAAGCGTCGAACAAAAAACGTAGTAAAGCGGACGGCGTGTAAAAGCGGACGGCCGTGCAAAGCAGACGACCGTGCAGCAGACAAAAGCGTGTAAAAGCGAACAAAAGCGTGTAAGCGGACGGCGTGTAAAAGCGAACGAACCGTGCAAAAACTAAAAAGCGTGTTAAAGCGGACGAAAAAGTGTAAAAGCGAACAAAAGCGTGTAAAAAGAAGAAAGCGTGTAAAAAGCGGGCGAAAAGGACTATGATTGCAATAATATATTAGCGATGCGTTAAAAGCAGGGCGAAAAGGACTAACGGTGCAATAAAAAATTAATGATCGTTTACTTGACCGGTTCCAATAGGTTAAGCGGTCACCGGTACACGATAACGCGATGGTGTCAGCGATGATAAAAATTGTTATTCATCTGATAAAAGTAGCCAAGTATGATGTATTTTATCACGATTTCGTTTTATTATTTTTTACTTTAGCTTTGTTTCTTTAAAGTACCATTTAAAAAATGTCAAAACTTTTTATGCTACAGTCTCAAATTATGTTTATTTTCTAATCGGATAATCTCCACTATTTATTACTAAAATAAATATGGTAGTGTAATCGAATTTACCATGTTATCGTTGTTCTAAGTTATTAGTGAAAATTATAAAAGTTTTATTTAACTAATTAGTCAAGAGCAAACTATTTTATATAACAATACAAAACAATAATACTTATGTTTTCCATAATTTTTACGGAAGATAATCGATATCTGATCATGAACTTTCTCCTGTTTTTAAAACCATCCTCACGACGTGTCGTAGGCGCGAGTGTCCTCTGACGTGTAGTGATCAATCAACTGTCGAGAATCCGTCGTATTACCGTCAGACGACCAGCCCGGCGGCAATGTGGGACCCATACTTTTTCGGTCGAACATTTTGATGTTAGACAAATTTAATGCAAACGACATGTAAGTCGATAACAAGTGTTAATTAACCACATAATTAGTTAAGCAATTAAGTTATTTAAAGGCGACATATCGTAGGTAACATAAAAATCGTATTGATTTTTCAATTTCGATCCGACGACATGTTGTAGGTACTAAAGAGCTAAGGAAAAAAAAGTATCATCAAAAGTCTTAATACATGCCTAAGATATGTCTTGGTTATAAAATAAACACAACGTAATTAACACTAAGATACTACAAGATTATACCGGCGACATGGCGTCGGTATTTAACTAAACCATTAAATTAATGCTAATCAAATGCTAAGCGCCCAAATAATTGTATGGTTTTGTTCTGAAGCGACATATCGTAAATTTATAAAGCGGGAAAAATACGCAAAAAATTGGTTGAAATGTTGAAAGTCAAATTTAGCCAATAATAGGCACCTGACGTGTAAAATTGACATTTGTTGTGGAAAATTCGCATTCAAGTAATCAGCATTTTTTATCGTTTAGTGTCTTATCCGGCGACATTATAATCGTCGAAATTTATTTAATATTAGTTATCCTTTTACAGTAGTGAGTTATTTAAAACTCACGAAAAGTATTTTTCTAATATTCCCTCATCTCAAAATAGTACACTCTTGAAATGCTTAAAATTATTTAAAAAAAATCCTCTAAACATACTTTTCATCAATTAAACATCATTTTTACACACTAAAATTATTTTGAATCCATTAAAATACGAAATGGACGTCTATTGTAGCATCTTAAAATATAAGTGCCAACACTTATATTTTAGAACACTTATTTAAAAACGAAAATGTTGTACAAAATTTAATAAATAAAATTAAACAAAATATGTCACCATCTTGTTTTGTAGCGTTTTTGGCCTTTTGTTTTTCTGAACAAAAAATAAAAATAAAAATAAATAAAAAATAAAAAATAAAAAACTCAATTAGCAGCAGAACATACATAAATTTTCATCATCATCTTCTTGGCCAATTTTGTATATAAATCCACAAACTTATCCAACAAAAATTTCATCATCTATTTCCCAAGACTTTTTCAAATTTCAAACAAATTTTTGGTCAAAACAAAAACCAACAACACATCATAAAAAACACATCCATTTCATATCAAATTCCCAAACTCAGATCACCAAATTCTGAAATTCATCATAAAAAATAGGAAAAAAAAATCATGGTTCAAGATCCAACAAGAATGAACCATCAAACAAAAGTCATTCAAGACCTCTCATCATTACTCCTAACCATCCTCGTCACCACGATGACAACATGGCGTCATCATCATCATCACCGTCACGTCGGAAGATAAGTAATGGTGGGTTAGTGATCTGGATCGGGCGTTAGTAGCCGGGCAGAAGGCAAGCCAATGGCGGTTACTTGAAAGTGGCTAGAACCCCATTACCGAATGAAGCGGTCGGCCAGTAATAAAGAGTTTGAGTTCGTGTTTGTTTACTTCGTTTAAGGCGGGATTTGTGTTTATCCCCAGGTTGCATGTTTATCTTTTGATTCTTGGATTTCTATTTAAGCATTGTAAACTCTTTTTATTGGATGGTTGAATTTTATAAAAAAGTTTCTAAGGAGCAAGCGTGTTCTTGTTTATGTCCCCATCTCGGTATGGCGGGGCCTACTCGAGGCCTGGTATGAAGAGCGTGATCCTCGGATCTAGGATCGACGCCTGCATCAGCGGGTTCGTGATTTGAAACTAACTCTTTTGACAAGAATGCGGCGGTAGGCGAGCATGGCAGCCAATTAGGTTGTGATGAGAATGCGGCGACATGGACGGCTATGACAACCTTTCGCCCGTCGTGACCATCGCGACGACCGCAACGGGCCAGCATACCACGCCCAAGGCGGCGCGCGACACGGTGGGCAACCGTTCCTTGGGTCTGCCGAAATTCCGAGTTTGAAGGCGAGTTACAACGGGCGAGTTTCTCGATTGGATCCAGGCCGTGGGCGCATATTTGACCTTCGTGATATCCCCGACAACTTAAAGGTAAAACTTGTTGCAATTAAGTTAAAAAATATGCTTCGTTATGGTGGGACCATGTGCGGACTAAGCGCGTTATAGGGAGGAGCAAACACAAAGTGGGCGTGGGACAAGATGAAACGCTATTACAGGCTAAGTTTCTTACACCACTAACGAGATGCATACTTGGATTATCGGACTTCTTAAACATGGTTCTTTGTCGGTTGAGGAACTCATTAGTGAATTTGAGCGCTCGCATGCGTTGTGGTGCGGAAGAAGATAGCCGGCGAGTTATTTCCGTTTCGGTATTCTACGCTCGGATATTGCGGGCGTTGTTTCCTTACAACAATACTATTCGTTTCGGATGTATGCCAACTTGCTTTGAGGTGGAGCATGACTCGCTCAAAAAATAAGGTGTCCTCAAGTTCCCAGTGTATCCCGAACAACACACAGGGGTTACCAACTGCCGGATCGGCCCAATCAAGCGGACCCGCACATTCCTCTTCTCGATCGGTACCTCAATACTCTCGGTGTTTCAAGTGTCGAGGTTGGGTCACGATTAAAGATTGCCCAAACAAAGCGGGTTCTCGCCTTTGTAGAAAACAAAACCAAAGTATGATCTGGAAGAGGGGCCTCGGAAGTCCTTTACCCGTCGGGGTGAAGTCCTTATTTCTGCGGTTCTTAACAGTATGGTGACCCCAAGATGACTAGCGGTTCTGCAACAACATTTCCGTACTAAATGTACAAAAGGAAAGTTGCCGCGGTTATTATTGATGGCGGAAGTTGCGAAAATATGTAGCCGCGCATGGTTTAAACACTCGGTTTACCATCCAGACCACCCGCACCGCTACCAACTCGCATGGTTAAAGAAGGTAACTGGTTAAAGTTACTCATAAATGTTTAGTGCGGTTTCATTGTGATAAGTATATGGATGACATACGGTGTGAAGTCATTCCGGCGGATCGTGCCGCGTTACGTTGGGGCGTCCATGGCTATATGATCGGTATCGACACATGATGGTTTTCGCAACACCTACTCCTTCAAGAAAGATGGTCTCCAGTTACTGGCTCCCGCAACCAGCGCGATGAACCGCCCGCCGCACCATTAACAAAAAGCCGACTTTGTGGGGCGCAAAACACCAATCATACCAGTTTTCGGTTTTGGTGGTGTCGAAAACAAATACGAGGACGCGATTGGTGATCCACGATCGATGAATTTTCGATATCTTTCAGGGACATTCTGTTTGGACTACCTTTGATGCGAGATACAACACGCATTGATTTTGTGCTGATTGCTGCTAGTATCCGAATAAACCGACTTGAATGAATCCTAAAGAGTTCGGCCAGGTTACATCGTCAAGTTACGAGTTTCGAAAGGCCTTATCACGGGAAAGTATGAGTCCTTATGCGGTACCAGCGTTGCTGGTACCAAAAACTAATGGTACTTTTCGAATGTGTATTGAGCGATCGTAGCGGTGAACAAAATTACCATCAAATATCGTTTTCCTATACCGTTTGGATCTTCTTGACCAATTAAGCAGGCGTAACATATTTTTCCAAAATCGATTTGCGGATTGGCTATCATCAAATTCGTATGAGGGCGGGGGCGAATGGAAAGCAGTTCAAAAGCCGTCGGCGGGCTTTATGAATGGATGGTGATGCCTTTCGACTATCAAGCGCTCCAGTACTTTCATAAGCAATGAACCCGTTTTCAAGCCATTTATGGACGATGTGTAGTTGTTTATTTTGATGATATCTTGGTTTTTAGCATAACTTTGGAGCTACATTTATCACATCTTAGCGAATATTTACGGTTCTCGGAGCCAAAGTTGTATGACAACAAAACTAAGTGTCGATTTTTGTCGAGGAGTAATTTTTTGGTACTTGGTATCTGAAGCATCCGTATGGATCACAAGAAAGTCGAGGCCATCACAGCGTGGCCGACTCCGGCATCTTTACATGGCTCTGAATTTTTCATGGCCTTGCATCTTCTATCGGTTTTATTAAATTTTAGTACCTTGGTATTACAGATTGTCTTAAGAGTAGTAAGTTTGTGTGGACGCGCCTCTCGAGTTGCTTCGAAGACTTAAAAATGATTCTGGCTCCGTCCTCGCTTGCAAACTTGACCATGTGTTTCAAGTGGAATGTGATGCTTGGGACTAGGAATAGGTGGTGTTTTAAGTCGATTGAATCCAGTCGCTTTCTTTAATGAAAGTTCAATGACACAAGGCTCGCTATAGCACCTCGACAAGGAATTTTATGCTATTGTTCGTAGTATAGGTACACTATGTTGTTACCTAACGAGTATGTTTTGTATTGGATCATTCAGGCTTTAAAGTTTATTGAAAGGCAAGCTAAACTTAGTCCGCTGACGCATAGCGTGGGTTGAAGCCTTACAAGACTTCAACTTTGTCATAAACCAAGCGGGGCACGCAAACCACGTCGCCGATGCACTTGAGCGGCGACCCGGTGCTCGTGACTTCACCACCATTCATGTGGCGGTTTGCACCACTCGAAACTTATCTGAGGATGACCAGTTTCAAGGATGTGTGGGGAAAATGTTACGTCGCCCGTTCGAGACTTTGTTCGGCGTGATGGGTTGCTTTCAAGGTCGTCTTTTGTGTTCCATTATCCTCGTTCCGAAGCTATTATTCTTGAATGTCACCAAGGTGTTTGGCATGACATTTTGAATGACAAAAGCGGTTTCTTTAATTCTTGGCGTTTTTTTTAAGCTCGTTCGCGATGTGATGAAAGTTCTAAACCGATGTCGCGTCGCCGTATTGCCAAAACTCATCCTGCCAACCAGGTTTATACACACCACCTCATGTTGGACCTTGGGAAGATGTAAGCCTTGATTTTGTCCTAGGATTACAGCTTACTGATGAAAGAAAGACTCCATTATGGTTGTTGTGGATAGATTCTCAAAATGGCTCACTTTGTTCCATGCTCGAAGACATTTGGCGCATACGAGGTGGCAGGTTGTATTTTTACGAGATTGTCAAGTTACATGGAATTCGAAAACAATCACTTTGGATAGGGATGTGAAGTTTGTTAGTCGCGTACGCTTTGGAAGCGTTTGGGTGCCACTGCAATTTAGTTCTTCATCACCCAGCGGATGGTCAGACGGAAGTCGCTAACATGATTTAGTAATCTTCTTCGTTGTCGTGGGTGATAATAAAAGCAATGGGATCTTGCCGCCATGAGCTAGATTCGGCTACAGAGATCAACCATAGTTCAACGGTGTGATCCTTTCTCGTGGTTTATGGTACGACGCGTTTACTCTCGCAATCCCAACGTTGCACGATGAAGCGAGAACAAATCAAAGAGCTTCACGGCGGGTGCGGGGAGTTACTAAGCATAACTTGCAATATCAAGCTCGTGCGAACAAGCATAAGCGGAAAGTGGTTTTTGGAAGGTGACTTGGTGTGGATTTTCTCTGACGTGACGTTTTCCACCAGCGTTTTAGCCGTTAACCTCGAGCCGCCCCGGTCGATTCGGTTTTGGTGGATTAATAATGCCTACAAGCGTTTCGAGTCATTATGGTTCTCGACCACTTTTAATGTTATGATTTATCCCGTATCTTGAAGAGATGGTGAGTGATATTTCGAGGGCGAAATCGTCTTTTAGAGGAGGATAATCTGATCCGACAGTAGCGAACTGAAGACAAGCCAATTGGTTGCGAAAAGTGGCTATAACGATACCGAATGAAACCGGTCGACCAAGAAGTAATAAAGAGTTTGAGTTCGTGTTTGTTTCTGTTTGTTTAGTACAGGTTGTGTTTATCCCTTTTAGGTTGCATGTTTATCTTTTGATTCTTAGGATTTCTATTTAAGCATTGTAAACTCTTTTGGTTGGATGGTTGAATTTATAAAAGTTTCTTGGGAACAAAGCGTGTTCTTGTTTATCTATCATCTCGGTTGGTAGAGATATTTTTCGATGTCGAACCACATCCAGTTAGTTTGGTTAATGATGGGAGTCTCGTTAGCCTTAATGGTTTGTGGCTCCTTAAGTTTCTTTATCGGGTTCTTATTGATGCTTGGGTATTTTTCTTAGGAATACTTGGTTTTTAAACAACGATATGATCTTTGTGGGTCGTTTAAGTATTACTACTATCATGAAATGTACCGCCGATAAGCTAATTGGTCATTCGCGACACCGATGCATTTGTGCTGCAGTTGGAGAAGCGTTGTTCACGTGAATGCTTGACTTCACTAAATGCATACATACTTTATACTACTTTAATGAGTTTTAAGAAAACTAAATGATATCAACATATATGCATTGCATGAAGAAAAACATGGACTCAGGGAACTTAGGGCATTGATTGTATGAGCTGGGAATGAAAGCGTCCAGACTTCTACGGGCAATTCAAAGGCGTGACCATAAATATGACTCTAATACTTGAAACGTCGGCGTCCACAAGATTTGTGGTTGGCATGCCTATTTTAGTCACGATTGGTAATGCAAACAAGCATGTTGAGCTCATTTGTTGGATCTAAACTTAAACCAACCGCTGGTCTAGATCAAGTGGCGTGCGGTAACTTTGGGGTTGTTTTCGAAAGTCTGGTTCGAGATCTTAACGGGATTTTCCTCCCAAGCGAAACTAAAAAAAGAGTGAGGTGTAATATTCCCAACCTGAAGGTTCGAGGAAGGCATACGCCCGCGGATATCTCTGCATGACTCGAACCACTAGCCGCTCTAAAAAGATAATAATATAAAAAAATCTAAACTTAAACTCCATTAGTTATTTTTATTTTATTTTTGTTAACCGTGATTTTTGATTTTGGCAACCTAAACAAGGTTTGTGTTTTTAGTGAGTAATCCCGCACCCCAGAAATATATTAACCAAAAATACTTTTAAGTACAATGGATATGAGCTGAACCATATCTCATTTCTCACATATAAGATAAAGTTTACATACTGTGATACATCGCTTATTTTCTAAACAAGAAAACAAACAAACAAACCACTACTCAAACGATAACATAGACATAACAAAACAAATTACTTCCTAGGTCCTTGAAGCTTGGTGCCATACATGGCATTAAAGGCATCCAAATTCTAAGATCGTAAACCTCGCTCAGATAGTCCATCATAGTCATAGTCATCATATTCATCTTCATACTCGCCACCTCCAATAAATCGCGCACTCATCAAATGGGTTAGAATCACCTCATCTTCTAATCGACACCACGATATCTCCCACTTTAGAAAACCAAGTTAACTCTCTTAAGAAGAAAGGGCGAATAAAAGAATCACTAGTCAGTAGGAGCCACATCCGACTCCATCTCTTTCGCATCACTCATGCGGGTTCTTGTGATGCAAGACTGCCTTAGAGACTTATCTTCATTAGCTTTCTTTGTACGCACTGTAATCCACATCCTTGATGGTGTCATTATGTAGGAGTACCGTAAACATCCGTAGATTCCATATTAAGAGCATCAAACTTGTTGGATGTGTAGATCTTAGTTCCACTGCACTAGCCACATCGTAAGCATTCTTCTTGGCGACTTCCCCTTCTTCTGTCTGAGGAGCCTTTTGGGTTGATATTGAAACCGCTTACCCACAATAGGTTTAGTAAACCCTCCTCGATCTTAATAGTAAAACCACCTTGCTTTCCTTCTTCTTATTATCGATCGCCTTGAAACCATCATTAACACGCATAGTAGTCGAGTAATAGTTCAACAACTTTGACATTCAATAAGAGTATGACCAAAATCTTACATTTATCACAATGAGGTGGTTTCCACCAGATTCAACACGTATCTTCTCAATAGTCGAACCCGATCCATCAAGTAACGGTATCTCAACAAAGAAGGTTGTCCCTAAGCACCTCATCCGACTTTACTTCAATCATGCATCTTGCAAAACTACTACGGCCCTACGAGTCCTTGCACATTCGCTAGTAAAGGCATCTAGCCTTTAGGCGCTGCCATCAATGTGGCAAGGAGACTAAGGCCATCATCGAAAAACATAGCCGAGGAACATCATGGAATTTAACCTACACCGGATGTTGGTCAAATCCTCTTTAAGTAAGTTGGTGTTCAAGGTCCATGGTTTAAGAATAATCTAACATTTCTAATCAACCACGGACCGCTTTCAAGCACATCGTCAACACATTTCTTCGAATTGAACTTAGAAGAAGAACCCTTCAGATTCATCATTACCTTTGTATACCAAACTTAGCCCACACATTGCATACAAAGTAATCAACAACAGAAAAGCAAGGCGTTGACCAAGGAAATACCCATATAAAGTATTCTCAAACCTAGTGTTCACCTCTTCAACCACTTTTCATCCAGACGTAAAGATCCACACCATTAGCTTTCTTATTACACCCAACCTACGAAAGTTTGACGTGTGTTTTTAGGTTCAAGAGAAGAACACCAAAGATACGATGCGTAGGTTGTTTCAAAGCATGCACACCATCCTTCTCAATACCAATATCCCCATGTGTATTCGTATGAACATTGAAGCCTTAGGAACACTCGATCTCGAGGAGGTTTCAATAATAGCCAATAGCATTAAGATCTCCTCTAGCTCCTTCTGCGATCAAGCAAGACCTTAAGATGCTCAAATGGATTAGCCCCAAGAGCATTAGTAGCATCCATCGTCTCACCGGTTTTAATGGTTGCCCATCGTCACCCACAAGAACAAGTTTCCTCAAAAATTTGTTTTTCAATAGCTGAATTTTCAATAAAGTATCATGACCTCAAAGCGTCATGAGTAGGTGATCATAACTAGGGCTCGCACAAGATCCTTAGACATAGCGCCCAATCACAAGCTCGTAGATCATAAGCGTGGTCGGGACGAAGCATTACTACCGATTCATGCAAAATCGATGAAAGTGTACCAACTAAACGCTCAGACTCAAGAATCGACCCTCCCTTCGACATCAAAGCAAAACACTTAACCCTCAATTCAATCGATCGAAGGTAACAAACACGAAGATAGGCCACTCTTCAAGAACGGATAAAACCCTAGTTAAAGACTAGGTTTATAAGCATGAACGGATGACAACAATTACATGATATACCGTATCGCAGAATAATAATAGATAAGAATATGAAACCAAACCGATTAGACAAAAACCCTAAAAACAGCTAAAAGTAAACCCTAAGAGATGAACACTAAACAAACCGATTAATCCAATTCCAATACCGCACTAAGATCGATTATAAGCGATATAATCCCACTTGTAAGAACCGAACTGTAATAAAAGTCGATTGAGGACCCGAATTGCAATAAGGGTATAGTCGCCGCATAGCAATCGCTTTTGTGGTCGAGGGTTTTTAACATAGCAAGGTTTGTGTTCACCATCACATTGACGTAAACAAAGTAAATTTTTCTTTGTTGAGAAAATTGATGCGATCGCATCAAATTTGTTCATGCTGGAAATGAATCGATATCTCTTGTTTTTAGTGATTAAGACATTTCGAGCCTTTACCACAAGCCACTCGAGTGATTGTGGTATAACAATTTTATGCCTTCCTAACGAAATGACTAAGCTTCATTCACTAGATATTTGAACTCGATGGTGCTTATCTATATTCAAACCCATTAAAGGAATGCTCGATAAATCGCCTATTATAAGATAGACTTTAACATATTGACGCCACGTAGTCATAAGGCTTGAGAAACTAACTAAATGCTCAAGTTAAAAGTTAAATGACAAGAAATGCAATTTTCCTACGATGGAAGCACAATATTTGTTAGTTATATCATAAAGTATACACATCTTTACCTATAATGATAGAAAAATGTAATGATACAATTTTAAAATTTATTTCACAATTAAATTAGCATTTTAATCGATTAACACACAGTGGAAGACTCAATTAAAAGTACAGTTTACACGAAAAAAAAGTTTTTCCCAATGAACCCTTATACACCAAAAATTTAATCAATCATGCTTGTAATCATAATTACATACCTTGTGAGAAAAAAAAAAAAAAAGCCTCTTTATAAAGATTTTAGCAGACAACAAACTTTTACCAATAGTGTGATCGCACCAAGAGGTAGTCCACACTAACACTATACCACCTCTAACAACTGCTAGGCCTAGATTACTTTCACGCAGGAACGAATCCACAAGACCAAATCAAGAAAACCAAAACCCGCGCGAGTTTGGTCTGCCGAGATGTTGCTTATAAACAATGGATAATGTCGATCCAAAAGTTGAAAATTTCTTCGATGAGTCGACCAGACGGGCGACGATGTACTCATACATCTCACTTGCCAATGGCGTGAACTGCACCGCGGGTTCCGCTAGGGTGGAACGAGCCGAGCCGCTCGTGAAAAGCTCCTGGATCGATCGGAAAAGCTCTAACGAGCCGAGTTTAAACGAGCTCGAGCCCGAGCTCGAGCCCAAGTTCGCTCATTTAATAATCGAGCTCGAGCACCAGCTCTATATAAAGCTCGCTTAGGCTCGCGAGCCCAAACGAGCCCCAGAAATAAACACGATATATATTTTCTATACGATAACCAGATTAACGAGCTCGAGCCTTGTGTTAACGAGCCGAGCCAGGTTAACGAGCCAAGCTCGAGCTCAAAATGCGAGGCTCAAACGAGCTCGAGCTCGAGCTTTTTATATAACGAGCCGAGCTCGAGCCCGATGTGCCCTGCTCTCATTTTCACCCCTAGTTCCCATGGATCTTAGGACACCCATGGATTTTTTCAATGTAGTGTTACTGAAAAACATCCATTTTTTCAAAATGCATATTAAATGCATCCACCATCGAAATGTATTTATAATGTTATTTAGTTTGTATACTTACAAAACATTTTGTGTAGTTTATCAGCGATCAAGTTCCGACAATCGCTGTATTTTATCGCTCTTATATGCGATTGTTTCTAAGTATGAAACTGGGTTTTTGATTTGGGAGGAGGAGGTTCAAGAAAAGAACAATGAAGAAAGGTCGAGCGGTGTTAATTGATCTCATTAGCACCGGTACATTCGACGAATGAACACTTTCCTAAGCCAAGCCGAATCGGCAGTCTGGTTCGGGGACTACATAAAGCGGGTCGAATCAGTACACATTACTACATCATCCAATAAAGCTTTTGAACTGCCTTTATAATGTTGCTACGGCCGATGATGGTAAGAATGTGAACGAGCTTGTCAAAGAATCTGATTCTAAGGATACTATCGGTCGATGCATCTAAATTTACCCCTATGTCGCCTAATAAAGCTAATTTTCGATTTATGGATGAGGTATACCAAAGGATGCCGATTATGATGTAGGTTTACCCATTGGTCTTGTTAAGGAGGTTAATGAAATAATGAATAATTTTCTATGGGTACTTTATCGGGAAAAAGGCTTGCATTTCGTGGTCGAATGGTTCGTGCTTAATAATTGGGTAAATATGGTATTCAAAAAGTTATAATGAACGCGAATGGTTTTTTCTTCTTCAATTTCTCGCCTCAAAAGGATGCCGAGGCTATTCTGTGATGCACCTGATGATTCATGGAATTCCCATCTTCTCAATGTTGGTCTCCATCCAGAAATCTTCTTAAAGAAGATTTGTCATGTGTTCCGCTGGGTGGAATTCCATGATGTCCCCTATGGTTGCTTATACCCGTACGGGTCGAGTTTGATTGCCCTAAAATTGGTACTTCTACGATGCTTGATTCTTATACTAATACCACGGTTCGGAGTTACGGGACGTAGTAGTTGTCGAGAGCTTTGATTGAAATCAATGCTTCTAATGATTTCCATGACGATTTAGTTTCGTCGCTCCTAAACTCAGGGGAAGCGGTATACTAAGAAAACTATTCAGATTGAATACGAGCGGAACCACCTCGATGTGGCACATGTTCGCTTATGGTCATTCGAAAGATGATTGTCCTAAAGCCGCCTCCTAAACGATGGTTAATAGGACTGTAATAAAGGCAAAGGTACAACACCGGGAGCTACCAAGGAGGTGTCGAATGATGGTTTTAATATCGTCTGCCGTAAAGGCCCTACTTATAAGCGGGTTTTGGGTTTCTAATACTGCTGAATGGAGTATCGACCGTTGCCCTAATAATACAAAGGTTTCTCCTCCTAAAGACTACACTAACGAGGCGCCTACATCTAAACAACAAAGTAAGGATGCTAATGCGTTAACACGCCTAATGCTTTTGATGCTCTTTTGGTAATTGACGAGGATCCAAATTTTGTCGCGAACCTAGGCTAACTTTTCTTCAAGCAACGTGAATACTACTTTGGATTTTGGTAATGAAGTGAATATTGATTCATTTGATACCTGTACTACACCTCTCGCTGATAAGATTAATAGGCTAGAAAGTCAAATAATCGGGGAAGCTTCAGACTCACGGGTAATAATGGGAAGCCGCCTATAAAAAAGTACTAACGTTGGACACGCTGGAAGCAATATAGTTAATCCGCTTTCTAAGGTTAGAATTTGGTTATTTTGATAGTGATAGTGATGATGAAGTCAAGATGTTTATGATGAGACATCTCGCTTCATGACTAAATGTGAGTGCATATGATCGTAGCTTACACGAGGATGAAGATTATGATTTTTATGACACTTATGACCTTCAAGGTTTATCTCCCACCAACGCCGCATTCTCGTGATTGCGATGGATATAAATCTTCGAGGTCGCTTAAACGTTAGATTTACTTTTGTCCTTTTACTGTTCATAAGACGGGCTATGCTTTTCTTACGCTGGCTTATGGTATGAAGCACGTTTGGTGCTTTTGGTTCTCGTCTTTGTAACGGGTTTAGATGTGGGAATCACTCACATCGTATGTACTTAAATGTTTTTTTTGAGTAATGAATTTACCAGGGGTATCCCCTTTACCCAAAAAAAGAATTTTGTGCATTCGGTTATATTTGGTCATGGTTCCGTCCTTGACCAACGATCGAGTGATTAAGTTAAACTTAATCCAAGTTTCTTTTATTAATTTATTTTTATTTTGAAGGGTTTCGGATACAGTCATGAATATCCATGATAGTTCGATCGAGTCGATTTTTAGCCACTCTGAAGTTGGAGCCAAAGAGGCGCTGGATGTTGTTTCACCAGACTCATCTATAATATGGTTGATAACCTCATGATTTTTACAAAGTTTTTTTTTTTATTTATTTATTAAAATATACCTAAGAAGAGTAATTTAGCTAATCAACGTCCAATTTAACTGGAACAAAATTGGTTGCTAACTATTAGTAACTTGTCCGAAGGTGATAGAACATGGGTATATGAAGAACCTGTCATGATGTCGTGATGAAAAGAAGATGACAGTTAGGGTTTAGGGTGATATCTTTGGATCGGCAGAAAAAATGAAGAGTTAGGGTTATTTTAGTTAGGATGATTTGTTTGAAGTGTTTTTAAGCGGTAAGCTGTGATGCCATATTAAAGTGAATTACTGAAAGAATTATAATAATGAGTTCGATATATTATATAGATTACAATGAATAATCTTAGAAGCGGATTTTAGCCCAATAAACTAATATGTCGACTAACACTTTCCAGTTAACTACCAATCTACCATTAGTGTTGCCAAAAGCATGATGCACTTGGTGTTCCTAATTTTGAGAATCCGTTCATCTGCCATGCATGTGTAACATGTATGATGTAAAGTGTTTGGCAGAGTACAAATCAAACATAAATTTTAATTTGCCCATATTAGCTAATACCTGTAGGTACTTGACTAGTTGTCGAATAAATTTCCTCGATCACTATCAAAGTGGTCATTTTCCTACCTACACTTTTGCTTAATCACCAACAAAGGACAATTTTGGTCATTTTCTACGTTACACTTTTACTTAATAAACAAACCCGACAAAGCCAAAACTAGTCATTTTCAAACCTACACTTTTATCACTTGCGAATATAAAACAAATGAGTGGTCATACACTCATCCTCACCCAAACACAGATAACGTTCCACGTCATCCATTTCAAAGCTGACTCGGCTCCAACAACTTTAATAAATACTGTAATAATTAGTTTTGTTATTCATTTTGGTTATTAAAATTCCTGGCGTAAGGCTGGACGCAGTGGCATGCAAAAAATCGGTTAGTCACCTCTTATGACCGACTTTGAAGTCGGTCATGTCTTTTTTGGAGTATGAGTCAAATGTCGGTCGAGCAACTAAGAAAAAGATAATCGGTCATTTTATCGACCGATAGTATACACACCAAAAATATATCTCATTTGGTATTAAAAAAAAAGAAAAAAAGAAAACAAAACATTTTGGCCATCGACCGCGATAACATCATGCAGCCCCACGTGAGAGAGAGATGAGGAAGGGGTGACCAGTCGCGTGAGCGCCCAACAGAAGTAAAATTACATTCTGCTTTTCCAATAAATTATCAAAATCTCTAGTATATCATGGCTTATAAGTTGCTTTTAAATGATTTGGTGATGTGTAAGTGATAAAAGAAAGAAAGATTGGTTCTTATTTTTTGGAAAAATTGCATAAAAATGTCATCTTGTTACTTTTGTCGTCAGATGTAATAACTATTTTTTTATCATCGTGACACCAACCTTTTTAGATCGTCTATATTATTGTCTGGGTGACCGCTTAACTTTTGGAGCCGGCCAAGTTAACGATCGTTAATTTTTATTGCAATCGTTAGTCTTTTAAATCGCTTTTAACGATCGTTATTATATTATTGCACCGTTAGTCATTTTCGCCCGCTTTTACACGCTTGTTCATTTTACACGCTTATTCTTTTTGCGGTTTAAGTCCGCTTTTACGCCGTCGCTCGTTTTGCACGCTTTTTGTTTTGCAGTTTCGTCCGTTTTGCGTTTTGTCCGTTTTACGTTTTGTCCGTTTTGCAGCGTCCGTTTAACACGTTTCGTTCATTTTGCACGCCGTCCGCTTTAACGCGCTTTTGCGCGTTTCTACGCTTTGCACACTTTTACATCGCTTGTTCGCTTTCTACACGCCGCTCGCTTTACACGTTTTGTTCGTTTCTACACGTTTCGTTCGCTTTACATGTTTTCATTCGCTTTGCATGTTTTCGTTCGTTTTGCATGCCGTCTTTTTACGCCGTTCTTGTTCGGACGCTTTGTCCGCTTTTACATTTTCATTTGTTTTGCTGGTTTTCGTTCGCTTGCACGCTTTCATTCGCTTTACACGTAAAACGGTCTAAAACGTAAAACGTGCAAAACAAACGAAAACGTAACATCAAATGAAAGAATGTAAAACGCAAAACGGTCGAAAACGTAAAACCGACGTGCGTGCAAAAGCTGACGAAACATGCAAAATGAACGAAACGTGTTAAACCGGCGAACAGGCAAAACGGACGAAACGTAAAACGCACGAAACCGCAAAACTAAAAAACGTAAAATGATGAAAACGTAAAACGTGCAAAATGAACAAAACGTAAAACGGACGAAACGTCAAAACGTAAAACGAACAAAACATGTAAAACGGACGAAACCTGCAAAACTAAAAACGTAAAACGGACGAAACCGTAAAACGAACAAAACGTAAAACGAACAAAACTTGTAAAACGGACGGCGTGTAAAACGGATGAAACCGCAAAACTAAAAAACGTGTTAAACGGAGGAAAAAGTGTAAAACGAACAAAAACGTGTAAAACGGACGAAACGATGTAAAAAGCGAGGCGAAAAGGACTAACGGTGCAATAATATAATAACGGTCGTTAAAAATGTATTTAAAAGTACTAACGGTGCAATAAAAAATTAATGGTCGTTAACTTGACCGGCCCAATAGGTTAAGCGGCCACCCAGACACACACGATAAAGACGATGGTGTCACAACGATATAAAAAATTGCTCGCTACATACAACGACAAAAAGTGCAAGATGATTCATTTTTATTCAATTTTCATTTTATTATTTTTTTTACTTTAGCTTTGTTTCTTTAAAGTACCATTTAAAAAAATGTCAAAACTTTTTATGCTTACAGTCTCAAATTATGTTTATTTTCTAATCAGATAATCTCACACTATTTATTACTAAAAATATATATGGTAGTGTAATCGAATTTACCATGTTATCGTTGTTCTAAGTTATTAGTGAAAATTATAAAAGTTTTATTTAACTAATTAGTCAAGAGCAAACTATTTTTATATAACAATACAAAACAATAATACTTATGTTTTCCATCATTTTTTTCTGGAAAGATAATCAATAATACAATCGCAGCTTTCTCCTACGACTTTTTTAAAACCATCCTCACGACATGTCGTAGGCACGAACTTGTCCCTACAACATGTCGTAGTCATCAACTTGTCGAGAATGCCCCGTCGCTATTTACCGTCAAACGACCAAGCCCGACGGCAATGTGCGACCCACATACTTTTTCTGTCAAACATTTTGATGTTAGACAAATTTAGTACCGACGACATGTCGTCGATAACAAATTGTTAATTAACCACATAATTAGTTAAGCTTAATTAAGTTATTTAAAGACGACATATCGTAGGTAACATAAAAATCGTATTGATTTTTCAATTTCAGTCCCGACGACATGTTGTAGGTACTAAAGAGAGCTAAGGAAAAAAAAAAGTATCATCCCAAAAGTCTTAATACATGCCTAAGACATGTCTTCGGTATAAAATAAAACACAAACGTAATTAACACTAAGATACTACAAGATTATACCGACGACATGACGTCGGTATTTAACAAACCACATTCGTAATTAATGCTAATCAAATGCTAAGCGCCCAAATAATTGTATGGTTTTATTTTCCGACGACATGTCGTAGATTTATAAGGCGGGAAAAATACTGCAAAAAAATTGGTTGAAATGTTGAAAGTCAAATTTAACTAATAATAGGCCTACGACATGTCGTCGGCATTTTATTTGGCAGAAAATTCAACGCATTCAAGTCTCAATCAAGCACTTTTTTATCGTTTAGTGTCTTATCCCGACGACACTATGTCGTCGAAATTTATTTCATAGCTAGTTCTCCTTTTTCTAGTAGTGAGTTATTTAAAACTCACGAAAAGTATTTTTCTAATATTCCCTCATCTCAAAATAGTACACTCTTGAAATGCTTAAAATTATTTAATAAAAATCCTCGAAACATACTCTTCATCAATTAAACATCATTTTTACTCACTAAAATTATTTTGAATCCACTAAAATACGAAATGGACATCTATTGTAGCATCTTAAAATATAAGTGCCAACACTTATATTTTAGAACACTTATTTAAAAACGAAAATGTTGTACAAAATTTAATAAATAAAATTAAACAAAATATGTCACCATCTTGTTTTGTAGCGTTTTTGGCCTTTTGTTTTTCTGAACAGAAAATAAAAATAAAATAAAAAATAAAAAATAAAAAATTCAATTAGCAGCAGTACATACATAAATTTTCATCATCATCTTCTTGGCCAATTTTGTATATAAATCCACAAACTTATCCAACAAAAATTCATCATCTATTTTCCAAGACTTTTTCAAATTTCAAACAAATTTTTGGTCAAAACAAAACCAACAACACATCATAAAAAACACATCCATTTCATATCAAATTCCCAAACTCAGATCACCAAATTCTGAAATTCACATCATAAAAAAAAAATAGAAAAAAAAATCATGGTTCAAGATCCAACAAGAATGAACCATCAAACAAGAGTCATTCAAGACCTCTCATCATTACTCCTAACCATCCTACGCCACCGATGACAACATGACGCTCATCATCATCACCATCACGCCGAAGATAAGTAATGGTGGGTTAGTGATCTGGATCCGACGTTAGTAGCCGTGGCCAAGACAAGACGAAATGTGGTTAACGAAAGTGGCTAGAACCACCCAATCGAATGAAGCCCACCAAACAAGTAAGTAAAAAGAGTTTGAGTTCGTGTTTGTTTACTTTTCGCTTTAAAATGCCGGATTTGTGTTTATCCCTTTTAGGTTGCATGTTTATCTTTTGATTCTTAGGATTTCTATTTAAGCATTGTAAACTCTTTTGGTTGGATAGTTGAATTTTATAAAAGTTTCTTAGGAACAAACGTGTTCTTGTTTATCTATCTCGGTTGGCCGAGATATTTTACTGTTTCCAGTATCGAACCACATCAAGTGGTATTCAGAGACCAGGACTCTCAGTATGTCAGGCAATGATACATACCGTCGATTCGCCGCCGGAGGCAACGGATATGAAGAACGTGATCCTCGAGATGCCGAGATCGAACGCCTCCGTCAACGGGTTCGTGATTTGGAAACTAACTCTTTTGACAGGTACGATGCGCGAGTAGACAACATGGAAACCAATTCAGTTGTAGATGAGTACGACGACATGGACGACGGCTATGACAACCTTTTCGCCCGTCGTGACCATCGCCAACACCGACCACACAACAGGCAACACAGACCACACCCAAGACAGCCACAACACCAGGTAGACCCGCTTCGTTCCTTAGGTCTACGCACCGAAATTCCAGAGTTTGAAGGTGTTACAACCGCATTTAGTTTCGATCGATCCGGGCTCGTGAGCGATATTTGACCTTCGTGATATCCCGACAACTTAAAGGTAAAACTTGTTGCAATTAAGTTAAAAAAATATGCTTCGTTATGGGGGGACCATGTGCAGACTAAGCATTATAGGGAGGGCAAACACAAAGTGGACACGTGGGACAAGATGAAACGCCTATTACGGGCTAAGTTTCTTCTTGTTACACACAAACAGGATGCATACTTGGATAATCAGACTCTTAAACAGGGTTCTTTGTCCGTTGAGGAACTCATTAGTGAATTTGAACGCATGCGCATGCGTTGTGGTGCGGAAGAAGATGACGAATGCAGTTATTGCCCGCTTCTTGAGTATTCTACGCTCGGATATTGCGGACGTTGTTTCCTTACAACAATACTATTCGCTTTTCGATGTATGCCAACTTGCTTTGGTGGTGGAACGCCAACTCGCTCAAAAAATAAGGTGTCCTCCAAGTTCCCAACAGATCCCGAACAACACCGGGGTTCTACCAACACCCTGATCGCCCAATCAAAGCCGACCCACCGCTATTCCTACTCCTCAATCGGTACCTCAAATACTCCGGTGTTTCAAGTGTCGAGGTCAATCACATTAAACGAGATTGCCCAAACAAATGTGTTTCGCCTTTGTAGACGTAAACAAAACCAAAGTATGATACTAAGAGAGGACGCCCAAGTCCTTTACCCGATCGGGGTGAAGTCCTTATTTCTTGCAGTTGCTTAACACACCTTGTGGTGACCAAGATGACACTAATCGGTTACGCAACAACATTTTCCGTACTAAGTGTACAAAGAAAAGGGAAAGTTTGCACTGTTATTATTGATGGCGGAAGTTGCGAAAATATGGTAGCCACCACCATGGTTGAAAAACTTGCTTTACCCATCCAGACCACCCCGCACCATACCAACTCACATGGTTAAAGAAAGGTAACCGGTTAAAGTTACTCATAAATGTTTAGTGCGCTTTTCAATCGGCAATAAGTATATGGATGACATCTGGTGTGAAGTCATTCCCATGGATGTGTGCCACGTTCTGTTGGGACGTCCATGGCTATATGATCGGCGTGTCAAACATGATGGTTTTCTCAACACCTACTCCTTCAAGAAAGATGGTCTCCAGATTACTTTGGCTCCCCTTAACCCACGCGATGAACCACCCCACATCGCACCATTAACAAAGGCCAACTTTGTGGGGCTTGCAAAACACCAATCCGCCACAGTTTTCGGTTTGGTAGTGGTCGAAGAAAACCCAAATACTGTGGACTCGCCAATGATCAGCGATCCCACCGATCGATGAATTTTCCGATATCTTTCCCGAGGACATTCTCTCACGGACTACCTTTGATGCGAGATACAACATCGCATTGATTTTGTGCCTTGGTGCTAGTATCCCGAATAAACCAAAGATACCGAATGAATCCTAAAGAGTTCACCGAGTTACATCGCAAGTTACCGAAGTTTCGAGAAAGGCCTTATCCGGGAAAGTATGAGTCCTTGTGCAAGACTCCGCGTTGCTCGTACTCAAAACCTAATGGTACTTTTCGAATGTGTATCGACAATGCATGGTGAACAAAATTACCATCAAATATCGCTTTCCTATACCTCGCTTTGACGATCTTCTTGACCAATTAAACGGCGCCAACATATTTTCCAAAATCGATTTGCGGAGTGGCTATCATCAAATTCGTATGAGTGACGGGGGCGAATGGAAAATGAGTTCAAAACGCTGACCGCTTTATGAATGGATGGTGATGCCTTCGCTTATCAAACGCTCCAAGTACTTTCATGCGCTTAATGAACCACGCCAAGCCATTTATTGGACGATGTGTAGTTGTTTATTTTGATGATATATTGGTTTTAGCACAACTTTGGAGCTACATTTATCACATCTTCGCCAAATTTTTACAGTTCTACGGGAGCAAAAGTTGTATGACAACAAAACTAAGTGTCAATTTTTGTCCAAGGAAGTAATTTTTTAGGGTACTTGGTATCTGGAAACGGCATCCGTATGGATCACAAGAAAGTCGAGGCCATCACAACGTGGCCAACTCCAGCATCTTTACATGACGTACGAATTTTTCATGGCCTTGCATCTTTCTATCGGCGTTTTATTCAAAATTTTAGTACAATGGTGGCCCCTATTACAGATTGTCTTAAGAGTAGTAAGTTTGTGTGGACCGCTGCCTCTCAAGTTGCTTTCAAAAGACTTAAAAATGGTTATCAAGCTCCCATCCTCGCCTTACCAAACTTCACCATGTGTTTCAAGTGGAATGCGATGCTTGACTAGGAATAGGTGGCGTTTAAGCCAATTGAATCGTCCAATCGCTTTTTTAATGAAAAGTTCAATGACACAAAGCGACGCTTATAGCACCTACGACAAGGAATTTTATGCTATTGTTCGTAGTCCGATAATCGCGACACTATTTGTTACCTAACGAGTTTGTTTTGTATTCGCATCATCGAGCTTTAAAGTTTATTCAAAGGCAAGCTAAGCTTAGTCCGCTGACGCAACGTGGGTCAAGCCTTACAAGACTTCAACTTTGTCATCGCCACAAAGCAGGCACGCAAACACCGTCGCCGATGCACTTAGTCGACGACCGGTGCTCGCGACTTCAACCACCATTCATGTGGCGGTGCACCACTCAAACACTTGCGTGGATGACCCAGATTTCAAGGATGTGTGGGAAAATGTTGCGTCGCCTGCTTCGAGACTTTGTTCGACGCGATGGGTTGCTTTTAAAGGTCGTCTTTTGTGTGTTCCATTATCCTCATTCCGAAGTTATTATTCTTGAATGTCACCAAGGTCGTTAGCATGACATTTTGGACGAGCAAAACAGCTTTTTAGTTATCGAAAGCTTTTTGCCAAAGCTCGCTCGCGATGTGATGAAAGTTCTAAACCAAAGTCGCGTCGCCATATTGCCAAAACTCATCACACCAACCAAGGTTTATACACACCACTACCTACGCCTAACCGGACCTTGGGAAGATGTAAGCCTTGATTTTGTCCTAGGATTACCGCTTACACAATGAAAGAAAGACTCCATTATGGTTGTTGTGGATAGATTCTCAAAAATGGCTCACTTTGTTCCATGCTCGAAGACATTTGACGATCCGAAAGTGCCCGATTGTATTTTTCTGAGATTGTCAAGTTACATGGAATTCCGAAAACAATCACTTCGGATAGGGATGTGAAGTTTGTTAGTCATTTCTGGCTTACGCTTTGGAAACGTTTGGGTGCCAAGCTGCAATTTAGTTCTTCACATCCCCCACAAACGGATGGTCAGACGGAAGTCACTAACCGTAGTTTAGGTAATCTTATTCGTTGTCACGTGGGTGATAATAAAAAGCAATGGGATCTTGCCCTTCCACAAGCTGAATTCGCCTACAACAAATCCACTCATAGTTCAACGGGTCGCAATTCTTTTCTCGTGGTTTATGGTCGCAACCCGCTTACTCGCTGATCTAGCACCGTTGCCTGGTGTTGAGACCTTTAGCGCCGAGGGCAATGATAGAGCAGAACAAATCAAAGAGCTTCACGAGCAGGTGCGGGAAAAGATTACTAAGCATAACTTGCAATATCAAGCTCGTGCGAACAAGCATAGGCGGAAAGTGGTTTTTCAGGAAGGTGACTTGGTGTGGATTTTCCTACGACGTGACCGTTTTCCACAACGGCATTTTGGCAAATTACAACCTCGAGCCGACGGTCCGTTTCGGGTTCTTCAGCGAATTAATGACAATGTCAACAAGCTTGAATTTCCAGGTCATTATGGTGTCTCGGCCACTTTAATGTTGCAGATTTATCCCCGTATACTGAAGGGGACGAGCTGGGTGATGACTCGGGGACGAGTCGTCTTTTAGAGGGGGAGGATGATACGGATCCGGACGTTAGTAGCCAGGCCCGAAGACAAGACGAGCTGGTTAATGAAAGTGGCTATAAACAGCCCCCGAATGAAGCCCAATCCAGCCAAGTAATAAAGAGAGTTTGAGTTCGTGTTTGTTTCTGTTTCGTTTAAGCTGGGATTTGTTTTTGTCCCTTTTAGGTTGCATATTTATCTTTTGATTCTTAGGATTTCTATTTAAGCATTGTAAACTCTTTTGGTTGGATGGTTGAATTTTATAAAAGTTTCTTAGGAACAAACGTGTTCTTGTTTATCTATCTCGGTTGGCCGAGATATTTTACTGTTTCCAGTATCGAACCACATCAGTTAGTGTGGTTAATGATGGGAGTCTCGTTAGCCTTAATGGTTTGTGGCTCCTTAAGTTTCTTTATCGGGTTCTTATTGATGCCTTGGGTATTTTTCTTCCGGAATACTTCCGTTTTTTTAAACAACGATATGATGCTGTGGGTCGTTTAAGTATTACTACTATCATGAAATGTACATCGGCCATACGCCAATTGGTATACGTCACAACACCCGATGCATTTGACGAGTACTTGCAGATTGGAAAACGCTGTTCACGTGAATGCTTACACAACTTCACTAAATGCATACATACTTTATACTACTTTAATGAGTTCTTAAGAAAACTAAATGATATCCAACATACATATGCATTGCATGAAGAAAAACATGGACTCACGGGAATGCTTAGGAGCATTGATTGTATGAACTGGGAATGGACAAACTGTCCAACGGGCTTACACGGGCAATTCAAAAGACGTGACCATAAATACCCAACTCTAATACTTGAAGTCGTCGCATCACAAGATTTGTGGATTTGGCATGCCTATTTTCGTGTTCCAGGGGAAAATAACGACCTCAATGTTCTATACGGTTCACCGTTATTTGATGACCTTCTTGCCGATATAGCTCCGGAAGCTCCTAGGAAAAACATACTCAAAAGGTAACTATTTGGCGGATGGAATTTATCCTCAATGGTCTACATTTGTTAAAACAAACTCTATTGCAAGGAATGCAAAAACAATGAAGTTTAAAAGAGTTCAAGAAAATGCAAGAAAAGATATCGAACGAGCTTTTGGAGTCCTAAAAGGTCATTGGGGAATTATACAACAACCTGCACGTGCTTTCAAAATCAACACGCTACGAAGAATTATGTATTGTTGTATCACATTACATAACATGATATTGAAAGATCAAGAGTTCGTAGTTTGTGAATTTAACGAATTGCACGTTTCTTTACAACCGAATATTACACGTATTTGGATCGAACGATGCGAGACACATCGAAGGAAAAACAAAGAACTTCGGGATAAGAGAGTGCACGACGAACTTCGACACGATATCGTGAAGCATTTATGGAACCTGAATTACTAAATTATACTTTGTTAATATATCGTTATTTTTAATACATTTTTTATTTTATTTTATTTTTTACTTTTTTTTAATGTATTTCTTTAATTAATTAAATTTTAGTTTTAATTAAATGTGTTAGTTTATTTAAATAAGGGATAATTCTCTAAAAAAACATTGTAGTTGTCAAAAATGTTAGTTCTGCGTAGCGAACTAAAAAAAAACTCTTTTAAACATTAATGTTGACATTTTTGTCTTCATTTGAGTAATAAAGATAAAATTTTTTTTGTGATAACCATTTTACTCTTGAATTTTTAAATTACATAAATGGTCCTCTACGTTTTAATCTTAAAAAAAAAAAAAAAAAAAATGTCGCATGTCACAAATTAAAAAATCTACAAAAATTATTTTAGAAAAAAAATTTGAAAAAAAAGAATTTCGAAAAAAAAAATTCAACAAATTTTTTTATACGTTTTCACCTGCTTTTTTATTCACTTTTGATGATTTTTTTTTGCTAGTGAATTTTTTTATCCAAAATTTTTTTTATTACAAAATACTACAAAAAAAATTCAATTTTTTTTCGCATGTCACGGAAAAAGATTTTCTAAAAAAAAATTATTTCCGATAAAAAAAATTGGAAAAAAAAGTATTTCGAAAAAAATTTATAAGATTTTTGATATGTTTATAAGTTTATAAATGTTGGAAGGTTTTATAAACTTTGGCGTAACGTGCCCGTTTATAATACGTTCCCGAGTTAACATGAATATTTGTAAACAAGTTTTATTACAAGTTTTATATCGTTATCATTCGCATAATTATTAGATTCGGTTTGTCGGATAATTTGTGCCCGTTCGGGTCCTAATATATTAAGCTCAAGGAGTCTAACATATTATTCCGTCTCTTGTATCAAAGCATACAATAAATCCTACACTAATATCGTAAATTCAATAACGATTACAATGATTGTCTCAATAACTAATCTATTACAATAATTTTTACTATTATAATTAATTGGTGACAAAACCCCAGTATAGCTCTAATTGCATCCAACATCATCATCGATTCACAAAAACAAATCAAAGACTAACTTAGTATATGAACGAAAAAGAATACCAAAAAGAAATAATTCTTACACACACATATAAAATGAACTAGACCTAGTGAGCTCAAATCTCACCAAGGCAACCCATGACTAAAACTGTTGGGTTTGTGAGCCCAACACTCATAATTGTCAACCCATTGGGCTGTTAAGCCCAATACCAATCACATAACCAACCCTTAATGGGCCTGTGGGTCCAACCCGTTAAGCTATAACAACCGATTGGGCTGTTAGGCCCAATACCAAGTCCATCGGACTTTACCCGATCCAAAAACCATACATGACCCTAGCGTCTTTGCCAGAAGTTAACGCCACATGAGTTTCACACAAGTTTTGACTAAAACGATTTTAACACAAGGTTTGACCGAGCATGTTTTGTGACGCAGTGGTTAACCTAAACAAATACCCTTAGTGTCTACGGATTAACCAAAAATGTTTAACACAACCAAACCTAAGCGGAGACCACCCTTAATTGTGGCGTCATCGTTCTAGCCTAGTCGTAACCCTAGTTACGACTCGCACATAGCCAAAATCAATCAATCAAACGCAACTCAACCCAAATGCATAACAAAGCAACTAAACGTAATGGTATAAACGTACAACTCGAATACAACTCAAAATAAATAAACGATACACGGATAAAATAACGCATCAAAAGGATAAATAAATAAGCAGATTACAACGGTCAACTCAACTCGGTGAGTTGACGTCATAAAAATAACCCAAACGTATTGATCCGGTTATTTTCTTGTTTATTTAAAATCTTTTAGATTTAGTTGAGTTCCACAAAATGATCTTATAAACTTAACGTGTATATTGAATCGGTTTTATTAAATAAATAAAGAAAAGTGAGGCAAAGGAGGTGAGTCGTGTATACCTTCAAAAGAGTGGTGGTGGTGGTGATACGGGATGGTGGAGACAATACAGGTACACGGCTTCACAAACCCTAGCAACAAACAAACCCCTTTCACGCCTAACTAGCCCAGATCCGCACCCTTGCCTCGATCTACACGCACTGCTCTGGATTGACTTGCGAATACTTTGCAATACCAAAAAATGTTATAACGAGAGGAGAGATAATTTTCGGTGAGATGTGAGAACCAAGGTGAAACCCTAATTTTTGGCATAAGGGATCGATTATGCCAAAATTCCAAACTTGAAGCCGGCAGTGTAAATATCTCAAGGGCTAGGGGTGAAATTTTGTAATCTTTTATAAATAAAGGGTGTGGGACCCATTTGAGTTAGTAAAACTTTGTTTTGTCTCGCGAAAGTTGCATCATCATGTTTGGAATAATTTTCTGATAAAACTGATTATTCACACGGGAATGTTTCTCATAAATAAAATATTAATCAAATCCAATTATTTATCGAGTTTACGGTTGTGCCGGTACGCGTTGAGTGCGGTTTTCACGCTTCACGAGATAAGCTCTAGCTTTCAAATCGAGTTCCAAAAAAGCTCAAAGGTATACAATAGGTAACAATAAATAAAATTTATTATTAAAATAAAATTTATTATTAAAATAAATTTTAGAAATCATCGTTTGTCATAAAAGGTTTTGAGTTTTATAAACAAGTATTACCCCAAAATGTCAGTTACTACAATTACAAGCATGATTGATTAAACGGTTAGATGTATAAGGGTTCATGAGAAAAAAACCTTTTTCTTGTAAACTAAAATTTAATTGAGTCTTCCGTCGTGCATGTTAATCTGATTAAACTACTAATTTAATTTGTAAAATAAATTTTTTTAAATTGTTATATGTTACACTGTTTTCCATCATTACGGATAAATATGTATACTTTATAATATACAAACTAACTAACATTTTTGGTAATCAATGGTCATAATAAATTCATTGTGCTTGATCATATCATAATCGAATTCACGGTCATTTAACTTGAGTTTTAGTTAGTTTCTCAAGCTTTTATGATCAAGATACGCGTATATACGTTAAACTCAAACTTATAATGGGCTTGATTTATCGTACATTCTTTAAATGGAGTTTGAATTTAGATAAGCACCATGGGAGTTAAAATATTTCTTGAATGGAGCTTAGTCGTTGCCTATGGAGGCTTGTAAAATTGTTGCACCACAACCACTCGGAGTTACTTGGTTGTAAAAGGCTTATGGCTTAATCAATAAAACACTATAGATATCCAGTTCAGTTCCCACTGGTACAAACAAATTTGATGTTGTCACGTCAATCTATCAAAGAAAAAGGATAGCTTTACTCTGTTTATGTCGGCAGGTGGTGAACACAAATCCAATAAATTAGTTTGCCAAAAGATCAAAATCCATAGTCAACAAAAAAGTTATTGAGTGGAGTTTGAGTTTTGATTTGTCCCTCAAATGGACTCGACATGCTTGTTTGCAATATATTCCTTACTAATCCGTGAATCATCTTTTTGGAAGCAACTATTATACTCTCGGTTAAGGGTGTAGCTATGTGTATCTTACATTTCTCATACTATATTCTCACATGATGAGTAGTGTTACTTCGTGAACCATCTTTTTGTGTAACACAAATGATAACTCACGCAAAGTCAACAAAGTAATGACTATTAGGGCCCGTTTGGTTTGTAAGTGGGTTTAGGATTTAGATTTGGATTTGGATTAGGATTTGATATGAGTTGTAGAAAAAAGTATGAGAGAGAAAAATATTTAAATGGTATTATATTAAGTATTTTATAGTTTTGTTTTAATATTAAAATATTAAATATATATTTATAGAAAGAGAGAGGTTAGCAAAAGTGAGAGGAGGGCCTATATAATATAGTAAGAAGACAAAATAATGTCAGTAACCCTTTGAAATTTGTCAAAAAGCCTTTGAAATTGTCAGGAAACCGATGAAGGGTGGTGACTTTTGTAGAATCCGTATTTTTGGGCCTCATGTCACTATTTGAAATTCAAAAAATTCAACCAAACAATATTTTCTACTTTGGTAACCGATCCCAATGGTCAATACCCCAAACCAAACGGGCCCTTAATTTCTTCGTCACACATTAAGTGTTTATACTACTATTTTGAGATATTATAAAATAAGTGTCCGCTTTATATTTCAACCAATGAAAATAGATTTTAGTTGATATGTATGATATTTGATTGATAGAGTTAGATTAAATGAGTAGAAAAATTAAAATAAAAAGTATGAAAAGAAGTAATAACCCCATAGTTTAGATACATTTGTAAAATTATATGCATATCTCATTAAAATTCTTCTTTTTATTTGAAATATGTGACTAAAAATCTGTATCATTCTTCTTATTTCAATTTTCTTCTCGCCGTATATTTTCCCTTAAATAAAACCTATGTATTAAGTGTAAAATTTAATTAACACGTCATATTTGACGTGTAAATTTTTCCCAAAAAGTGAACCAAAAGTAACATACACCGTATTATTTGGCGGTGAGTTTTTTTATAAAAAATATCTAGCAGAAATAGAAATGAATATAGAACTGGTGGACATGCTTCCATCTTCACCACAACTTGCACTCAGCCACTCACTTCCATCACACATATATACAATAATAAAAGACTGATCATCAGGATAAGATCACCGACTGCTTGTGGCTAACAAAATAAAAGAGTAAGATCTACGAGAACATTCATTGGTTTCACAATACAATGGGCAGAAAGAAGCTTGAAATGAAGAGAATAGAAGACAAAAGCAGCCGTCAAGTCACTTTTTCGAAAAGGAGAACAGGTTTGATGAAGAAAGCACGTCACCTTTCAGTTCTTTGTGATGTTGATATAGCCGTCATTGTTTTCTCCACCCTTGGCAAGCTTTATGAATCATGTAGCGGAACTAGTTCTAACAGGTTTATTTTCATCGTTTTATATAGTGTATGGCATCCTTGTGATATATATTAGTATTAAATGAAATTGAAATAGCTAGCTAGGGTATTTGTATGATACAATTAGTCTAGGGATTCCGAGATGTAGCCTTTGAGCAAGCTAATGGTATCTAGTATCACCTATAGAGAGTGGTTTAGATCACCGACCTTTTTGTTGTGGATGTGGACATGATATCTAGTATCACCTATAGAGTGGGTAAATTGCTAAAAGGAGTGACGTGGTCTTGAACAATCATACATCGAGATGTATGAGCCCTTTAGAGAAGAATGATTAATCAGGTGGCGATTCCGTGTTGGTAACTCGCATTAAATATGTGGTTTTACTCCACCATTCCCGAGTTGAACCGAGTAACATTTAGAAGTAGAAGATGATTCATTGTTGGGTTTTACTTTGATGTATTCTATTATTAGAATGATATTAGGAGATATAGCTAGAACTATGAGTGGAATCAAGTGTGTCTTAGACTCATCTAATCATCCCCTTTTACAGGGAAATAGACATGCTCATGTATGATGTATCAAGTTGATTTCAAGTGATAAGAGTTTTGCACGTGGATAACCAACTTGTGTATTGCTTGTAAATATTGTAAAATCGTACTACTACTCTTCTATGCGTGGATTTGAACACATATTATCTTAAGATATGATTCCAACATGATATGGAATGATAGCAAATCTTAGAGTAGATCTCTTGTGCATGCATAATGAACTATGCATTAGTTAATGGTACTTAGGCTGATGCATTCATGTGTTTGTGCATTTCATGTATTCCAACTTGAGTACCTTATTGTATGTATTGCAACGAGCAATGTATTCCAACCTCATTGTTTTCTTCCATTATACTTATCTAGGTGTCACCTCATTAGCTAGCTTCCCTGTGCATTTTGTTATGTGGTGTTACCTCGCTTCATGCAAGTAATGATATATAGGCCCAAGCAGTGATTAATTAAGGGGGTGTTTGTTTAAGCTTATTTATGGGCTTATACAGTTTCGGCTTATGCTACATAAGCCTCATTTTTCTTTTTTGCTTATTTTGGGACTTGTGGGCTTATATAAGTTTATTATGTCATAACAAACTTATATAAGCCCACAAGTTTGAAAATAAGCGAAAAAATGAGCTTATGAAATGTAAGCCATTTAACATTTGACCAGATTAAGTGAAGAGTTTGACTAAAGCATAGATGGCTAACTTGTATGTCTAGTCCATTCGACATTTGACCACATTTTTTTTATCATTCTCTCGCTATGCATGTCAAATTTTGATCCTGACATATGTCATTCTCCCCTTTAGGTATATAATTAGGCACACCAAGTAGCCATCGCCATCCATATAGTCCTAAATCATAGACATTATCTACTCATCATTTGACGCATAACATATTCTTACTCGTCATTTCTACTCAGTTTGCCGTGTGTCTTTATACTTTTGTTAAGCCGTTTATGATGTGTTTTGATCAAAGCTCGATCAAATATATGAAATAATGTTTTTCTTAGGGCGAGAACAACCTTAATGTCTTCCTAATAAACAACATCTTCCACTCTTCCATTTCATTTATATCGTTTAAATACAAAGAGGAGTGGACGTACAGCCAACATGAACTAGCGGTACCTCTCTGTGACGTGTAGTTGCCTAAAGTAGCAGGACTAATGAAAATTATTGAATTAGGAATATAGATCATGTTCATCAGTAGTATTTATTACGTGGTTGCTCTCAGTCTCTTAAAGTTTTCTGCTTTATGAGTATTAAATAGGGAATTAAGTGAAACATATGTTTGAAAGGTTTCTCCATGATTTTAATTAGGTTTCAACCCCATAATTCAAAGAACTTTGGAAGATTCATTGTCAATATACTTCACTTTATATTTCAAACCCACTGTGATTGCCCGTAGTAAAGGGGGTAGAGTTGACCAAATATAACAAAATAGTCAAAGATGTTGATTACTTGAAGTAAGTTACACAAACATTGTACTCAATAAACCTCTAAAAATTAATTTTAATAGAAAAGTATCCGTGATATCCTTGCATGCGATTTTAATACACACAGCTAGTTGTTCACATCGAATTATATAACGAACTTATTATATGCATAGCCGCATGGACATAATCATTTTCTTCGATCCTCTATGGGATGCTGGAGTAATAAAATGGCGTCAATATGCTGGTGAGTTACGCAAACCAATTATGACCACATATTTGTCCTCGATCACACAAGTAGGGACCAAAATTGACAACACGAAAGTAATTACTTACGAGAACAAAGAACACCATTTTTATGCGGGCCCGTCAAAAGGATATTGACTTGCATTAATAGAGGTGCTAGTGAGTATCTTTTATGAACTTCATGTTAAGGTAATAACTACTTGCGATTTTACAGTCCTAATGACCTTCAGAGTATGAACTAATGCATCAACATGTCATGAACTCATAATTAATATATTCCCTGGATCGATATCCGGTGTAGCTTTGTTTCAATATCAACATTCCAATCAATCATTATTTGATCCTATAAAAATTATCTATATGAGTTAGTGTGCTTACTATCTTTTATATTAACTACTCCGTATTTCTCACTGCTAATCGTACACATATTCATTAACTATGCACGTTTCAGTGTGGAGCATATGCTCTCTAGGTATGAGAGAAGTATCACTGAAGAGGGAGAGAGAACCAACAATGGAGCTGGTGGGCAGTTGGTAAGCAATAGCTTTTCAAGAGTTGGTCATTTTACACATGATACAAATGGTAACCTTTACATAGCATTAACAACTTGTGTGGTTTTTAAAAAATCATGGCCTCAGGAGGTTTTATCGCAATGCACAAAGTTCAGGACATGTAAAGAGCTTCTACAGACGGTGGATAGGTAACACGAAATCTCAAATGTCAATGCACAACATATATGCTATAGAAGCATGCACACACACGCACGTGCGTGCGTACGTGTGTGCATAAACAGATTACAGATTTTAGGTATAAGGTCAACTGAACATTGGAAAACGAGATCATAATGATATGATTCACCAAGCAGCATGAAACTCCCAACTTTTTGCACAGGCTTGTGGAGGAGAATAACAGTGAGGGTCTTTCTGTGACTGATATGACGGAATTAGAACTAGAACTTGATGCTGCTCTTGTGCAAACACGATTGAGAAAGGTGATTGTCCGATGCTACTTATTCAATTCGGTTTCACAGGCTGTTATTGTTCTATATGTTATGAATCATCTTAGTAGTACTAATAGTGTTATATATATACTTATTGAGTTCACTCTCTAAACTATTTTTTGATCTCTGTGTCTGTGTGGGATCATCCTTACAGTACTTCTTGTCTTTACGTTTTCTGTTTGAATCTACTGTAGTTCAAGATGTTTGTCCTTAGTTATATTTTAGTGTCAAAGGGTTTGTCAATATATTTAATTAGTTTTAAACTCTCTCGTCATCGTGTGGATGGATTGTTGGTGTGTGGAGTTAAAACATGCGAAACGATTGTTAGAAGTGTGTGACAAAAGACACACGTTAAACACAAGAAAGACGATAATACGCTTTACTACTTGAATATATACGACCGGTTTATGCATGCATGAGACCCGATCCATTTAAACGACCCATTGGACAAGTTCTATTTTTACTTGGGTCGGTTTGGTTAGCCTTGGGCCTAGACCACATGGATCCGATCGGTTGGGTGCTTGGGTTTGTAACTTGGAGATCAAGTTTGATTCTAAGAAGGATTAGGTTTATAATCCTATAAATACAAACACACCCTATGCATGATATACACGACTCATATACTATCCCTAAACCTACAATCGATCTATCTCAGCTTACCTTATACCCGATCGGAATTATATCAAATTCGATTAGGGTTTGTTTTGTTTGGTCGAACCCTAAACTTGCAAGATCTTTGTTCCAAGTTTGATTTAGGTTTCAAATCTGATTTACCTTGCTTGTTCCCTGTGATCGTGAAGCAAAGGAATTGATTGGTTTTCTGTTTTGGTTTTCTCGGACAAAACAAGTAGAGTATATCGGACAAGGCTGTCCAATATCGTGTATAGTATAAAAGTTCTCGGGCAGAAGTGAGTTCTCGAACAGAAGGTTTAGAAAGTGTTCTTGGGTATTTTCTTGTTCGTGGTATTCAAGTATTCAAGGGGTTGTTTGGTTAAACGTTCTCGACTAGCATATTCGAACGTACTTGTGTTAAAGTTGTGTGTGGACTTGTAGAGGTGTTTATTTTAGATACTTGGTTTCTTGTTCGTTTTACAGCGTGCAGTTGACTACGAGGGTTAGTTTTCTATATTCCTTTTATTTATTTATTATTGTTTATTAATTACGTGTTTACCTAATTGCATAAACTAGATCCAATTCCGCTGCGTACTCGTTTGCGTTACTTGGTTAACTAGGTTATAAAATCCCAACATGGATGATGGCCAAGAAGAAAAAAATAGAGGACCCTTACCCTTATTGATGTTGACACAATGAGGAGGAGAGTAGGAATTGAGAGAAATGGCATGCATGCATCTGATACATCCGAATAGGTGTGAATAACTTGATCGTATGATGAGTGGTCCATATTCATTTTAAAACATGCTCTATTTGGATTAGTAAAATTTCTTCACGAAAAGTCGATATGTAGTTTATGTGCGATTAAGTGTGGTCTCTTTCAAGGGATTACTAGTATTGTTGGATGTTTTTATAAATTAAGGACAGAAAAATCGATTAATAGACTACAACTAGTCTTCACCGAAACCGAAATCATGGATAATTCTTAAATTGTAAGTGGTTTAGACTTTATTACCTTCTAGTAATAATGAAGGTTCTTGTCAAATAATGTAGTAGGCCCATAGGTCAGAGGTTACTCAAAGTTAGCTAATGGGCATGGTACTAAGGTACCACCTTGGTCTATGTTGATGTTGTTGGTGTGCATGTGCATTATCAGCGGTTGTAGGCGGGAAGTCGGTATAAGTAGCGTCCAAATATATGTTTGCGACAACCAATAGCGTGAATGGTGCTAAGTAACCCAAATCTTCCTTTTGGTTTAATCTAGTAGGCGTATGACACAATGCTAGCTAGGGTAGACCTAAATATGCCATGTGAACACTCTTGAGACTTGGTTAGTGATTTCTAACCAAGCACATTTTGGACCAAAGTTCGTTTTTTGTGATATGTAGGAGACCAACTTCCAACTATAATGGATTTGATCAATGAATATCACTAGTAGCTATAGTTCGACGCATGCACGAAGCTTAACTGACAACTTTTCCTTGTCATCGACCGAAAGTCCCTTAGTTAAGAGCAATTCATAAAACGATTGGATAGGACAACTCTTAGCTAAACGGATCGAGTGTCTAGTACTAATTGTAGGGCGATAGCATCTCCTTAGGCGCAATACGGAAGTTCTCGATTGGTTTTGAGCGGCCTATAATTTCTGATGAAATTATATGCATGTTACAACACATAATTAATACTATTAACCGTGTCATTGGCCTATGGGGTCACACGATTACACGAACTAAGATCTTTAATATATATATATATATATATATATATATATATATATATATGTTGTATATATAACACGACAAAGGTTCACGAAAGGAACTCGGAAACTAACTACGAGAGTTAGACTTAACGAGGACCAACGAAAATGATAACTTTGTGTTACAGAGTTCGTCATTTCACTAAGTTAGCTAGTGATAAGATCAAATCTTTCTAGTTAATTTAGGAATAAATAACAAGAAACCCGGAAATGAAGAGTGACTTTCAATCAAGAGAAGTACCAAAGTGTTGGTGTGTCCACGACATAGAAGCTTGGAACCTTTTGATCCAAGAGGTGTTCTTGTTCTTGTTCTTGTTCTTGGGGTGTTATTGAAAGATTGGATATATAGGTTAGTGATCTGGGATCCAATCTACTTCTCCATCCAATTCAAGATGTAAGTTTCTTTTTTATGATTTCATGTCTTTTATAATTATGTTGTAATTATTAAATGCATGAGTTTATGATTATTGTAATCATCATTGTTTGTGATTAATAAATTTGATGCATGAATATCCAATCCATTCGTGTATATGTATATGTTATATGATGCTTTCGCTTGATTTGTTAATTAATTGATTCGATCTCTTAATCATTTTATAGTATACACAAAATCCATTAATTTCAGCTCCTGGATATATGAACCTAAAATGAGATCAATAAAACTCGCTGGTGAGTGGCAGCGTTGGGTCATTCTTAGACGGAATCATATAGACTCTTCCGTGTTATTTTTTACATGTCTATGCCTTGTGTGTGCACACGTGAATCCATATTACGGGTTCCTGGATTCACAATATGGTCCTTCTGCGTTCCCGAGTTTTATTTTTGAAAGAAGAGGAAAGAAGTGATAAGAAAACAAAATAAATTCATGTTTCTGGGTTTTTTAGGAGAGAAGAGAACAGAAGAGGAGAGTAATTTTGGCTAAACTTCTCTCCAAAACGTTATTCCCAAAAGAGGAGAGTAAATACATAAAATTACTTAAATGACCTAATATAAAACATAACTTTTATATGTAACCAAGGGTATGATTGTAAAATCATATGTTATCTTTTCTTTTTTCTCCTAACTCAGGAACATAATATAAAAAATTTAATTTTATTCATCCCTTCATCTTTTTTGCCCATTTATAAAAAATTTAATTTTATTCATCCCTTCATCTTTTTTGCCCATTTTTAACTCTTCTCTTCATTTTTTTCTTTTCAAAAACTTTAGAACTTTTTAACGGATACGTGTCCCTTCGCTGTTTCCATAACTTTAGAACTTTTGTTGTATCCATTAACACAGTCCAACATAAGCTATTAGCAAATGCTGAGTCCATATCTTATGTTGCTAAGTTTTATCTACCATACTTGGAGGCATAATGAACCATTTGTGTAGTCACGAACCCAACAACCTCTTTTAAAACATCTACAATAGATTAATATTCCTATAATTTTATAACGTCTGATAATAGACGTGAGCTAAGACTCTTAGCATACTGTCTTAGGCCATCCACAATGTAGTGATGTGGCATCGTGCAATAAAAAACATTAAATGACAACTCACCGTTAAATACCATTGTGGGACTTCAAAGTTTAATATGTGTTCTTGTCTGAACACTCCGTGTATATATGCTAATGGTGGGCCTTTTGTTCTACTATTCTATCAGGAGCTGTTCAATTCCCACCTTTTCTACTTTTCATTTACCTAGTCATGTGTATTTAAGGTCTAATGCACCATAGAATGTTTCTCATAAATTCATGAGATGGTGATGGCGTGTATTAGACCAAATGCATTGGAGATGCCCTTATAACAACGATTATATAACCGGCGGATATTTGCTCTATCGATCAGCTGCTCATATCTACTATTGAGCCACCTTATTTATTTACTAATCTCTTGACAAAAACACGGTGTACGAATATAATTCAGGACTTAGAAATGATAGTCAAACTCATGTCTGCTTTGTCTGCAGTATTTGATGCAACTATGAAATTCATGCAAGATGTTGGACAGTGGCGGCATGCTTCACATCTCTCCAGGTCCGAAGATGTGGATATTCGCGTCTTGGGGATATTGGTAGTTTGGGATCACTTGTGGAGACACAACAGAAGTTCATGATGAACAAAGGAAAAAGACCCGATCAAGTGGATAGTAGCAACATGATTGGAATATTGAATTCCAATTCACTACAAGTTACTATAGACACTTTTTGCATTTGGGAGTGCAAAATCAGAACAAGCCACTATAGACACAGTCAAGCCTCACCAACATATGAATGCTTTTAGCACATAGATTCATGTGAAATTGGATATTTCTGTCCAGCTTTGATTGACGGGGTGGGCTTTGTTTTTTGTAGTTGATATTTGCGTTGTTACATCTACTTGACAACAGACCGTATGTGGTTACAATCACAATCCGGATATCCCTTCATCCTCTAAAGGGTTTTCCGGACATCAAACTATATGCGGAGAACTATATATCTTGATTTGTATACGAAGGAACTCAGTCTTACAGCTGAGAATTCATCTTATATGATGGACATTGTTCGAGTATCATAACATAACTGGACTCTTTTGGTACGAAAGGAGTGACTTTAGGCCAAGTCTAGGGAACAATCGGTTAATGGACAAGTATATTATATTATTTGTTAATCGCAATAGGCTAGACAGTAATTTGTCTTCAGGGCGTCGTCTCCCTGATTCAGATTACTGAATGATTTATTTGGCGGTAATTGATTATGTTCTCCTCCCTTGCGTGCAACAGAGATCAAATAATAGTTCTTTCAATGAAACACTGACCATTTAGATGCTATCTTGTGGTGGGGAATATATATGGGAATTTTGTGTTTATTACAGTAGTATTTGACTATATGTGATTTTCGTGAATGCAGACACAGTTGATGATGGAATACATGTCGTCCCTCCAGGAAGAGGTATGCTTGTACTTGATATCTCTACATAAAAAGCTCTCGAGGTACATCATATAATTTAGGTTGTGTTTAAGATTGCAATTTTTTTCTATTAAGTACTCGCAAAACTGCTAAAAAACAATTAGTACTACACAAAATAGTGCTCGGATTTGCTTGTTTTGTTGAACATGAGAAAAATTCAATCAAAATCATGAATAAGGTTGTAGCTTCCTACCTCCTACCCGCTTATCAGAAACTGTTTCAAAAATAAGCAGAAACATTTTGGGTGGAATACTAACTGTGTTTGCTGAAAAATTAAGCAATCCCAAACACCCCCTTTGTATACCTTGAGCTTCTTACTAAAATGCAACCTCTAACTCTTGGTCGTTTGTTAATTCCTGATTTGGGGTTTACCGTTCCTGAATCTGCTAGTACCTGCGATTTACTATTAAACTACTATTGCTATAAATTTAAGCTCCAAAAGGTTTTTCCCAATGGAAACTAGATGCAGAAACAATTCGTATATGCTGTTCTATAAGAGCTGCTATCCTTAAAGGCGTAGATGGCACTGCAATGAGCACATAGGCTATATTAGTGTACATTGATAACTTTTTACAATTACTTTTATATGTTAACTCCCATTGGCAAATGGTTCAAACCATGGGCTACCTGCATAGCCACGGGGGCAGCACTTTGTAAATTGCAACCTTGATACCACACTCCATTTGTAGCTTACTGCATTGCTGTGTTGGATAAAAAACATTAGAGCATCATGTAAGGTATGATAAAATAGAAAAAATTTGGAAAGGATTGACCAAAATCACGGTGATAACAAGACTGTTGATGAGATATGTAGAGGTTAATTCATCTGGTTAATTGCAAGGTCGTTAAGATGAGATACACTTTTGTGGTACCTGTGTGCACCAAAGACCGTATTCTCCCTTCATCCTGTTGAGAAGCATAGCAATATTAATAAACTTGAACGAGCATAAAACGAGTCTAACAATCTTGCTTTATATAATTATATTTTTGGTTAAACAGGAGAAGAAGTTAACCGCAGATAAGGAAGAACTGGAAAAGCAACAGGTATTTTTTTACTCGGTCTTTAATAGACTAATATCATGTTCTATTTAACAGGGATTTTGGGATAGCTTATCTGCTTATTTTTAAGCACATTAGCAGTCTGAGAAATTTTAACATCATTTAAGATCTCGTAAACATAATAAAAGCAGATTACTTTCTGGATCTTGCTTTTGTTTTCTAAACTCATTTTGGTGGTTCACTTGCAAAGTTCCTTTCTATCTAGCTTCCGTAAATTCTGATTAGTCTCTGTGAAAATATTGCAAACATATTTCATTCAAGCCTTCAAAACTGAAACTGAAGTCTATCTAAAAGCTAAATCCTACCACTTACCATCTGCGATATCATTTAAAATCTTAAGAAACATAGAAAATCTAGCATTATTCTTTAGATCTTGCTTTCGTGTACATATCTATATGCTCTTCTGGTTGTTCATTTTTAAGTTTCCTTTACAAGTACTGCCCAAACTAGCTAAGAACTTTAGATCTAAGCTTTTTGTGCCTAAGTATATAGTTCAAAACTGAAGCTACAATGAAACAATACTCAAGTACAAAGCTGAGTTAGATGTATGTACTTACAGGTCGCATCAGCAAAACAGCTACAAAATGATGATGGTGGTGGAGGTCTCAACAACCTTGCAACTAACCAGACAAATTCACCCCAACATCTTGTTACTCTCCCTCTTTTCAATGGCTAGCTAGATCTGCTCCAGAACAACACATTTCTACCTTAAAACAAGAAGCCGAAGCTAGCTACAAAGCAAGCAGCCAATAAACCAGTGCAAGATACTGGTTTATTGGTTTTCTTTTGTTACTGATTCTTATCAGCTACTTGAGCTTCTGCACTAACTATCAGTTCATTATTTGTAGTAAGATTAAATACAGATTTGTTATCCTTTTGCATTTCAAGACATGTTTTTTGGTTGTGAATATGACCAAAGAGGAGATATCTGCCTCTGTGTTTTATTCAGAGGCTATCCTCTTGTGTTTGTGTGTTTTATGGGTGAGATGAGGGGTTATTTATGCTAATGGGTGACAATAGTTTAATAAAAATAATGTATACTGTAAATGTTAGTGTAATAGTTAATATGCTTCACCATGAAGAAAAGGTGATTTACTATATAGAAATTTGATCATGTGTCACTCGGAGGTGACATTCTTTTTTGTTACAGGATAAAGCCTCGCATGTGTATCTCTTGAATCTTGATAAACATGAAGATAGAAATGTTAGGCCATGCACAATGGTGGTCCAAGACGACTTTGATTTTGTTTGTCACATCAGCTTTTTTTTTTCGAAGATCTTCAGACGACCTAGTTTGTTTTTTTATTTTATTTTTATTAAAAGGGGGTTATGTTTGTTTTTTTGTGAGTAAAGAGTGTCGAAAATTCGACCGAGTTTTGCGATTTGTCTTTTGACGACCGAACCCAAGCCGTTGTGCATACCCTTATTGTCAGCGAAGAGCTATGTATACTAGTTAGTAATTACTTGTACATTATTTTGTTCAAATATGTCCTTTATAATAAACGAATATACGTATGATAGTGGAACAATTTAGAAATCTTACGAAAATGTTAACTTTATATAAGCTCACATAAAAGTATTATGTTTTCTAGCTTCGACTCGATTAATTTTTATGATGGTTAATCGTGACTTGAATCGAGAGCAACGCTTATTACTATTATCCGCATGTTTGGTTATCAACCTAGTGCGATAAGGTTTCGAGTAATAAAATGAACTATCCACCACGTAAAAGATTATTTAAATTACTCGATTAGCTTAACTGCCTTATCGTTAAACACGTCTAATAACTTCAAAGATATATATATTATTTGTTTTGGTTACTTGAGTTTCTGACTCGACATTGCGAGTCGACTAATCCCAATACGACTATCTTTTTTGATAGTCTCGAGATGGTGAAGGTGAACCTTCGTGCCAAAGAGATTAATTTTCTCTTTGTTAAATTCAAATCTTTTTATTTAATATGCTAGTATTCTTATCGCTGATTCACCTTTGCGATTAATTTCAACTATATATTTGTAACCTCTATTATTAGATCAAAGGATTGTGTGAACGCAAATTTTTTGAGTACGTTGTCTTTAAGTTTCAAAGAATTTAGTTAGAGGAACATTGTTCTCAAGAATTTTACGTCATCTAAAATTATTTTTTATGTCATGGTATGAAAAGCGTATAAATGGTCTCGACGTCGATGACAACTTATGTCAGAAAATATAATTAATTTATATTGATAAAAGTATGTACTTGTTTTCACGTGAAAGGTAGTCAAATTGCATATTTCTTCATGGCGAAGGTCTTCACATGCTAGTTGGGCACAAGATCCACTAGAAATTGAACACAACATCATAAGTGCACTAGTTACCACACCCCTTTCTATGGTACATTTGTACTACGTCGATACAAGCACACAACAACTGCATATCCATCCACCGTCCAACTTTTAAGAGCATTAAATATCGTGATGTTGTCTCACTGGTGCTGTAGGAAAAAGTGCTGCTATATCAACACTTTTTTTCATACACCAGAATTTACCATAACATCAAAAATCCCCTCTCTCCTATAACACGAGTTTCTCGTGCTGTCATGCATTCCTAGACCACACACACACATATATATATATATATATATATATATATATATATATATATATATATATATATATATATATATATATAGCTAGTGATCAAATAAGAAGAATAATAAAAATAAGAAGGATAGGAAATACAACCACTCATTTTAGATCCACCTACAAAACTGGATCATCTTCATTCAAATTTTCCTCCCATATTAAAATATGTGGTAATTACTTCACCCTTCTCATTTTAATTATTCTTCTTATTGGATCCTTCCCTATATATATATATATATATATATATATATACTTGTTTTAATTATTTAAAGGGATAATTCTCTAAAAAGCACTATAGTTATAAAAATAACAGCTCACAGTAATAACTAAAAAAATACTCTTATGAACACTAATGTTGACATTTTGTATTTCTTTAAGTATTATGACCATTTTACCCTTTCAAATTACATAAATGGTCCATGTGGGTTTGCGAAAATTGCATCCATCGTCCTTAGGCTAAATTACATAAATGGTCCCTGTCGTTTAATTCCGTTACTTTTCTGACTTCTGTTCTTTTAGGCGTGAGTTTCACTTTGAGTCCATATTTTCTAACCACCACACGAGACGTTGATATTAAACTTTCCTACGACATTGAAATTGGACTTTTACGAATAATAATACGAGTATTTCGCGAAAACTAAAACACTTTGTCTTTTGAAAACTCATTTAATTTACGAGACGTATTCTGAGATAGCTATATACTCATTAGGCTGTGTTGATCCCGTACCGTTGTGCATGTACCCTTGATAGCGTTGTGCTTTATTACTTGATGTCAGTTGTGGTATGTTGCGTTGCTGCATACTAAGGTAAGTTATCGTAGCCCCACTTTTTAATATGTTTTACCTTGGGGTGGAAATGATACTCAAACGTTTTCTAAATGCTATTATGTCCGTGATCTATTGTTTACATGATTTTGGACAATATGCATTTTGATTGCAATATGTGCCTTATTGCATGAATTCAATTTGTGTGACTTGGCTCGAACGCTGCGAAACTCTTTAGTGATGCATTGATCGATAACTTTGGGAAATGGCACCCAAGATAACTTTTGGGAAGTGGTGTAACACCCCAATTTCGTGATACATGCTGAATTCAAACCGGTGTTATTCTTACGTGGCACAACAAATATAATAATAGAAAACGAACTCTAATAGAGTCGTTTTAAAAGATTTATCATTCGATTTATATAAATATCGAGTTTACAAAATAGGTCCCATTGGTTCCATTGTTTACAAAATACATTAAATGAGTTTTCGAATGATCATAAAATTTATAGCCTTCGAGTATCCGTGCTCCTCCGCGCGACCTCGTATAATATGGACCCAAATACATGTTTAAAATTGTCAACACAAAGGTTGAGTGAAATTCATAGAGTTTAGGAAATCGGTTGAACACATAATGTTTGTGTGGGTTACGTTGTTATACACCCATAATGTTGAAAACAAAATGATATTATTTCACTAAGCATCATGCAATCAAGGAGTTAACGTGTTCCAAATTTAATCGAGAAACTGTTGATACGTGCTTTAACAGTAAAATTGCCATTTTACCTAATGTACTAAATATGGTGCGTTTGTTTACCGGACTGGTCAAACAAACGGATTCAATCAATCCCGATAAATCTATCCACAATATTCGCGCCACTTCACTCGTGATTAATGATTCATGATTAGGGACTTAAGTTTGGCAAATGCGTAACTTAGTGCAAGTAAAATAATCGATAAGTATCAGCTTGAAAGCAAAGTGTTGGTTTAAAATAAAGCATGTATCTCCCTAAGGGTTTGTAAAACAATTAAGTAATAGAAAGTGGGGCTATGAACTCACCAAGAGTTGATGATATTAAGTACTTTAACGGATGATGGATAAGTCGAAGACTTCTACGGCAACCTAAAATGAAATGTTGCGACTTAGGTTTGGAATAATGTTTAAGGAAACATAAACCATCCTATATATATTCCTATGTTGATCATGATGTAGTCAATTATCATTTGATGTTTATAGAAAGATCTTTAATATGTGAAAACATATTTAGTTTATAGATATCGTACTACCGCTCGCCATCATAATTCGGAGGTCATGCAAGAACGCTCGAGGAGCTAGGACACTTTAAATCGTAAATCAGAACTCGTCGACACGCTTTTACTCAAATGAACCTCACATGAAGCTCCCTACTATTGTAGCACTTAGTAGATACAACATATGTTTTGAGTGAAGATTGTTATATAAATAAGTTTATCATGTTTTTAATAAGTATCTAGTTTTACAAGTTCTCGCTGTTTCATAAATATGATTACCTTAGTTAGCTGTCTTGGGCAAACAAGCCTTAAGGCTTTAGCCATGGTCTTGCCGTGACTTTGGTCTTGACTACCATGGTCTTGAGACTCATCCTCGACTTTGGGCACCCAAGATAACTTTTGGGAAGTGGCACCCAAAGATAATGTTTGGGAAGTAGCACCCAAAGATATGGATCTTTCATGAATGTTTCTTGCATGAGGTTCAGTTGTTGCAAGCTTGTGGTTCATTAAGTGCTTACATATTGATATCTTGCTCACTATTGTCCTACGGTATATTATTCACAGCTTCGTGGTTTAACTTTCAAACCTACGAGCTCACCAACATTATGTTGACGTTTTCTAGTACCATTTTTAGGTGATCATTATTAAGGTATTCGAAGGCACGTTTATTGGAGTCAGACTATTTGATACTTTGCTACCTTGTTTTCGAGACGATAAGATTTCAAAAGAGACATGTTTCACTTTCAAATTTCTAGTCGAGGAATGTTTGGTAAACTGTTGTTGCAACAATTATAAGGTATAAATCTATGATGTTATGCAATGTGCATATCTCGCTTACACCTCGTGTTTCCGCCTCGATCAGGTGTGTCACACCCCAAATTACTGCTTTTGTAGCGGAATGGAATTTCGGGATTGACCGTCATAGCATCACAATCACGCTTATATTGAACGACCTAAAGTGTCGTTTAAAACACATCGCTTGATATTTATTTAAAACATTCGAGTTACAAGATAGGTCCCAAAAGTTGATAAAGTTTGCATGGAAATAAGTTATTACAAGTCCAAACGATGTTTTTGAAATGCCATAATATACAATGAGACGCCGACGCCGCGACTCTATGAGGGTTCCTTATTCGCGCTATGATGCGAATGTCTTAGTTACACGAAAATACATTGCTAAAGCGGTCAACAATAATGTTGGTGAGAAATCATAGGTTTATGAAAATGATTTATACGACTACACAAGTATAGACCGGTATGACAATCATGCCACACAAAATGTTACAATTGCTATAAGTCCATGACACCAAACTAGACCGATCATGATGTTCGCCCCAACAGAGTGTTTGCCAAACAACTCAAATAATGATATTAAATGAAATGCATCCGCTTAACCAGTTGGAATCCACCAACCCGGATGGAGGAGTCACCTCGATAGATCTATCCACTCACCTCGCTTCTATGAAATTAACGGTTCATGTATATAATGGGACATTCAATTGGCATGAGGTAACTTAAGCAATGTAAATGAATTTGATATACTGGCATCTTAATAAAATGATGTGCAATGTATTCTCCCGTAGGTTTGAAAATAAGTATAAATGTATACAACGGGCTATGAAAACTCACTTGATGAATTGATGTGATGACAAAAGTGAGTACAATCAAATGTAACGTGAATCTCGAACCGACCTATAATGAATGATATGATATGTAATAAGTTATGATGTAATGTTATGCATGCAATCCGGATGATATTTATACCACTTATGAATTTTGAAAATAATACTTTTAGTCGAAAAATAATCTTTTAACGTGTTGACCATTTTAAATTACCTTACATGTATTTATGTTGAAATGATATCCGACGATAATCATTTAGTGATTTATTAAGAGATTATAACTTTTAGTCAGAAAATAATGTCGTTGAAATTTCCATGAAAGTGACTAAAACGGCCTCTAAAATCTAGTAGAAATGGTGCACGCCGAGCGTTAGGAAACGAACTCAACGGTTTTAGGAAGCTCGTATCATTATCTCAAAGTTTTAGTACATAAGTTTCCAACCTAGAGGTCTCGATCACAAAGATAAATATAGGTTAAGTATGGTACTTTAGTCCAAAGTATAGTTTAAGGTTGGTTTTCGGCCAAGTTTGAGTAACCATATTTAATTCATTACAACTCCGCTAGACAAACGGTCGGACATTTTGAAAAATATGCTTGGCGAACTTACTTTTATTAGAAGACATTACTTTATAAAAAGTTCTACATCAATGTTAAAAACGACCTTCAATATGGTCACTAGTTTTGCCGTAATACTTGTCTATTAGAAATAATATAGTTTTTCTTATATAATAAAGTTACGGCAACTTTGTGTAAACGTGCATAATTTAATCGTTACAAATCCGTCAAAGTATACTAATATATTTTTGATAAGTCGAAATAATTTATATCGCCTAGGCCTCATTTTTGACTCGTACAAAATAGACATAACATCTTTGAAATTTTCGAATTTATAGTTTTCATAAGCTAACTTGAAAAATTCATAACTTCTTCGTTATAGCTCCGTTTTAATCCGTTCAAGCGCCACGGTTTCGTTTTAAAGTATATTTTCTAAATATCTAGGCCAAAATTTTATCTCTTGTCGAAAATTCCAGATTTCAAAATAAGGATGACCCTTTTAAAACTTGTCGAAATGAGTTTTTCTCACACCAAACCTATTCTAACCCATTCAAAACAACTCCGGCTATTCTAATCCTACCATACACCTTCTTAGGGTGTCATGGTTTCCTAAACATCACCAAGAGTGATATATTACAAGGAATAATTATAGGATGACATAAGTATATATAAGTCTTAAAAACAATGTAAAAGTGGTACAAACATCATATGACTTGCATGCTTTCTCAAATATGATGAAATGAATATGAAAATGAATATGAAATATGATCATGAATATGAAAAGCTTACAAGTAACTTGATGAGGTTTATTATCAAAGGATTTTTCCTAATCACCCAAGGTTTATATTGCAAAACCTTAAACAAGAGTGATACTAGAGTATATAAAACTTGATTAGAGAAAAATATATGGTCTCCTTCTTAGTTCCTTGTGGTTGCCGGTTCTAGCAAGAGGAGAGGAAAGAAATGCTTTTTGATCTTTTACTTTGAGAATAATGAAGTGAATGTGTGATATTAGGAGTATAATACAATATACTTACAAGAGATATTTTGTAAAACTCCATGACTCACCCCCTTGTGTCGACAAGGGGTATTAGTCATCTACTTTTATATATATATATATATATTTTTAAAATGTATAAGTATAAGTAGATGTGCAATTTGTAAGTTTAGTTTATTAATTAGGTATATTTTTGAACATTTAGGGTAGCGTTGGCTAAACATAAATTTTTAACGGGTCAAGATAAAATATATTGAGATCATAAAAATTATAAAAATACATTTCTTGCAAAATTTAAGTGAAGTAATAATAATCGTGTAGTATTTAAGAAAACCGTCGTAATTATATAAATATAACAATTTATATACAAAATAAATTTAAAACACCTGGGTAAACTCATAATATTATTTTATAAACTTAATATAAGTATAAAATATATCGGGATAATTTTTGGAAGTATCGGATCAATTGTTCAAAATAATTAATCACGCGATAACGTTTATTTAATATGAAAATTATACGTTTAAAGTAATATGCAAAACCATGCATGAACTAATATGATGATAATGATGCTAATGATATGTAGACTAAACCTAGTCCATATGAAATGTCCTCGATGATAAGTTCATGAATTCACAGCTAAACCATTAAGGTTATGCGAATTTGATACTCGTAAACCTAGTTTACGATAAATGATAAATGGTGAAGCATGAATAATGATTTGAGAAATGACCGAAAATCGAGTTGTCACATTCTCCCATCTAAAAGGAATTCATCCCGAATTCATCCTTATTAGGTCCTGGTGTTGTCGGTGAAAAGATGAGGATATTTGAGGCGCATCCGGTCTTCCTGCTCCCAAGTAAACTCGGGACCTCTTCGAGAATTCCAACGAACCTTCACGATAGGAATACGACTTTGTTTCAACCGCTGACCTCGCGGTCCATGATTTCTACAGTTCCTCCACGAAATTAATTTTATCGTCGAGTTGAATTTCTTCCAATGGAATAACGAGTGATTCGTCCGAAGACATTTCTTCGTTTGAAGCGTGAAACGTGTTGTGTCACGTGACCAAGTTCGATGGTAGATCAAGTCGATAAGCTACAGGGCCAACTCGCTCAAAATTTTGAATGGCCCAATGTACCTTGGGTTCAACTTCCCGCGTTTTCCAAATCGTACCACGCCTTTCCAAGGCGATACTTTCAACATCACTTTGTCGCCAACTTGAAATTCCAATGGTTTGCGTCTAACATCTCGCGTAACTTTTCCGTCGGCTTCGATCCCGAGTCTATCTCGGATTTGGACTATCTTTTACATTGTTTCCGTACCATTTACGGACCAGGTGGGTTGTCGTCTCAACCTCGGCCCAACAAGCGGTGATCGACACTTTCGACCATAGAGTGCTTCAATGGTGCCGCTTTTATCTTGGTGTGATAACTATTGTTGTCGAGAATTCTATCGGTGGCAAATGATTAGCCCAACCATTTCCAAAATCAATCACACATGCTCTCGGATATCTTCTAATGTTTGAATTGTCCTTTCACTTTGACCATCGGTTTGGGATGATATCTCAGTGCTCATCTCTAATTTGGTTCCAAATGAATCTTGTAATGATTTCGGAAGTTTGAAGTGAATCGACTTTCTCCGTCGGAAATGATGGAAATTGGTGCTCCATGCCTCGAGACTATTTCCTTGACATAAAGTCTAGTAAGTTGTTCCATGGAATAAGTCTCTAATTGGTATGAAATGGGTGATTTGGTAAGACGATCAACGATTACCCATATAGCATCGTAACCTCCCGATGTCTTAGGAAGTTTCGTAACAAAGTCCATTGTAATGCTCCCATTTCCATTGTGGAATTTCGGGTTGTTGGAGTAATCTCAAGGTTTCGATATTCGACTTTACCTTAGAGCAAGTAAGGCATCTGGCGACGATGTGGCAATTTCCGCTTTCATGTTCGACCACCAATAAAGTTTCTTGAGATTCGATACATCTTATCGAACACGGTGAATAGAATACTTTGACTTATGCGACTCATGCATAATCAATTCTCGTATCCCGCCATAAAATGGTACCCACATTCTATCCTTGAAGCATAAAACTCCATCCGCTCTCTTTACAAAGCCATTTGCATTTTGGGCATACCATAAAGCTTTTCACTTGGTCGGTTTCCTCCTTAAGTGCCTCGATCCGTGCCTCAAGTATTTTTGATGGTAAAGGTGAATTGATCGTCATTCCTAATGATCTTACTCTTAAAGGTTTGGGTCTTTCTTTCGGCTAAGAGCATCGGCCACAACATTGGCTTTTCCTGGGTGATACTTGATTTCACAATCATAATCGCTAAGTAATTCCAACCAACGACGTTGCCTCATGTTAAGTTCCTTCGATCAAGAACATATTGTAAACTCTTGTGGTCCGTAAACACTTTGTGCACTTTGTACCGTAAAGGTAGTGTCTCCAAATCTTGAGTGCAAAACTACTCATTAACTCAAGATCATGAGTAGTGTAATTCTTCTCATGAACCTTAAGTTGTCGAGAAGCATAAGCTATCACCTTCTCGTTTGCATTAATACAGCCTCCAAGCCCTTTATGAGAAGCATCGCAAAGATACAACGAAGTTCTCAATTCCTTCGGTAGTGCCAAAATTAGCGCCTTTGCAAAGCTTTTGCTTCAACAACCTGAAAGCGACTTCTTGTTTCTTTCCCATTCATACTTCTTGTTTTTCTCGTGTCAACTTGGTCAAAGCTTTTGCTATCTTTGAAAAACCTTCGATGAATCTTGGTAATACCCCATGTGAGTCCTAGAAATTGTTGGATTTACGTAGGATTTGTTGGAGTAGCCCAATCTTTTACTGACTTCAATCTTCGCAGGTCTACTTGTAATCCTTGACTATCAATGACATGACCAAGAAATTGTACTTTATGGTTCCAAAATCACACTTGAAATTTGGCATACAACTTCTCATTCTTGAGTAGTCCTAAAATCGTTCTTAAATGCCCTTCAGCTCTTCTTTGCTCTTTGAGTAAATCAATATGTCGCCGATGAACACTATAACAAACTTGTCCAAATACGGTTTACATACTCTATTCATGAGATCCATGAATCTGCAGTGCATTAGTTAATCCGACGACATTACTTGAAACTCATAATGTCCATAACGTGTTATAAACGCTGTTTTCGAGATGTCCTCCTCCGCTCTCTAAGTTGATGGTAACGACCTTAGATCAATCTTTGAATAGATACTAGAGCCTTGCAACCGATCGAACAAGTCGTCCGATTAAGGGGAGTGGGTAACGATTCTTCACCGTTAACTTGTTCAACTCTCATAATCTATACACATTATGAAGGATCCATCTTTCTTCTTCACAAACAAGACCGGTGCTCCCAGGCGAGGAACTTGGCCTAATGAATCCTTTGTCTAAAAGTTCTTGCAACCGGTTAGACAACTCTTGCATTCGATGGTGCTAATCGGTGCAGTGCTCGCGCGATTAGTGCGACTCCGGCACTAAGTCAATATGAAATTCTACTTGGCGTGCGGTGGAAGTCACAGTAAGTCTTGGGAAAGACTTGAGAAATTATCGAGCAATCGGTACATCCTCAAGTCGCTTCTCCTCCGACTTCTTCTCGGTTATATGTGCTAAGAAAGCAAAACAACCTTTCTTTATTTACTTCTCCGTTTTGATGCATGATATAATACTGAGTCTAGTTCCACTTCGTTCCCCTCAAATGATCAAAGTTTCGTCGTTATAAGGAAGATGAACAACTTTTTCATCACAAATGATTCTTGCACGATGTTTGGATAACCAATCCATACCGATGATGACGTCAAAACTACCAAGTTCTACGGGCATAAGGTCTATATTGAAGGGATGATTTTGAAAATTGAGTGTACAACCACGGACAATGGTGTCGGTGCTAATTAAGTTACCATTAGCTAATTCAATGTTGTATGATGTGTCTAATGTGGTTGGTTTGATATTGAGTAAAGGTGCAAATATAGTGGACACAAAACTCTTATCGGCTCCCGAATCAAATAAAGCCGATGCATAACGATTATTGATAAGGAGGCGTGCCCGTGACAACATTCGGGTCCTCCAGCTTCTCCACCTCCTATGACATAGGCTCTTCCTTGTGCCATTCCACCTTGATTCTTGTTTCCTTGGTTCCTTCCCTTTGGACACTAAGTCTTGTAGTGTCCCTTTCTACACAACCAAAACATGTCACTTGTTGTTTCGATTTTCCCCGTAGAATCGAAACTTGCAATCCCTAGTTCGATGACCCACTTTCTTACAATTCCGCATGAATCGGGACAACGTCCCGGCTTGTGATGACTTGAACACCTCTCACATTTAGGCAAAATCCCTGTACCCTTAACTTCTCCGTTGGGCCTGCAACATAGGCCTTTGCAACCTCCTGTCTCTTAGGTGGTCGTTGAGTGACATTTCCACCTCTGTTGTTGTCCCACTTTCGTTTGTTGTTGTTATTGTTGTTATAGTTGGGGTAATTGTTTCGGTTCCTGTTGTAATTGAAACGGTTGTTGGTATTGTTGTTGTTTCGGTTGGTGTTGGTGATGTTGCTTCTCTTTACTACTTGCGCCATAAGCTTTTGAGACACTCGAATGGATTCCTCAATCGTTTGCGGATCAAAAGAAATTACGTCTCCTTGAATAACCTCGGGAAGTCCCCCGATGAAAGCCTCCAGTAGCTTCTCGTTATCCGAAACCATAGATGGGCATAACGCGGCTAATTCTTGAAATCTCCAAATGTAAGTATCAATGTCATACCCAATAGTTACCAGTTCATAGAATTCGGTCTCCAACTTTTTACCTCCGACGCTGGACAATACTTCCTTGTTAGCAAACTCTTGAATTGCTCGGTGATCTTGAAAGCATTTTCCATTCCCATCGGCCGAGCATATGAATTCCACCACGACATTGCCCCATCCAAGAGTGTACTCGTAGCAAACTTAACCTTGCTATCCTCCGGGCAATTACATAACAAAACACTAATTCCATTTTCTCGAACCATCTAACCATGGCGCTTCCCTTCAAGACTTTTGAACTTAGTGGGATCCCACTTTAAAATCCTTATACGATGACTTCTAACCCGGACCCTCCTGCAATACCTGCAGCGGCAAGAAGAAGTCTAGCGGCCTCGGCGATTACATGACCTCGAAGATCGGCCGCCACCGATGCTCTCTCGTCCTAATGCATTGGCTATGCTATCGCTCACATACTTATGCATAGCGACTTGAGTCAATCGGTGTGGTTTTCTTTGGCCATTACTCTTCAAAACCATAAGATGAAACAATTATGAGAACTCGTAAGTAGAAACAAACATTATACATATATATCCACAACCACAACATGTATAATATAAATGAAATCACAACGGAACAACCACGAAATATCACAAATATAATCACAACACACGTGGATAATATACATGAAAATTTCGGCCTACATGGACCGATATCATAGATAGTAAAACCATTCCTACATAATAGAGTCAATACTTGATATATTTGTTTGTACAACAACCAAAAGACAACAAGTTCTTTAAACTATGTCACACACCTTGTGACTAGGATAACAGTAGTAAAAACTATACATGATAAGAGTCTACACTAGGCACCTCCTGGTGCTCCGCCACCGATCCTCGAAGATCTCGGACCATGTAGTCAAGCTCGCAATCAAATCCTCAACTCGCTAATCGACCGTATGGTAACCATGCTCTCACGAGCAAATGTCAACTCCATGCATGGCGGCGAAGCTCGCCCCAGGCCATCTAAGGCTCTATCATATAACTCTGCATCTCCCGCCTCAACTCAACAATACGCTCCGGTTCTCTAACCTGCCTAGATTCTAAACCCCGATGAGCCATATCAATCGAAACCCTACCTATCACGAGGCCTTCAACCTCCTCCTCAATGGTCTCCACTCGATCCAATGCAGTTCCTCCAACCGTCCTAACATCCTATCTATCTCAACCCGTTGGCTATCTATACGCGCCTAATGTCTCGGTGGAAGGTCAGTCTAGCAAGCAGCCTTTGAGCTCTCACTATCTCGAACCTAACGGTGGTTCGGGCTCTGTAGAGGGTGATGCAGGATGTCAAACGCACGCTTTTGGCGGCAAGTCCAATGTAGGTATAGGCTCCTAAGATAGTATGATGAAGATGATGATGATAATAGTGGTGATGGTGGGTGAATCGGGCCATGTGTAGGGCTAACAGTGGGGTAGGTGCGACTTCGCCTCCTCAAAGGGTTCGGTCTCGGTGTCACCACTATAAGTGGTAGATCCGGTAGAGCCAATAGAGATAAAACTACAGTGTGTGATAAGGCATCGCTCATGTTGGTGTCGTATGAGACATCCTCCATGTTCGTGTCGGATGATATAGGGATAGGGTCGGAATCAAGACATCTTTGTGACAACCGATGTAAAATAAAGTAAATAACTCAATAAAATGTATATGAATCCGCATGTAAAGTGAATATGCACTCATGATGAAATGATGAGATGCTATGATGATGTAGTTATAGTCTAGGTCAATGATGCAACCTAGTTCTCTATAATCAAGCTCGATGCCAATCATCACACCCCAAATTACATGTTTTGCGGTGAATGGAATTCTCGGGATTGATCATCATAGCATCACAATCACAGCTTATATTGAACGACCTAAAGTGTCGTTTAAAAACACATCGCTTGATATTTATTTAAAACATTCAGAGTTACAAGATAGGTCCCAAAAGTTGATAAAGTTTGCGGAAATAAGTTATTACAAGTCCAAACGATGTTTTTGAAATGCCATAATATACAATGAGACTCGTCGACGCCGCGACTCTATGAGGGTTCCTTATTCGTGCCATGATGCGAATGTCTTAGTTACCTGAAAATACATTGCTAAAACGGTCAACAATAATGTTGGTGAGAAATCATAGGTTTATGAAAATGATTTATACGACTACACAAGTATAGACCAGGTATGACAATCATGCCACACAAAAATGTTACAATTGCTATAAGTCCATGACACGAAACTAGATGATCATGATGTTCGCCCCATGAGTGTTTGCCAAACAACTCAAATAATGATATTAAATGAAATGCATCCGTTTAACCAGTTGGAATCCACCAACCCGGATGGAGGAGTCACCCTCGATAGATCTATCCACTCACCCTCGCTTCTATGAAATTAACGGTTCATGTATATAATGGGGACATTCAATTGGCATGAGGTAACTTAAGCAATGTAAATGAATTTGATATACTTGGCATCGTAATAAAAATGATGTGCAATGTATTCTCCCCCGTAGGTTTGAAAATAAGTATAAATGTATACAACGGGGCTATGAAAACTCACTTGATGAATTGATGTGATGACAAAAGTGAGTACACCGAAATGTAACGTGAATCTCGAAACTGACCTATAATGAATGATATGATATGTAATAAGTTATGATGTAATGTTATGCATGCAATCCGGATGATATTTATACCACTTATGAATTTTTGAAAATAATACTTTTCAAAAAAATAATTTTAACGTCTTGACCATTTTTAAATTACCTTACATGTATTTATGTTGAAATGATATCCGACGATAATCATTTAGTGATTTATTAAGAGATTATAACTTTTATTCAGAAATAATGTCGTTGAAATTTCCATGAAAGTGACTAAAACGGCCTCTAAAAGCTAGTCGTAAAATGGTGCACGTCGAGCGTTAGGAAACGAACTCAACGGTTTTAGGAAGCTCGTATCATTATCTCAAAGTTTTAGTACATAAGTTTCCAACCTAGAGGTCTCGATCACAAAGATAAATATAGGTTAAATATGGTACTTTAGTCCAAAGTATAGTTTAAGGTTGGTTTTCGGCCAAGTTTGAGTAACCATATTTAATTCATTACAACTCCGCTAGACAAACGGTCGGACATTTTGAAAAATATACTTGGCGAACTTACTTTTATTAGAAGACATCACTTTATAAAAAGTTCTACATCAATATTAAAAACGACCTTCAATATGGTCACTAGTTTTGCCGTAATACTTGTCTATTAGAAATAATATAGTTTTTCTTATATAATAAAGTTACGGCAACTTTGTGTAAACGTGCATAATTTAATCGTTATAAACTGCTTTTCTACGCTTTTATATGTCCTTAGCTTCGTATCAAAGTATACTAATATATTTTTGATAAGTCGAAATAATTTATATCGCCTAGGCCTCATTTTTGACTCGTATAAAATAGACATAACATGCTTTGAAATTTTCAATTTATAGTTTTCGCCGCTTAACTTGAAAAATTCATAACTTCTTCAAGATAGCTCCGCTTTTAATCCGCTCAAGCGCCACGGTTTCGTTTTAAAGTATATTTTCTAAATATCTAGGCCAAAATTTTATTATCTGTCGAAAATTCCAGATTTCAAAATAAGGATGACCCTTTTTAAAACTTGTCGAAATGAGTTTTCTCGCGCCAAACCTATTCTAACCCATTCAAAACAACTCCGAAGCTATTATAATCCTACCATACACCTTCTTAGGGTGTCATGGTTTCCTAGACATCACCAAGAGTGATATATTACAAGGAATAACTATAGGATGACATAAGTATATATAAGTCTTAAAAACAATGTAAAAGTGGTACAAACATCATATGACTTGCATGCTTTCTCAAATATGATGAAATGAATATGAAAATGAATATGAAATATGATCATGAATATGAATAGCTTACAAGTAACTTGATGAGGTTTATGATCAAAGGATTTTTCCTAATCACCCAAGGTTTATATTGCAAAACCTTAAACAAGAGTGATACTAGAGTATATAAAACTTGATTAGAGAAAAATATATGGTCTCCTTCTTGGTTCCTTGTGGTTGCCGGTTCTAGCAAGAGGAGAGGAAAGAAATGCTTTTTGATCTTTTACTTTGAGAATAATGAAGTGAATGTGTGATATTAGGAGTATAATACAATATACTTACAAGAGATGTTTTGTAAAACTCATGACTCACCCCTTGTAGTCGACGAGAGGTATTAGTCATCTACTTTATATATATATATATATATTTTTAAAATGTATAAGTATAAGTAGATGTGCAATTTGTAAGTTTAGTTTAGTAATTAGGTATATTTTGAACATTTAGGGTAGCGTTGGCTAAACATAAATTTTTAACGGTCAAGATAAAATATATTGAGATCATAAAATTATATGATGACGATAGTCCGGAGTCGGGTCATAAACCCGACTAGAGCCCACTGTAAGCCCCGCACGAACCGCCAATATCAATAAGCGTTTGGGCTCACGAAAGCCAAGCCCAAATCTATTTATGAAATAGATACCGATATCTTCTAAAATAAGAAGATAATCATTCCCAACCGACTGAAGGGATACGCCCGAAGGTTGGGGAACCGGAACCAACAAGGATTCCGCATGTATATAAAGGAATCATATCCCTCGTTTAAGGTGCGATCTCATAACCCTAAAACTCCTTAAACCCTAAACCGACACTCGCTCACGCCGGAGGATAATCGTGGGAGGCAATCCCACGGTAAGCTAACGGTGTCTTTTCTCTCTTGGTCGCGGGTCTCAGCGGCAATTCTCAATTAGTGCGAGGACCGGAGCTCCAAACCGAGGCATGACTTTTGTATCAACAGTGGCGCCATCCATGGGACCCTACGCTAAGAACCAACACTAGAATGACAAAGCACGGTGTCGCCGATCGCAATCGGACCTTATGGGAAAGAAGTCGCAAAGTGGACTAACTCCTGCGCACCTGGGACAACCAGTATTGCTAAAAATAAGGGATCGAGCCAAGGCTTGATCTTCCTCCAGTGGAACCGCACTCGGGAACAACCCAAGTCACTACAACCACCACGAGTGGAGTAGACCCATCACAGACCGCCTTCACTACTCCTTCCAATGGTGCCGAACCCGACCCAACAAAGGCACCGGACGCGGACCGAAATAAGGATGTAGTGATAGAAACAAACATACTTGCTCTCGGGGTCGCACGAGCTAACACCGTAAGTTTTCGTATCCTAACTACGAAACATTAACCGCCTCATGCGAGAGGAAGAAGAAGAGATCGGTCGGAACTTGGCCAGGACTCAATTCGATTCGAATACGAAACTTCCCACCAGCGCCATCGGAAAGAAAGCGCGGAGAGATAGCCACCGACCCCGAGATTCAACCGGATCGGGAGAAGAGTTGAGGAGGATGAGACATCTCACTCGCATCATCGAGTGAGAATGATGAAGATGAAAAGCGTGCTAATGTCCATACTAGACTTGGTAGCGAGAATCCAAGCAGTTAGGGCGACACTATTCCCCAGTGAAAGCCCTCCGAGTACAAACTCGAGAGGACGATCGGTATAGCGCCGAAAGAGGAAAAATTCATCCTCACGAAAGTTCCTCGGACAACGAGGATAGTGAAACCGACAATCGCAAGTCCGTAAGCGAGATATGATGACCGGTGAGGATGAAGATATATCCCTCCTCTGGCGTCGTCAAAAGGTGGATCGTTCACTCGGCGCATCGGTGATTTTTCGTAGCAAAAGAAGGCGCATGCCCGCCAGCGTAAAGACCTATGATGGAACAGCGACCACGATGATCACCTCAAAATTTTGAGTCGGCGCGATAATTGAAAATTGGCGCGGCACTGTGGTGCTACATGTTCAACTCCACACTAGTGGGAAGCGCTGAACTGGTTCAAGAAGCTTCCACGAAGCATCAACGGATTTGAGGAATTGAGAAAGGCGTTTAGCTAAACTTTACTCAAAGGAAGAAGTGCGCTAAAATCTGTCGAACTTGCGGTGGTAAAGCGGCAAGGAGAGTCTACAAATGTATTCATGGAACGCTTCAAGACGAATGCATGCAAGTTAAAGCATGCCCGAAGTATTAAAGATCTACGGTTTCATGAACAGGATTAATAATCGAACTCATCAAGAGGTTGAACGACAAGATTCACAAACCTTTGATGAACTCATGAAACGTTCGGTCCTTTGTCCAGGAGAAGCCGCGACGGATAGCAAACGGAGCTACTCGAACTACGGTCACACAGAACAACACAGGAGACAATCCAATGACCGGGGTAGTAACGTAATAGAGCTATCGCAACTGTGGGAGCGGGAGGGATAATGATGATACATCCCGCCAAAAACCCCAAGGAAATACGCAATGCAGTGCGATTTTCCAAGACCAACGCATGAATCGCACTCGGAAGATCGGTAAGACTGAAATGGATCTCGTGATTACCATGCATGTAAGGGCCATACCACCAACGAATCGCCCAACTACGCCAACTCATCGACAAGATGGTTAAAGAAGGTAGATTGGACCACTTGGTCAAAAACATCAAAGAGGAAAGGATAGACAAAAAGTGGACACAAGAAGGAAACACCAAAAGACAAGGTCGACACAATCTACATGATACAATCATGGCGGTGAATCACTAAGCGTAAGGTCGGTGAGATTTTTCTCGTGTAAAGGAAATCTCCTTCCCTACCTTAATCAAGGACAACGCAGAGGTGGAACCACTCACCATAGAGATAAGCGCGGGTCACGACATCCACCGCATGTATGTCGACCTGTGGAGCCTCTGCAAACATAATGTATGATCATTGCTTCAGCATTGCACTCAAATACGCAGCCGTTAAGCCCGCCAAGACGGCGTTGGCCGGTTTCTACAGCGAAAAATATGGCCGATGGGGCAAATAAGACTACTAGTCAAGATCGGAAGCGAACAACATTCGCGATGGCTGGATGGAATTCATGGTGATCAAATCTCCATCGCCATATAATGGCATTATTGGGAGACCCGGATATCGACTATGCGCGCGATGCCATCAACGGCGCATGGGATGCTTAAATTCCCGATGGAAGGAGGCATTGTTACCCTCTGCCGCCCACTATCCCACATAGAGAATGTAACACCGTTACATGCGAAACGACGAAATCCCGAACAACGCCAACCGTAATTCCAAACGGGTTGCAATTCACCTGAATACCGGCACGGTGAAATATCCATCTGAGGGTCATTGTCGGACAACGGCAAAGCGGTATGTCTCCTACAAAAGAACTTGGACATCTTCGCATGGGGCCAAAACACATGACCGAGTACCACGCTCCATAACAGAGCATAGACGAAAATCCGACAAGGGTACTCACCAATCGCCAGAAGCGCGGCAAGCTCCAGAGCTGCCAAGCAATCTGGCGGAAGTACACAAACCGGTGGACACGGGGATCATGCGGAAGTCTATTACCATGACCGGCTTTCCAATCCAATCATGGTAAAGAAGAGCGACAGCGGTGGCGTATGTGTGTGACTACACTGACCTTAACAAAGCATGTCCACAAGATCTATCCATTACCGAGATAGATCGAAAGTAGAGTCTTTGTGCGGATACCCATTAAAGTGTTTCCGATGCATACAAAGGCTACCATCAAATCTGGATGGCTAAAGAAGAGGAAAAAAACCTTCCACACAAGCCAAGGCGTTTATTGTTACACAAAATGCCATTTGGTTTGAAGAACGCGGCGCCACCTACCAAATGTTAGTAGATAATGCTTTCAAAAGTGGGCTACAATCTAGAGGTCTATGTTGATGACCTAGTCATAAAGAGCCATACCGAAAGTGAGTTAGTACAGCGACATTGAAGAAACGCTCAAAACCCTACGAAAATCAACATGAAGTCAATCCAAAAAGTGTACCTTCTGAGCTCTCAAGGCATGTTCCTGGATACCTTATCTAACTGACGGTATAAAACCATGCCCGAGAAAAACAAAGGCGGTCATCGATCTTCCTCACCACGCACGTTGAAGGAGGTCCAATCTCTCAACGGAAAGTTGGCCGGCCTAAACAGTTCCTATCCAAGTCGTGAAAAATCGCTACCCTCTTCAAGACACTCGAAAGTGCATAAAGAAGGGTGACTTCACCGACTACGGAGGATAGCCTTCACTCACTCAAGCGACATCAGCTCGCCCAACACTTGTTGCACCCGACAAGGGAAGAGGCGATCATGTACTTGTGCAGAATCGATGGAGCGGTCAACAGATGCTACTAACGAGATAGGGATTGATCTAAACCCCATCTACTTTGTGAGCAAAGCACTCAAGAAGACGGAGATGAATTATAGTGCAATGGAAAAGTTAGTTCTAGCATTGGTATTTCTTTGCCAAACATCGCGCGGTACTTCCAAGCGCACCGATAGCGATAATCACGGACCAACCAATCAAACAGATCATCTCCAAACACGATGCATCGTGCCGACTCCAAAAGTGGAGCGTCTTGCAAGGGGAACACAACATTTCCTACGAGACCGCGTCCGCGATTAAAGGACAAATTCAGCGCACTTCATCGTCGAGAAACCAGATGCAAGACGAGGTTCCCGCACCAAGTAAGAAGGTACTATTAGATCCATGGATCTTATTTACGATGAATCCTCGTGCGTGGGCGGGTCGAGGCGGCCTCATTCTCACAAATCCGTAAGGAATGGAATTCACTTACGCTGCGTTTGAATTCTGACAACAAACAATGAGGCGTAGTATGAAGCTCTAATCGCGGACTCGCATTGCGGCTTCGAATGGGTGTACGTAACACGGAAGCAAATGTAGATTCCGGTTGGTAGCCAACCACGTGTTGGGTGAATATGTGGCTAAAGAAGAAAATATGATTCAATATCTCGACAAAACCAAGACATTGATCAAAGGCTTGATAGATTCACCATCAAGCGTGTCCCTAGAGGAGAAACCGCAGCGGACGACTAACAAGATCGCCTCGACAAGCTTCGCACATCCGTCGAAACAAGTCTTTGGTAGAAACACCGAAAAGCAAATCCATATCGGAGATGGAAGTTTCCACGATCATAGAGAGGAAGGTCCTACATGGATGACACCGATCACGGACTTCCTAGACAAAGGAGTGTTACCCAAGAGCGTAAGGAAGCTCGCAGGATACGGCGCACGGCGCAAAGATTCGAACTTCGAGACAACATACTTTGTCGACGCTCTTTCCTCCAACCATGGCTCCGCCAGTGTGGGTCCACTACAAGCAAATTACGTCTGCGAGAAATCCATGAAGGTTCATGCGGCATGCACTCGGGACCACGGTTCTGTTGTAGCGCGCGCCATGCGATCGTGGTACTCTTGGCCAACCATGCACGCGATCGCGAGACTTAATAAGGAAGTGCAACGATCGCCAAGTACATCGACCCGTCCCGCAAACCACAAAGACTTTAACTAACACCAATCACATCCCCATGGCCATTCTATAAGTGGGGTATTGACATTGCAGACCTTTTCGATCATTGCGGGAGGATTGAAATTCCTCATAGTCGCCATAGACTATTTCACCAAGTGGATCGAGGCAAAAGCGGTAGTAACAATCACCGCAACCGTAAAACGCTTCGTGCAGGAAAACATTGTATGTCGCTTTGGTTTACTGGCGAAATCATCTCGGATAACGGAAAACAATTCGCGATAATCCTTTCAAAGATTGGTGCGAGAAGTTGAACATCACACAAAGATTGCATCGCTTAAACACCCACAAACTAATGGCTTAGTAGAAGCGCCGCAAATCGCACTGGGTGAAGGAATTAAAGCACGCTGGAGCGGACACAAAGGAAGATGGGTGGAAGAGCTCGCGCATGTTTTGTGGGCGCATCGCACCTCAATCAAAACTAGCACGGGAGACACCCCTTTCACTAGTCTATGGGACGAAGCCGTCATCTGCGCCGAAATGGAATGCCAACTATTCGCCTTCTTGAATTTAACATGGCAACTAATGACGTGACGCCGTCTTGATTTGGACCTCTTGGAAGAAAGGCGTGAACACGCATCTATCGTGGAGGAAAATCAAAATCAAGGATGAAAAGGATACTCTGACGCCAAAGTCGCGGTGTCTCCTTCGACCGGTGATTTCGTCTATCGCGCTAATGATGCGAGCCACGAGAAGACATGGGCAAGCTCGGACCAAAATGGGAAGGACCCACGAGGTTCTCAAGCATCGAAGCAGGCTCGTATAAGTTACGAGGCTTGGATGGTCGTGAACCGCCACGCGACATGGAACATCTGCAACCTCAAGAGGTGCTACCTATAGAAAGACTACTGACCCGGTAGCGACAGACGCCTCGCACTTCCAGTGCTCAATAAACATCCATGTATTTATTTTTATTTTTACATATCTTTGTTCGTTGTTATTTCCTAAAAACTTGCAAGTATCAATAAAGCATGGCGGTTTCTAGCTAACTCCATGACATATTTTAAGTTGTTATTTCCATATCTTGTATGTCTTAACAATTTTTATTTTTGCCTCGATGGCGTGCATGCACTCTGAATAAACCCACGATGGTAAAAGGATAAGTTAACCTACTAAATAACTTGTTGAGTAAGAGGTTGCAAACCCGTCAACGATGGATCACGTATCCTTGTTAAACACCTTGTTCTCTAGACGTTGGAATAAGCTATATGCGCATCCCACGATGGGTGTGCAACGGCCGCCTGCGTGCGCGTTTAACAACTTAGGAACCAAGACACTTGCTTCCTTAATGTGATATTCTGATCGTTGCATATCATAACATATCGATTATGATAAAGTACTTAGAATTATTTCTCAAGTATACTATGATTTTCATACATGATTATGGATTTCTATATTCGATTTGGCGTACACGTTTGTTTCTTGATGTGAATACATCTTTCACGCAAAGACAAACATATCGTATACATTACAAGTTTCAATAATACACGAAAAAGCGAGACTTTCATTCATAACAACGAGTTATTACAAGAGATAGTTATTTTGCAACATATCAACTACCGGATGCTACAACGCTTAAGTGAAGAGGTGCCAACGTGACTCGTTACATCTTTAGCTTCGCTTAATACCCTTCAACACGTCACGCATCTGACGGGACAGAGCTAACCGACCGGCACCCCATCGGACCTTGGCAAGTGGGCGCACCAACCCCACGAAAATAGCTTTACTGCAATACCTTCTTTTTAGCAAGTCGGGTCGCATGCGCTTCAAGACTTCCTTTAAAGGTACCTCTTTCTCCAAGCAAAGGGATTCGACTATCCCTAGGGACGCAGAAAGATGCAGTACTTGAAGTCGAGACTCATGGGGCTTCAAATAATAGTCCTACTGTGTTTGGCACCCTCGGTACAATGACGCCAAGGTCGACCCGCCATAATAACATTTATAGGATAATCTTGATCGCGCTCAAGCTCGAGAAATCATTAGGAGCTCTAAGTCTTTCATTCCTTGCATGGCGGCGACCAAGTGATCATATGACTCGAGATCATAATTTGGCACCTTATCAATAGGCGCCTTCAGTTTGTCTCATGAAGCTTTTCAATTGCTTGACTTACCACGCTCAGCGCATTTGAACAACCTCCCCAAGGCATTAACCACCTCTGGCGATTCTAGGTGCGAGTGCGGCTAGGCGCAGACCACGGCCTATGAGCCACTGCGCTCGGCTATAGTGGACATGGTGAGGATACAACTCGTCGTACTACTCGAGTGAGCTTGCGCTTGATTTTGCTTCCTGCGCCTCCAAAGGACCAGCTCGCGTGGCGCCAAGCTCTCCCAACTGTAAAGAAATTCTCCTTACCTGCTCTAGATGTCTAAGGGCCCGTTACAAGGCGGCTTATATTTGACCGCTTGAGACGCTCGATCTATTTGAGAAAGCGGTGACATCTTTTCTCCTGCAAGCCTCTCAGAATCGCATTGGCCTCTTTTATCTCGGCTTGGGCCGCCAATTGCGCTGCGATGAATCTGCCGATCCTTTTCACTATCATTCTTTGCTTTCCCAACAAACTTTGCCTTCAATCAAGCACCAAAGAAACAAGATCCTCAACGGTGACCCATTGGCGCATCCCACCGCACCGCTACGGATCTGGTTCGGAAGATTCGGATCGAACAGGACTCTCGGGAGGCGACTCACGCCTGCTCGAACCCTCATGCGCGTACATAGGCTTATCAATATCTCACACGCAAATTTGATGAAAACAAACAATATCATACTATCAAGAATACTTACGGGGCTAGAAACATTTCTTGTGGTGCGATGATGTTGCGCTCACTCTCAAGATTCAACATGAGCGATCGGGGCGCTTCTTCCTTGTCGAACTTGCACCATCTCCATTGCTTGCGACCTTTACGCAATAGCGCATGCTCTGCTCCTCCATTTCCTCATCAATGGGATCCGCCACTATGGGTGGTGGGCTGCGCATGAGGGGGCGCCGAGGGCTCGGCAGACGCCTTGACCGGGCGCCTCTCTATCGCAACCAAGAGCCGGTCCCTGTCTCCCTAAGTTGACTCCACTTGATGCCTGCGGTACTCGCTAGTATTGGCTCTTCGCGCTTCTTTCAAAGGCCGTACCCCGACCTCGCATCCAATGGTTTGGCTAATTGCACCACAAATGAATAGATCCATTTCACAAGCGGAAGCAACAAATAACATAAGTTATATAATGCGCAATCACGTGCGAAGACTCGCATTATTTACACAGAGGTACGCCGAATGAGTACCCACTGGCCATTGGCCCAAGAAGATTGGGATCTCATCTTGGGACCAAAATAATTCTGGTGATGCCCATATGTACCGTAAATCCTCCTGATAGGCACTAATGGGGATGCGGTTGTCATTTATCGATTCGCATCCTCAAAGATCATACGACCTGGTGAGGGGCACTCATCCTCTACAATGTACCCCGTATAAAACTCATAGTTCCATGGAAAGCATATATCATCTACCCGGAAGAAATACTCCGTCCAATCCGGAGGCGAGTCTAGCTTATCCAGTATAATATTGAGCCTAACGGCGCCATAAAAGATACCCACCCATGTGCCCATATTGTGTGATAAATGCTGTTGAATAAATGGATGGTTGGGTTAACCGCCAAGAACGGCAATTTACCTCAAAATTGGTAATTTTGGCGCGACCGACACTGATGTAAGCGGGATATGCAGTTGTAATAGTTTAACACATCGCATAGGAAGCGGATAGGGCGCGCTGGTTCAAAAATCGAACAACCGCAGATAAACCCCACTTTCCTCCGGGAAGTCCGCACGATGGTTGCTCGCGCATCCGACAACCGGATGCACGTCAAGGTATAAAATAATCGAAGGTGAACTCTAAGAGATTGCTCTCGGACAAGAGAGGTAAAGTCCGATAATTGTTTCACCATGGTGTTAGATGTACGAACGCACGCGCGGATACCTTAAGTGGGTTAATTTACGGATTGCGGTGCAGTCTATTTCAACAATGGCGGATTTTTTTTTTTACGGTGAATAACATTGTGAAAATGACGGTGGTTTTATACCTTTTCTCATCCACCGATATGTGCCACGTGGACTCCACTACCTTCACTGTGCGGTGAGATTCCTTTGATGGGACGCCAGGCGATGCTTTCCCCGAATAACGAGGCGCTTACTATTCACTTCCATGTCTAGATACAACGCATCGGGCGGATATATGTTTCGCTTCTTTGATACGCTTTGTGCGTTTTTATTATTGACTACGGTTATTAGTCTAGCATCCGCAGATTACACCGCGCATACTAGACCTGGGGACATGATGACGTATAGTGCGGGTCGGGTCATAAACCCGACTAGAGCCCAATACTCGTAAGCCCTGCACGAACCGGCCAATATCAATAAGCGTTTGGGCTCACGAAGCCCAAGCCCAAATCTATTTACTTAAATAGATACGATATCTTCTAAAATAAGAAGATAATCATTCCCAACCGACCTAGGCGGGATACTGGAAGGTTGGGAACACGGAACCAACAAGGATTCCATGCGTATATAAAGGGAATCATATCCCTCGTTTAAGGTGCGATCTCATAATCCTAAAACTCCTTAAACCCTAAACCGATTACTCACTCACGCGGAGGATAATCGTGGGAGACAATCCTACCAGAAGCCTAACGGTGTCTTTTGTCTCTTAGTGCGCGGTCTCAAGCGCAATTCTCAATTAGTACGAGGACCCGGAGCTCCAAAACCGAGCCCAACTTTTGTATCAACATTATAAAAATACATTTCTTGCAAAATTTAAGTGAAATAATAATAATCGTGTAGTATTTAAGAAAACCGTCGTAATTATATAAATATAACAATTTATATACAAAATAAATTTAAAACACTGGGTAAACTCATAATATTATTTTATAAACTTAATATAAGTATAAAAATATATCGGGATAATTTTTGAAAGTATCGGATCAATTGTTCAAAATAATTAATCACGCGATAACGTTTATTTAATATGAAAATTATACGTTTAAAGTAATATGCAAAACCATGCATGAACTAATATGATGATAATGATGCTAATGATATGTAGATTAAACCTAGTCCATATGAAATGTCCTCGATGATAAGTTCATGAATTCACGGCACTAAACCATTAAGGTTACTGTGAATTTGATACTACGTAAACCTAGTTTACGATAAATGATAAATGGTGAAGCATGAATAATGATTTGAAAATGACCTCGAAATCTGAGTTGTCACGGGTGTGTGGTAATCATAAATTCGCACCTTGTTGCAAAACCAACAAACACGAACTTTGTAGATCATTAGCAATACAACCAACTTACACCAATAGTGTAATCATGCCATTAGATAGTCCACACTAACACTATATTAACTCTAACAACCTGCTAGGCCTAGTTACTTTCACGTAAGAAATATATCCACAAACTCAAATCAAGAAAACCAAAACCCTAGGGTGGGTTTGGTTCGTCAAGATGTTGCTTATAAATACCGGTTAATGCCAATCCAAAAGTTGAGAATTTTGAGTCGACCGTATAAAGGACGTATGTACTCATACATTCAGCTTACCAACGATTGAGTGATTAAGTTAAACTTAACTAAGATTTAGTTTTTTATTTTTAATTTTATTATTTTTTTTTATCTTTTCCATGTCAATAAAGTGTACAAAATATATATGACGTTCTTTCGGGTTAACTTCCATTAGTGTTGCCAAAAGCATGATGCACTTGATGTTCCTTGTTTTGATCAGAATCCGTTCATCTGCCATGCATATGTAACATGTATGATGTAAAGTGTTTGGTAGAGTACAAATCAAGCATAAATCTTAATTTGACCATATTAGCTAATAGCTATAGGTAACATATATAGTTTATTCTATACTAGCAAGGTATCCGCGCGATGCGACGACGGATACACTGAAATAAAAAATTTCAGTAAACCATACTTTATAATCTAAAAGCGTTTTATGTGACGATAAATTTGTGGATCTTAAAAGTTTCGTATCTCGTATTTCAACTCTTTAGAATATTATAGTAGAGTCTGCAGCGTTAGATGGCGGTATCGAATAATAAAATTTTCAAGAAAAATGTTTTCAAATTTATGTTTTCTTTTACAATAACTTTACCAATAGAAAACATAATGAGTTTGAGTAACTTTAAAAAAGTGATGGATAATATCAAACTAATTCATATAAAACAATTGAAAGTGGCAAGATTTTGCGTTGCGGTGGTCGATAATGTTATGGGGTTATAGTCAAATTAGTTGATAGTGGTCAGAATACAAGTAGTAAGTAGAAACACTTTTTTATGAAATATATATATTTTTTGAACATGTTTGTATCATTAATATTGTTTACTACATTTGTCCATATAGATAAAAGATATTAATAAAAGAGCACTTATAATATATACATCTTTATATTTAAGAAAAAATGTTTGAATCATTAATATTGTTTATAACACTTATCCCACATATATAGAAGATATAAATAAAGAATCTTATAATGTAAAGAAAACTTACGTGTTTAAGCAATCATTTAAGTTATCCATGAAAAGTATAATAATTAATATACTAATATATTAATCATTGAATTAGCACTTAGCACTTTGCACATTTGCATAATTTGTTTTAAACAAATTGTCCCGACTTTTACAAAAAACCGTTTTTTACTTTTGTGGTTAACTTTATTTAAAATAATTCAAAATTTATTTAGATTGGTTCTCGAAACACTCTTACGATATAATAATAGTTTTGGAACATTTTAATTATGCATGCATTTTAAAATCATATTCATTTATATATGCATTTTTGCATTAAAACTAAACTAATTCAAGAAGAAATAATCAATGAAGCATTAAAATGTTGTGTAAGATAAATTAGTAAAGTTATTTATTGTGTACATTATGTATTAAAATTTGTAATGATTAAAAAACACATTAATGACATCTTAAAAATTTAGAAGAGAAGGTCATCCTCCATTATAATTAGTATAGATATGTGTAATATGTATAAAATCAAGTAGATTATCACTGTGAATTTACATCTGCGTCGTTTATCTTAAAAAATTGTCCGACTTTTTCTGAAAAACGTTTTTTACTTTTGTGGTTAATTTATTTAAAATAATTCAAAATTTATTTAGATTGGTTAAAACACTCTTACGATATAATAATAGTTTTGGGCTTTGTAGTTTAAAATCATATTCGTTTATATGTGCGTTTTGCATTAAACTAAACTAATTCAAAAGAAATAATAAATGAAGCGTTAAAATGTTGTGGAAGATAAATTAGTAAAATCTATTTATTACATGCGTTATCGTTAAAATTTGTAATCTTAAAAATACATTAATGAAATCTTAAAAATTTAAAAGAGTGGGTCGTTCATAAAATTATAAGTAGTATAGATTCTACGTGAACATAAATTATGTAACAGCCTGGAATACATGTTGTTTGTACGTATTCATTTGTGGTGCTTGTCAATTCCACATTTTGCATCAATTTTTCACACATATATGGGCTCCTCCAATTATTATTCTCTTTTTCCTAGTAATAAAACATTGGTGTTTATAATAATGCAAGTATATTTATCATCATACAAATACTTCGTCTTGGTGGCCGAGTCTTATGCCTTAAAGTAAAATGCTTCAAACAAAATTTGATACGCCTGAGCTCAGTAGTTCTTTCGTTTATTTAATATTAGGGTTTTATCTTGTTTTATAAATACTTTTGTAATATTTTGGTTAAATACGTTCAATCGAGTTTAATATCGATAATTACTTCTTCTTCTTCAATTTCTAAGGAGCTGCACACTTGAAGTGGTCTTTATCCCGTCGCAACCCCTAACGGTCGTGTCGATTGGTCTTTCGTTGAGTTACATCATTGCGAGAACCAAATTGGGGTTCCAATTAAAATTAAAAAAAACAAGTTACTATTCGCCGATCACTATTCACGATTGCTCGTTCATCGTGCTTTTCTCATGTCTTTATTCGGTGTACTATTCATCGGTCTTTCACGGTACTATTCATCAATCATGCTCACTTTTCACGAGTTATTGTTTTGAGTTACTATTCATGGCATCGGTGGCGGCGATCGGGCGCAGCTATCTAAGCTCTTGCAAATGGGTGCGGTGGCGAATATCGAATGAGTTTGAGATACTTATAAATAGAATAACGGGGATCTCGAAACTTACTTCGTCGTTTTATATCTACGGCTTAAACTGGCTTCTACAATGTGCACTCTTAAGGTTAGCGCCTCTGACTTTAAAGCATGTTCCATGGCTTGTATAATGGAGCTCGTTTGAGATAATTGAAGGAAAAATTTGAACATTGAAGAAAATAGATATCGTTCTATCATGGCCAAGTGAAGAAGTTCCATATGTTATTAAAGAGTCCTTAGATGCTAATGAAGATCTTGGTGTTGTTGAAGTTAGTAGCGCTATAAGCGATGTTTTTATATTGGTGAGGTAATGTGGAAAACATGGAAGTTCATAGTGAGTTTAGCGAATTTTAGGAAAATAAAGAAAGTGTGGAAGATCTTTGTTGTGGGTGGTGGTGAAGCGTGTAGGGTTGGCGAAGATGAGTTGAATATAGTGATATCGCTACTTGGGATGGAGTGGTATATCGATGATAGTATATATGAAATAAATTTGGTTTTAATCAAGGAGTTTGTGATTAAGATTTTGGAGGGTAGAAAGTTTTAGGAGAGAGTTTGGTTTTGTTTGAAGTGGGTATATCGCGAGGAAGAGTCGTGAGGCGAGAGATGAAAGAAGAGTGTTGTGTTATGTGAAAAAAAAAAACAATGGAGTGCAATTCGAAGAAGATCGTGGAATCCGGAATTAAGAAAACTTTTGAAGACAACACCTTGAGGCGAGGTGATTTTGAAGGAGTGAGTAATGATCTGGCAGCGGCAGGCGAGGCTCGTTTACTATTAGGGTTTATCTTGTCTTATAAATCTGCTTTGTAATATTTTAGTTAAATCATTCAATCGAGTTTAAGATAAACAATTCTCAGCTTCTTCTTGATTTCTTGAGGAGGCTACGCTGGCGAAGTGATCTTTATCCCGATCTGATCCCTAACAGGGTCGTATCAAAATTTATCGACCTCAAAATTATCTTATCCATGGCCGTACATTCTAAAGAAAAGACCAAAAGGATAGAACTTTGCTAGTCATTATTAAAACGTTCGATCATGCATGCATAAACTTAAACTCGTCGATTATTCACGAGCTACTCATCAAAAGCTAAGTTACATAAACTTGTCGAATAAATTTCCTCGATCACTATCAAAGTGGTCATTTTCCTACCTACACTTTTTGCTTAATCATCAACAAAGGACAATTATTTAGTCATTTCATACCTACACTTTTTGCTCAATCAAACAACAAAACATATTCAGTAATTTTCAAACCTACACTTTTATCACTTGCGAATATAAAAACAAATGAGTGGTCATACACTCATCCTCACCCAAACACAGATAACTCTAATTTAAAGCTGACTCATCTCCAACACTTCATTCAGTCATTCTAATTTATTTTTAAAGCTAATTAATAAATACCAACAATTTCAATAGTCAGTTTTTGTTATTCATTTTGGCTATTGAAATTAAATGGACTTTCTCGGTTTTCCGATAAATAATCAAAATATTTAGCCTATCATGTCTTATAAGTTGCATTTAAATGATGATATAGATTTGGTGATGTGTAAGTGTGAAAAAGAAAGAAATATTGGTTCTTATTCTTTTTACTTTCGCTTTGTTTACCATATAAAAAATTGTCAAAATTTATTATGTCTATCAGTCTCAAATTATGTTTATTTTTTTTTTCCAGATAATCTCACATTATTTACTATTAAAAGTAAATATGGTAGTATAATCGAATTTACCATGTTATCGTTGTTCTAAGTTATTAATGAAAATTGTAAAAACTGTCAAAATTTATTATGTCTACCAGTCTCAAACTATGTTTATTTTTTTTCAAAATTATGTTTATTTTTTTTCAAATAATCTCACATTATTTACTATTAAAAGTAAATATGGTAGTATAATCGAATTTACCATGTTGTCGTTGTTCTAAGTTATTAATGAAAATTGTAAAAGTTTTATTTAACTAATTAGTTAAGAGCAAACTAATTATATATATATACAAAAACCCATTGCGGTGGGTGAACCAAAGTAAGTCATTTACTATGTTAATCTCAATTTCTATTGGTTCCTTCAATGCTATTAGTGATATTTTGCACAGTTGGCATCATATAATTGGCCAACAAAGTTGATGCTACAGGACTCCATGAACAGTGCACCATTTGTTTTGCTTTCCTTTGGGTTTGCGATGTGTCTTATATGCACACATTTAATTACACAGACTTGGAATAGTACTACTTCCCACAATACATATGCCACCTATGCGCCTTCATTAAATACACAATGTACTAAGTTGGTACACAACATATTACACTAGAAAATTCTACACATCACTCTTCTCTTCTTCATCCTACTAACTCCTGCAACTTGGTTGCTCTTTTACATAGAACAAGAACCTGCAAACATAGCAAAACAGGTAAGAAAACTTTTACTTTTTCTATATTAAGAAAATCCATACGTATTGAGTATAGTAACCTATACTGACAATCTTACTTACGCAACATCAACCATACAACTGTAAACCAAAACTGTACTATGGCATGGGAAATGTGCATTAGAAGTTTCTTGATCATACTTGGTCTCTCATTCTACCTTTATCAATCAAGAACACAGAGAAGTAGAACCAAAAAACCATTGAGAGAAAAAAAAAAAACAAAAACAAAAACAAAAAAAAAACAAAAAAACAAAAAAAGCAAAAAATAAAGTCCATAAACATCTTAAAAACACACATACACACGCACTCTCTCTGAAATCAAAACTAAATTTCGGCTACTATTTTTTGCAGGTTGATAGTTTTTGAACAGGGTTAATAATTCAAGGGTTTTTTTTTTTTTTTTTTTTTTTTTTTTTTTTTGTATTCTTGCATAATTTATGTTATTCACAACATGTCTTATTTTGCAGACCGCATTCTTCTCTTTTATGATTGTGCCCTATTTACCGGTGGCCTGGGGGAGGTTGCGTTCAAGGATAGTGAGGTTGTTATCAATGAGCTGCTGAGACAATTTTATGTTATGGTATGTTAATTTTATACATCTCTTATATGAAATTTTTTTTCTCACTTTATTTGTTGTAAGTATGATTGTTACATCATCTATACTTATAAGTTATTTGGTGGCAAGTTTGAGGATGCCCATAAAGTGTTTGATTAAATGCTACTATGGGATAAAATTGTATATACAGTTGTGACGAGGCCATAACCACATAAACCACGTGTTTATAATGACAATTTTGTTAGTTGACCATTTTAAATGGTGTTTGGATTGCTTATTTGCCTATTTTGTTTTCTAAAAGTAAATAAGCACTTTTAATGAGATAAAATGTGTTTCTAATAAGGGGACCAGAGTTACTAATTCTAAAATGTCTTTGTTGATTCAAGTTTAATAATATAATTTCAGCACTAATTTAGAACCCATTATCTCCAGATACATTCTGTTTTTATGAAATACGATTCATTATGCCACATTCAACATATGCAGGTAAAATACTTACAAAGAGCAAGTCTACAAACCCTACCGTGGGTGAGCATTCCCGCAACAACATTGGTATAAACTAAGCTTTATGAAAAAGCTTAATCTGAAATAAATTTTTCGTGCAGGTCAATGAAAGAGGTGCACTCAAATTGCTGGTCTACGAAAGAGGAGGTCGAAGAACAAGGTAAATTTGAAATTACTTATATGATTAATGAAATGGCTGAAAAATGAATGGGTCATATAGATTGTGTCACGCATCATGTTGGTTTGAAGTTTTTGGTGCTTAAGGAAAGCCCACGGCTACCTGTTCACAAGATTGGATTGGGTCAGAAACAAAGGAGAAAATACATATACCAGTTAACAAGCTCAAGCTCAGGTTGGGTCGGGAACAGGTAAAATTTGTTTCGGTCAAATTAGGTGACTTCAAAAATATAAATGATTTTCTTTCGGTCAAAATGGGTCAGGTGGGTTTGGTTGACCTGGTACCTATTTGTTTTAGTTTGAATTAAACTCTGATTAGTTGCAACCATCATATTCATAGTTTTTTTAAGGCATAGGATCGTTAGATTCTGAGTGCATATTGCAATTTTCTTTGTGTAGCGAAGGAAATGGCGGCAGTGGAAGTGGATGAAAGGCAAGATTTAGTGAACATCTTACTTGAACTCTAAAGAGAACGAAGGTAAACGTAAATCTCCCTTAATTGAAGTTGGTGTATACTTTTGCGTTTTGTTATAATAACGCTAAATTATTATGTTGTAGGCTGTTGATCTTATGCTTGAAAGGAGAGAGAATAAAGAGGTACATGATGATGCTCAAATTCCGTAGCTTTACATCTTCACCACTTCTCTATTTCTTTTCAGATACTCTTTGTATATTCACCACTCATACATATTGATTTTACACCTCGCAAGTCACTATATAAATGCTACTTCTAAGATCATGTATTGTGGTTAAAGGTATGGAAATTAAATAAAAATGTTACCCTTTTTAAATCCATGCCTTTATTTCATTTCGATGAGAAACTTATGGGCTTATATAAACATATGATACACAGTTTCAAACTAGGCCAAAATTGGCTAATGAAACAAAAGTCGAAACCGCATAAACTCATAAGTTTAAACCGAGCTTGAATCAAGTATGTTGTGTATCTTAAGGTGTCATGCTAATATAGTTTTATTATAAGAGATCTTTTTAGGACAAGAGTGTTTGAATTGACACACTCGACACTGCCCCGTTGACCCTTTTTGTAGCAACATTGGGTATATATTTTGGTTTTAAGAGATATTTTTAGGACAAGATTATTTTGGGTTAATACACCGATCGACCGTTTGACTCTTTGGGTATGAAGTTTTGCATTAATGTCATTCTTAATGTCAAATGTTGAAGAGCCTTATGACGAAAGCGGTTCGTCGGCGGGGACCGATTTAAGAGATTTAATCTTTACTAAATCTTCAAGAGTTTTGAACGTTTTAGATTTCTTCTGCCGTCTTTATCATGATTACGATGGTATTTAATGATTCAATTGAAATTGCAGAAATGATTGAAAGTATGAAGAATGTTGCAAAACTTGATGTTGACTTACTATCGAAGAGGGGAACCTGCACTCTGTTGGATAAAGAATTTCATTAGGCAAGGAGGTTGCATTGAAAACAAAGTCGAGGTCCTTTGCACTTAAAAGCAGATTCATCTTGACTTGATCTATGATTTCGTTGTCTCATATATGCGATCTTAAAAATCTTACGGATATACTGGTGTCAAGCTCGGGTTGAGCAGATGCAAAATCAGGTGAGTTCACTGCCTCAGTTTCTTCTACGGTGGCGTATCAACAAAAATAACGAGGATGTGATGAGTGCGAGTAAATTCGATAAAGCTAAGATTGTCCACATCTTGGCATGGCGACTTATTATCGCCTTCTTCGGTGAGTATCATTGGATCGCATTTTTGGAGCTCATTTTCTTACGTATTACTTCTTTGATTTGTTTATCAATTTCCTTTTTTTCTTCATTTGCTTGGCATGACTTATTTTCAAAAACTTATTTAGCATCAGTACACTTTTTATAAATTTGTAGTAAAACGGTAACTTATACGTAGATTGGAACTTTTAGGTAATCGCAGGTTGTCATCATAATCTGAAAATATGAACAAGTTATTCCAATGGAATGAATTATATGGTCAAGAATAATCCAAAAAGAAAAAGATTTGAACCTTTCAGAATGCACTCTTGGACGAAAGGACAACGAAACGGTAATTAAACATTTTATACATAGACTATTTTTCTAACATTTAGAAAAAAGGTGCGTGTTTTACAAAAAAAGGTGAGTGTGAATGTTTTACAAAAAAAGGTTATAAATTACAAAAAGCAAAAAAAAGCATGTGTTCGATGCTTCTGTGAAAAGCGGAAGAAGAGAGTAAGCGGGTCATTTTGAATGTTTGGATGGCTTTTAGAAGGATTTTGGGTGATTTTAGGCTTGCCACAAACAACATCAACAAAGTAGTATCGAGTTGTTTTATGCTGGGTTTTGGGTGGTATAAATGGGTGTTCGAGGCTGTAACCATTTATTAAAACCTCTTCAGTGAGAGCTCATTAAATATAGCAGTGGTTTTGTATTTTCACCATTAGCGTATCCAAAGTCCAAACAACCATTTAAAAACAATGTGAACGTACGGTTGTACCTTATGGTACTAAAACTAATAAGAATTGTTTAGTTATTGTCACCGTTGTGTTTTTTTCTTTTGGTTACAATTCTTACTTTGAACTCATATGTTGACTCTTTGTTCCTATTAATAAAATAATTTCTTACTCCAAAAAACGTTAAAATTGTAAAAAGCATAAACACGGCCTTGCATGACGCGAAGCAACCCATTCGTTGTATCTAATAATACAAAACAGTAATACTTATGTTTTCATATTTTTTTCCTGAAGAGAGTATATTTAAAACTCATGAAAAGTATTTTTTTCTAATATTCCGCCATCTCAAAATAAATATACACTCTTGAAATGCATAAGTTATAAAAAATCCTACTAAATATACTCTTCATCAATCAAACATCATACTCTCTAAAATTATTTTTAGTTTATTAAATTACGAAATGTACGGCTATTTTAGCATCTTAAAATATAAGTGTGTACACTTAATTTTAAAACGAAATATTGTACTATAAACCCTAACGCATTTAGGGTATGTTTGGAAAATTAATTTGTAAGATGTGATGATAACACTTTAATACTGAAAAGCTATTAACATGAGTACAAGCGATTATCATTTTTTTTCAATAAAAGTGTTTGGTAAATTAGTTGTTAAATGTAATTATAAACTGTTAACAATTATTTTATGTTCTAACAGCTCCGAGATATTTAAAAGGCTTCGTGAATCAACTTTTTATTTTGAAGCTAATTGTTTAAAATAAAAACTTGAAGTTGATATATTCAAACGGAGCTACTTATATTGAAAAAGATTATTTTTGTAACAAAAAGCTTACAGTTCTAAAAAGGGAAAATTGCATGAAAATGCATCAAACTTGACATTCTTTGTCATTGTGTGTAGCGTAACTATTTTTTTTTCTTATTGTGACACAAACCTTTTAGATCGTCTTTATGTGTGTATCGGTGACTTGTTTAACTTTGTTGGAGCCGGTCATGTTAACGACCGTTAAATTTTTATTACACCGTTAGTCCTTTTCATACATTTTTAACGACCGTTATTATATTATTGCATCGTTAGTCATTTTAGCTTTTTACGTTTTCGTCGTTTTACACTTTTAGTCCGTTTTACGTTTTCGTCCGTTTTACGTTTTCGCTTTCGTTTCGTCGTTTTACGTTTAAATGCGTTTTACGTTTTAAATCCGTTTCGTCCGTTTTACGTTTTACGTTCTCGTCCGTTTTACACATTTAGCTCGTTTTATTCGTTTTACGTTTTCGTCCGTTTTACAAGTTTTCGCTCGTTTTGGTTCGTTTTACGTTTCGTCGTTTCGTCCGTTTTACGTTTTCGTTCGTTTTACGTTTTCGTCCGTTTCACACGTTTCGTCCGTTTTACGGTTTCTCGTTTGTTCGTTTTACGTTTTGATTCGTTTACGTTTTAAATACATTTTACGTTTTCGTCCGTTTTACGTTTTTCTCGTTTTGTTCATTTTACGTTTCGTCCATTTTACGTTTTCGTCCGTTTTACGTTTTCATCGTTGTAAAGCGGATGGCATGATAACAGACAACGGCGGCGTGTAAAGCGAGGCGGCGATGTAACGCAGAACGGCGATGCGCTGACAACGAAGCGTGTAAGCGGACGGCGTGTAAGCGAGCAAAGCGAGAAGCGTGTAAGCAGGCGGCGTGCGGATGGCGTGTAAGCGGCGAAATGTAAGCAGACGGCGTGTAAGCGGGCGCAAAGGTGTAAAGCGGACAAAACAGCGCGTTTAAGCGACGGCGTGTAAGCGGACGGCGTGTAAGCGGACAAAAGCGGCGGCGTGGAAAAGCGTGTAAGCGGGCAAGCGTGTAAAAGCGAGCGTGTAAGCGGACAAAAGCGGCGTGTAAGCGGGAAGCGTGTAAAAGCGGACAAAAGCGGCGGCGTGTAAGCGGACGGCGTGTAAAGCGAACAAAAGCGGCGGCGTGTAAAAGCGGACGGCGTGTAAAGCGTGCGGCGTGTAAGCGTGTAAAGCGGCGGCGTGTAAAGCGAGGCGGCGTGTAAAAGCGGGCGGCGTGTAAAGCGGACGAAAGCGGGTGCAAAAGCGGACGAAAAAGTGTAAAAGCAGGCGAGAAAGTGTAAAGCAGACAAATATGAGAAAGCGTGTAAAGCGAATGACGTGTAAAAGCGGACGGCGTGTAAGCGGCGGCGTGTAAAAGCGGGCAGCGTGTAAAGGGCGCGGGTGTAAAAGCGGACAAAAGCAGCGGCGTGTAAAGCAGGCGGCGTGTTAAAGCGGACGGCGTGTAAAAGCGGACAAAAGCGGCGTGGAAAAGCGTGTAAAATGGGCGGCGTGTAAAAGCGGGCAGCGTGTAAAAGCGGGCAAAAGCGGCGTGTAAAGCGAGCAGCGTGTAAGCGGGCGGCGTGTAAAGCGGACAAAAGCGGCGGCGTGTAAAGCGGATGGCGTGTAAAGCGGGCGGCGTGTAAGCGAACAGCAATGGCGCGTGTAAGCGTGCGGCGTGTAAGCGTGTAAGCGGCGGCGTGTAAAGCGAGATGGCGTGTAAAAGCGGACGAAACCGTGCAAAAGCGGACGAAAAAGTGTAAAGCAGGGCGGCGATGTAAAAAGCGGTGAAAATGACTAGCGGTGCGATAATATAATAGCGATTAGTTAAAAGCGAATGAAAAGGACTAACGGTGCAATAAAAATAAGCGATCGTTAACGTGACCGGCTCCAATGAGTTAAGCAATCGGCGTCTGGCGCGATAGCGCGATCACAAAAGGTTTGTGTCGCGATAAGAAAAAATAGTTATTCTAGCGCGATAATGAAAAGTGTCGAATATGATTCGTTTTAATACGATTTTCCTTCTAAAAACTGCGTATCAAACGTGCCCCTAAAATTTTAATTAATAAAATAAACAAAAACTGTCACCATCTTGTTTTGTAGCATATTTGGCCTTTTGTTTTCCTGAAAAAGAAATAAAAATATAAAAATCAATTAGCAGAACAAACATAATTTTTCATCATCATCTCCTTGGCCAATTTTGTATATAAATCCACAAACTTATCCAACAACAAATTTCATCATCTCTTTCCCAAGACTTTTTCAAATTTCCCATAAATTTTGGTCAAAACAACACCAAAAACATCCATTTCATATCAAATTCCGAAACTTGATCATCAAAATTCATTCATTTTCACATAGTTTAACAATCAAAAAGCCAAATTTCACCATCAAATTTACATAATCTCATCATAAAAAAAAAAAAAAAAAAAAAAATCAAGGTTCAAGATCCAACAAGAATGAACCATCAAACAAGAATCATTCAAGACCTCTCATCATTACTCCTAACCATCCTACGTCACCCTGATGACACCATGACGTCATCATCATCATCATCATCATCACGTCAGAAGATAAGTAATGGTGGGTTAGTGTGGTTAATGATGGGAGTCTCGTTAGCCTTAATGGTTTGTGGCTCCTTAAGTTTCTTTATCGGGTTCTTGTTAATGCCTTGGGTTTTTTTCTTGGTGGCTTTGTTTTATATTTTCGGGATTGTTTCGAGTTTTGTTGTTGTCTTTCGCGCGGTTTTTGGTCATGCGTTCGCTTCCAAAAAAGGTGACCCTGGTACGTACGTAATTGCATGCATGCATGGCTAGTTATATGTCTAAACATATGTATAGATATTTGAGATTTTGCTTAGCTATTAGAATCTGCTTATATGATGGTGTTTAGGATTGTGTTCCTGAAATATAATAAGTACTTTTTGTGTCTAGCTGAGAAGTGCTTATTTTCGACATAAAATAGGCCCAAGTTGTTTTTCCGCTATAAAGTGCTTATTATATTTTAAAAATGTTATTCCAAATGTACACCCTGTATTGTATTGTTTTCCTTTCCATTAATGCAATTGGAAAAATTATAATTTACAGCATTGTAGTCAGTGTTTTATGTCTACCTATATATAGGCGAATCCATTAACCTTTCAAACCTGGTCTGAAAATATATACGTTTAACAAAAAGACCTAGATCCTTATTAAAGGTCTCAATCTGCTTGAGTTTAGTGGCGGAACTTGACTATTTATTTTGGGGGGCCGAAATTATTTTAGGGGCCAAATCAGAGATTTGTTTATAACGCCAATAAATTCATACAAAGCACTATACATTTGGCAAGGTCTTGTTAAATTTTGGGGGCGGGACCCTCCACTGCTTATAAAGGTCGCCATTCCTTGAGTTAACGAATTCTCCTGAATCCCGACAGAACATTGCTTTTATTCTGCTTCCGAACTTTGTATTCATGCCATATATGCGTCAATACATGGATTTTATTGTTTCGACACACATTTTAGAGTTGGGTACGTTAGTTTGCAGATGTATGTATCTTTTTTTTAGGTACTTGTAAACTGGGTCATTTTTTCCAGAGTCATGGGTTCGACCCTAGATTCCATTGTTTTTTTTTTTTTTTCAATTATTACTTAGAGAGTTGAGAGTTGGGAGCCTGTTGTGAATTTGCGATGAATACAATCTTGGTTTCGATTGCTTTTCTTTTTCCTCACTGGGCCATTGATGTTGCACCTTTCTTGTCCATTAGTTGTGCACTTTTGCGTGTATATGTACACTTAGAAAGTGACTTTTGTCGAGACCAGAATGTTTTATTAGTTAAGTGGCTCCCTTAACCTTAGTTTTTACATTAAGTTACCGCTAATTTATAGAATCCGCATGTAGTACATGAATAAATCTCTTGTTATACGTCTCGCATATAACATTTCTTGTACACTTGTTAGTTTATTTGATTAGCATATAAGCGTATGTTAGTTTATGTCTGTATTCCTTGCATGTTAAAAGCGATTGAATTGTTAACTAATCCGTTGCATTTTTATGTGTTGCAGCCTGGAAACTTTTGTGAAGAATAATGGCTATAGACCATGGAATTACACGCAAATTGTGCTGTATGCGCGTCTCTTTCAAACATGTGCTACTTTGGCTGCATAAAGGGGCGTTGAGGCTGACTTGTGAGAATGTTACTTCCAACTCTATGAATGGAGCATAACAGGACCTATGTCGATGTGGTAATGCCAAGTAGCTTTTTGGTTCGTGTGTGTAACTCCTTCGTTTTGTTTTTTGTCTGTGTTTTCTGATTTATTTTGTATAGAACAGGTTCAGTAACAAATTTGTAGGTAAAAATGATGGCTATATGTTTTCCATCTCTTGTATAAAAGCAGGTTTGAGATTTTAATTTTCAATTAAGGTTTTCATTTGTATATCTGTACCCTCTACTATAAAGTTCAGTTGGGCCAGGCTCGAGAACGGTTATTGGGCTTCTATTGGGCTTCATCGAGCCCATCATATATTTTGGACTTGTAATAATGCAAAGTTTGGCTGTTCAAATCTAGAACAATTTCATTGTTTATATGTCAAAATCAAGTGATTTTAGTAGTTTCAGTTTTATATTTTCATATGATCAAATATTTTAAATATATTCCAGCAAGGCGCGCAAATTAATGAACCTCCGCCCGTCATACTAGGATGCCTAAAACAAATTGTCACTCATATTATTTTCCTGAACAATTTCACTCTTCTCACTCTAGGATTCCCTCTCAAAACTAGTCACTTAACACATCTGTGAATTGGTAGTGATAATGTCAACATAGCATTCAATCTTCAACAACTTAGTATAAATGTATAATAAAGGCACACATGCCGGGTAGTTGAACCCTCTAAATATTTGTTACCAAATCTCTTCAAAGTTTCAATCTCACCTTTTACAACCATATCTCTTCACTTCAATATATCAATCTCACAGTAACCTGGTTTGTGTTCTTGTGAGTGTTTCATCAACATATAAATAAAAAAACTAGATCACCCTTTTTAAAGTTTCTTGTCCCTTCGGGGACATCCTATAAAATTGGAACGATACAAAGAAGATTAGCATGGCCTCCTCGCAAGGATAACACGCACAAATCAAGAAAAAACGTATTGTTTCTTCTTAAGTTGAATAGAAAAAAGATCACAACCATCTTTATGCATACCCTTGATTCGTTTCATGATTTTCTTTTTTTGGGTAAAGGGGAGTAATCCTGCACCACAGTAAATAAATTAACCAAATAAGCGTTTAAGTACAATGGATATGGTGAAATCATATCTCGACCCGTTCATAGGCGTCGAGCTTACATAACAATCTTGCATTTTCTAATCAAGAAAAGCAAACCTTTCGAATGATAACGTATGTGCAGCGAAATAAAATTACTTCCTAGGACCTTGAAAACTAGTGCCATACATGGCATTAAAGGCATCAAATTCACGGAAGATTACGAACTGTTTAGCATAGTCGTGAAGTCATAGTCATCAATCTCATCTTCAAACTCTTGGCCTTTGAAAATATTAGCGACTCATCAAATGGGTTAGCAACAACCTCATCTTGAGAATCGACACCTCGATCTCTCCCACTTTCGAAAAAGGTTAACTCTCTTAGTAGAAGAGGCGGTGGTATACAAGCATCACTAGTTTGAGGAGCCACGACCAGGCTCCATCTCTTTCGAATCATTCGCGAGGGCTCTTGTGATGCGATTACTGTCTTAGTAGACTTATCTTTATTAACTTCCATAGAAACGACGGAATCCATCCTTGCAAGTGTCGTTAGAAGGTACGAGGCGCATCCGTATGTTCCATATTAAGAGCATCGAACTTGTTAGATGTAGCGATCTTTATTCCACTCGAACTAGCCGCATCGGGCATTCTTGTGACTTCCTTTCTTAGGTTCGGGGAGGAGTCTTTTTGGGTTGGTATTGAAGCTGTTTACCTACAGAGGTTTTGAAAAATCCTCCTTGACCGGAATAGGCGACCACGCCTTTTTTTCCTTCTTCTTGTTAGCCGTCTTGAAACCATCGTTGCTTGGCGAGAAAATTGACGGAGGTTTAACAACTTTAGGACAATCACTAGAATTATGACCAAAGATCTTACATTTATCCACGATGTGGTGGTTTCCACTCGTATTGACCCGTGTCTTACCGATAGTCGAACCCGATCCATCAAGTAGCGGTATCTCACGATGAAGGCGTCCTAAGCACCTCATCGACTTCGGCTTCAATCATGCATCTCGCAAAACTACTCTGACCCGGGTCCTTGCACATTTGGCTAGTAAAGGCATCAACCTTTTAGGCGTGCCTATCAACGTAGCAAGAAGACTAAGGCCATCATCGAAAACATAGCGGAGGAACATCATAGAATTTAACCCGCTTACCGGGATGTTGGTCAAATCCTCTTTAAGTAAGTTGGTGTTCAAGGTCCATGGTTTAAGAATAATAGGAACATTTCTAATCAACCGCGGACGTTTTCAATCACATCATCAACACCTTTTTGAATTGAACTTAAAGAAGAAGAACCCGCTTGCATTCATCATTACCTTTTGAATACCAAACTTAGCCCGTGCATTGCGTACAAAGTAATCAACAACGGGGAAAAGCAAGGCGTTGACCAAGAAAATACCATCTAAGTATTCTCGAATCGTGTGTTCCTCTTGACCACTTTCATTGGAACGAAAGATCCACTCCATTAAGCGCTCGAGCGCACTCCAACCTCTGAAAGTTAGGCGTGTGTTTCTTTGGTTGATGAAGTAACACGGCGTAAGATGAAGGCGGTTGTTTAAGCTGCCAACCGTCTCTACCTCTGACCCCATTGCATTCTTATCAACCTTATCATTAGCGATGAAGCCATAGGACCACTGTTCGCAGGAGATTGAGAATAATAACCAATTCGATAAGCATCTCCTCGAACTCATTATGCATTGCGGCACCTTAAGATGCTCAGTGAATGAGCAGGTAAAGTAGTAGTATCCTTCATCACGGTGGTTTTAATGGTTGCCCATCTTCTTTATGACCAAGTTTTCCTCGAAGATTTGTTTTCAATAGCGCAATTTTCAATAAAGTATCGACCCTCGGGTGTTATGGCTAAAGCGTCGTGGCTGGGGCTCGAACCAAGTGAAACCGGCTCCACTTGTCCATCATTCCTACTATTAGGGTTCATTGTCGATTGAAAAATCGACTCACCGAGACTAACAGTAGCCTCGTCATCGTTTAACTCATCAACCTTGTCCATACCCATAAACAAGAAAGTAAATCTACCTAAAACAACGAAAACGGAAAGTATTACCCAAAACCCTAAGACAGCGAAACACGAGAGAACAAGAAGATCCGTCAATCTTGATCCGATAACCTTAGTAACACTAAGGCATGATTAAAGCACAAGAGACTAACCAACACCAATCATAATAGCGAGTTCGTTAAAGCGGTAAGGATAATAGGATCAATAAGCGGCAGTAGCGATATTAAGAATAAAACACGAATTAAAACCACAATAAATAGAATCGATAAAACCAAACCCAAACACCAAACGATTACTCAAATCTGGATCAATTATGCAAAACACGAATGTAAATACATAATTGAAACAAATCAGCGCAATAGAAAAGTGATTAGAGTAAAAGAATTGTCGGTTTGAATTTTGAGGTTTAGGGAATCGGATTTCGCCAAAGGATTGCCCACCTCTTCTCTCGTTTCATGATTTTCAAATACTTCTTAGTTTTAAAATGCAACTGTATAAAACAAATCTTGTATAGTACTAAAATATAGTAATACAATTTCACAAAACAAAGGGACAAAATGGCTGTTGTTTTCTTTGTTTCTTAAAAAGTTCATAGAAAAGCTTTTGATAGAATGTTGTTTGGCTTCCCGACGGGGTGCAATAATGTGTGGTAAACATGGTGTGGTCAGGTGATACATTAACGCCACGTTTGTATCCACTCGTACCAACAAACCAACCACTAAAATGTTGAGTTTATGATATATAAAATACAATAAAACATAAATACATCAAGAGTACACAGTGGAAGACTTAAAGATCATAACAAATAAATTAATTAGCGAAAGTATGCGTAACGTACCTCTGCGAATGTCAAATCTCTAGAGCAAACCAAAGTGGTTTAGAGGTTGTCACTACCGTTCTACAACTCAAACCAAATGATGTAAGAATAATGTCTTCTGACCGCGTTCTTGTACTGCGAATTAACCAACGAATCAGCGATTGCTAGATCTAACACAAGTCCTCGTTTAAAGAAAGCGAAACCAAACTCCCTTACAAATGGGGTGTTCGGCCGATTGGGACAAGAGAGAGGAGAAGGAGAGATCTAGGGTTAATTGATGCCTGAGTGTGTAAACCCTAGAACACAACCTCTTTATATACTAGTAGGTAAACTTAGGAACAAGTTTATGAATT